>LPNX010510294.1:426935-606424 GCA_001517045.1 Pseudotsuga menziesii
AATGATATTTGGCTTAAGGTTAGAGCCTTCAATCACGAATTCAGAGTCCAGATGACTGACTTACCACGAACGGGTTTTTTCCATTTAATTTATGGAAAAATTAACCCAAAAAACTTAGGAAAAGTAATTAAAAATTTAAAAATTTAAAAAAATAATAATTTTTTCACTGTTCGAAAAAGATTTTTTTTTGAAGAAAAAAATTATGTGTCCAGATGGCTTATAGGACATGACCATGATCTATCTAAATAATGTCTAGTAGGCTTATAACACTCAGTTGGGCTCTAATAACCCCCCAAGGCCCAGAATTCAACATCGGGCATTCCAGCTTTGGAGGAAGCGGGAGAAAACCTCGTCAATTATACTCAGCTAAAGGCAAAGCATAATTGTCAGGGGCAAAAAACTCCCTGGAATACGCTATTTGAGATTCTACGTCCCAGGAGACCAAACCACTCAAAAATATCCTACTAGCACATTTTATTACAAACCCCGCGGGGCCATGGTCAAAATTATTCAAATAAAAAAGTGACTAGCCAATATTGGCTAGACAAGCAGACGGATCAACTGATACACTGGAATCAGACTTTGAACAAGTCTGTCAACCGGCGGCTTTTCAGCTAATCCAACTATGGTACAAATAAGTGGATAACAGGATCTTCAGGCCTGCATGAAATAACTTTGAAAAGAAGGCTGCAAAATAGAGGAAGAATTTAGTAAACACTGATCAATTATTCATGGAAAAATTGCACGCACATGGAGACAAAATTGGAAGAATAACATTACATCCATAAATCAGTATGTTGTATGTAATACAATGGTGTTACAAATAGGAGAATTTGAATGCCTTAGGTAGGATTCGAATCTACCTGGACTAACTCCGGAACTCACTAATGCAACTCCGGATAACTGAATCAGTTCACAAACAGGTAACTGACTGAGTTAGGTGAGCAAAGGTGACCATCCTCCCTTAAATCATGCAAACTAGCGCTAGGATGACTAAAAGTGAACTAATTGATGGGGATCAAAGCATAACTAAACACAAACTAGGGTCAACTGCTGGTGACTGCTGGTGGCACTCAGAGTGGGCCCCTAAATTATAGGGATTGGTCCCTAGAGCTCCTAAACTCATGCAGACAAGCGCATTGAGTGTTAGGTGGCCCCGAGGTGAGTCCCCCATGGCACTAGTGAAGTGGCAATGACCTCCTAAGCTAGGAAAAGACAAATAGACTATGGTGGTCAAGGGAGGATTAATTAATAATCCTAACATGTGGAAACAATATAGAGTGACATCCATTGAATTTATGGGCCAGATATAGGTGGGCGCATTCCTTTATGTGCCCACTATAGGTGGACCCACATCACACTTCTATTTTCAAGTTGGTCTACTTTTATCATCAAAGTTTTTCTTCTTTTCTCAGAATATATGCCATTGTTTAATACATTAAACTACAAAAATAAACTATTTCTTTACAGGAATCCTCTTGTTCAGGGACGTGGCCTCCATTGTTCCATGGTCAACTTCAAAATCAATTTTATCATTACAATTGTTCTAGTATCTAAACTAGAAGCATCAATTGGGAATGAACCTTCTATTTCTCTTTCTTTCACTATTTCATCTGATGCTGATACAATCGCTTTTTAATTTTGAGCAGGAGGCTCAAGCTAGAAAGGGGGAAGGTATTAGTCTATTTTTTGGATAGTCTTGTGTATTTTGATTAGTTCTTGCGTATTTTAATTAATCTCATGTAGTCTTTGAACAAACCCAAAGACTTCATAATGTACTTGGGTTATCTTCAGAAGAGCAACCGTAATAGTAATATAAGGAGGGATAATTAGAATGAGTTGATTGATTTGGTAAGTTGGGATGTACAAGGATGTTGGTCAAGTGCATTCCTACCATCTGCCAACTCACCAATAGTTGCGAAGATTATTTAAGATATATTTACGAAGATGGAAAAGACACTCACTCTCTGAGATCCTTACAGTAAATGCTAATCAATTTCTTAAATGTTTTGGAGATGATCTAATGTATATATAAATTCTTCTATTAATACAACATGCCCATATTTTTCTATTGTCATTGACTGTGTCCCAATGTCTGCATATTTATGTCTGTGTGCTCTTCTCCAATTCTTTCATCCGTCATTTCCATGTTGCTTTAAAGTTTAAACTATGCAACTCAAGAAATTACGCAATTTATACTACAACAATATTATTCTTTAACTCATGGAAAGTAGGTTTGCTTAGAAATGAATGATTATAAAAAGTTAAGCAGTTTGAAACAAAACCAAAAGGCAAGATCTTGAAGACATTTTTCTTCATAAAATTTGGAATATAAAGTTATCAAATGCATCCATTACAACTCAAAGCAGCATATTGGCCATCTCATGAACAAAAATGCCCAAACCAAGTACATGCCCACAATACATTTCGTGGAGGATATTGTAGTTAATACAATGCTTTCTGAGTCTTCTAAATTAAAAATGGAGATGATAGCATAATTTTTACAAAACACCAAAGACATGATAATCTATGAAGATAAATAAAATCAAACCACTTGCATACCTTGGGACAGGAAGTGGTGGAAGCTTAGACCATTTCTTGGTCTTTGTGTCCAAAACAAAGTTCTTGGCCGTAGGTCCTCTACATTGTGGCCCATACTGCCCTGTTACAATATAGATATAGCGCCCATCTGTTGCCATTCCTAAATGAGAATGTGCCATATCCTCTGGCATGTCAAATTTTCCCACCCATGTATTGTTTGTCAAATTATAGATATCCACATGTGAATGAATCTGCAATAAAACATCAAAGAGACCTTTATTGTACAAGACCCAAACCTAAGATGATTATAGAAAATTAGTGTCAAGTATAGGATGCTCTAAAACATTAACCATTAGTTCCTGAAGCCCAACTATTATTCAAGTCACTAGAAAAGTGCAAATTAAGTATCTGGACTGGCTATATACAAGAACAATAAAGAAGAAAAGCTCTATGTAAAAATTGTCAATAAGAAGAGAGCTCCAAGTGTCCCATTACCCAGAGGAAAAATGGCTTAAAAATGGCTAGATAAAAGAACAATAAAGAAGAAAAGCTCTAAGTGAAAACTGTCAATAAGAAAAGAGCTCCAAGTGTCCTGTTACCCAGAGGAAAAATGGTTTAACTCATGCAGATTTGATACAATGGAACTGTCAGTTCTTTGTATTTAACATTATAATATCAAACATCATTCTCGTTACGCTACCATTGTCTTAAAGTCATGCTAAGATCTGTGGCACAATTTTTTTATGTGCTTAAATTGATGGGGAAGGTTATTGTGTAGTGACTTTCAAAACTTGACCTCACTCACCTCGATGATGTGACAATAAAGTCTGTTGATTCTGGCATAGAGGAAAGGTTATAGAAGAAAAAGCGAACTATGATGATATTGCTTTAAAATAAATGAACAACAATGATGAGATTGCTTAAAAATGAATGAATGTCCACGAGTCCATGTGTATCTGCCCAGGGGACCTTCCATGTTGCTTTCGCTGAGCATACAAAACTTCTTCCAAGAGTAAGAATGGCATCCCAACCTCAGATAGATGCACTGGGGTAAAAAAGTACGAAATAATCTGGATTCTGTTGTAGCAACAAAAGGAGACTCACAACTGTCTAGAGACATGGGCAATCCAGCACTCTGTGAAGCTAAACTTGCTGTAAGAATTTCCAGTGAAAAGAAAGGTGAGAGAAAATTTTATCATAAAAACAAAGGTGAGTCTCAATTAGCATTTAATAACATTTAGTTTCATACATATTCCAATTTTCTAAAAAGGACAATTGCAGACATCCACTTCAATATAAAGGATACAGCCGGAAGCATTAACATCCAGTTATTTCCAGTTATTATGTTAAAGACATCCACTTTGATATAAAGATACTTTAAACATTATTGTTGTAGCAACAGATTTGGTGAAGGAATATCCCACTTTCTCAAATCATGAAAATTGACAAAGCAAAGGACAGCTTGGGTGCTTTTGAAACTGTCTAAAGGAAGCTGGATAATTGACCAATAATCGCTAACATTTCTCCTTACTTTTTCTCGAGTCTGCTGACCACATTAAAACAACAAGCTCTCAAATTACAAAGATCTCCCTTGTAAGTAGCACTGGCAAGATATGCAGTTTAATGAAATAAGAAGCTTATGAGTCACACATGTATTACCAAGCTGCTACAATGTCTATCAAACTTGACATGCTCATCGTTGCCTTCTTGTGGGCCACAAGGTCAGCAGTATAATCCACCTTGAGGGCAAAATGCCAAAAAGTAAAAAACAATTACAACCTTGCACAGAAAATACGAAATGAGAATAGATGTTGTTTTCATAATTATTCTCCAATAGTTATAACCAATGTTGCATGACTTGGACTTGGCAAAGACTTGGCTAGCATGTGACTCGTCGACTCAAGAAAGACTCAAGACAGACTCAGGATAGACTCGACAAATAAGAAAAAAACTTAAAATATGATAACTTTTGGGAAAAAAAAGTTAATAACATTTCCAATCCATTTATTTAAAATATATTCACTTATCATATCTAATATCTATATAATACATATATAATAAATATTATTATATACAAAATCCAAAAATTAAATTTATATATATAAAACAAATTTTGAAAAATATAATATTTACTTAAATTATTAATACATTATAAGTTTATAACCATTATATTTTACAAATGATATTATCTTTATGTAAAGAATATGTATATAATAAAATTTGAAAAAAATAATATATAATATATACTTAATAAAAATGTTCTAAGTTTTTAAACTTTATACGTTATAACTGATGTCATCCTTACTTAAACAATAAACATAAATATCATTGTGACCTTATACCATTGTCGAAGGGAAAATTTGATACCAACATAGATCCATCTTAAACCTGGATCTAGAAAGCACCGAGAGGGATCCAATTTCTTTAGATGTAAGTTATCTTATCTTAAATTTTTAAATGTTCATAAAAAATGTTTTATTATTATTATGGTGAATTATAAAGAAAGTTAGTTAATTTAAATTGTTTTATAAGTAATTAAAAATGAAATAAAATAAAAATGCTAGAATCTTCGAAGAAGGTTGAATATCTTTTAAAAAAGAGTTTAGCATTTCCACTTATCATTAACGGTAATCCACAATATAATTTTTTTATTTATGTCGGTTAACATAATGTTTTATTTATGTCGGCTAGCGTAACGTGACTAACATGACAGGATCTCCCTCATACTAGGTTGAGAGCACCTCGCTTCTCTCGGTGCAATGAATACAAGCTGCAAAGGAAAATGACTCGTGTTGCCTAGCCACAGTCCAATCGGGAGGGAAATGAATACATACAGACAAGGGGTAAGAAAAGCACAATTTATAGTTAGCAACCCACAACCCGCAGGGATAGAGGTGTTGTCTATGACACAAATTTATTCAACGAATTGAAACAAATTTTATTTTACCTGTAGGTTATACTACGCCTAGTCGTGTGACATAGCCACGGGGTCCTTTTTCCTAGCAAGTCTTAGCGAGTCCAAGCAAGTTTATGGCGAGCCTAAGCAAGACTGGGTGAGTTTGACGAGTGAGCAGAGTTGGACGAGTTTTCCAACGAGTATCTGCCGATTACTCGTCTTAGGTGTTGACTCGGGTAGACTTGCAAGAACCCGTGAGTCTCCAATGAATCGTGCTTCACTGGTTATAACCTCTCATAATAGCTACTCGTTGCAATTAATGACTACTTATATTGTTATCATTGATCAGTACTGATATATTAACATATATTTACCCCTTAGTGGAGTATGATACAAGTGGGCTTGTTTTGTCGTTCTTATTTGTCTGCAGGTCCTAGAGCAAGATTGCAATTTGTAAAGTCTCAAGCCCATCCCACCTTTTTCTAAAGAGCTTAGCAAATTTGAACCTAAGCTCTTTGTGAACTCTCCTACATTAATGTGAACAAAAGTGAGGATGGGATCCCCCCTTCCCATTACAACAGAAACCCTCAAGAAGCTTCTTCAAGCAAAAAGGAAGTAGAAACTGTCTCGCTGTCCAGATCAGAGTGGGATCTTCCACCAAGTTGAAAAGCCCATGATCCCTCTAAACCAATATCCAATACTAGAAAGTAATTATCAAGTTGAAAGAGCAAGAGCAAGTCCTTATCTGCAAATTAGTGGGAATATAACCCTCTTGCCAAACAATAATGAGTTCGGTTTCGAAGAAATGGAGAGCAAGTAACAACCAAGATATCCATGTCAAAGGCTACATCATTGTCATTATCTTGAACCAACAAGATAGAGACTCGGTATTCAAAGGAGATCCTTGGTTCATCAGCAGAGCAAGGCAATTCATCAAATATTATAATTAGACCATGGATTTCATCCAATGGAAGACTTCCCTACAATAGTTATGTGGGTAAGACCAGCATAGATCCATATTAACTCTGGCTCTATCAAGCGCTGAGGGGGATCAAATCACTTGAGGTGCAAACCCATTTTCGAGTCCTAAACTTGAAGAAAAGTTTGCACCTCAAGGAATTTGATCCCTCTCAGTGTTGATTTTTCCTGTGGAGCACTAAGAGCCATTCTTTGAGGAGAATGGGGACATCTGGTCAGGAACCAGAATGTGGAACCAGTCTAGCACTGGGGGACTCAGCCTAGAGTTGAGTGACCATTTTGTTGAATGGATACATCTGGTCAGGGACCAGGATGTGGAACCAGTCTAGCATTGGGGGACTCAGCCTAGAGCTGAGTGACCATTCCGTTGAATGGATACGTCTATTCAAGGATCAGGATGTGGAACCAGTCTAGCACTAGAGGACTCAACCTAGAGCTAAGTGACCATTCTGTTGAATGGAGACATCTGGTCAGGGACCAGGATGTGGAACCAGTCCAGTACTGGGGGACTCAACCTAGAGCTGAGTAGCCATTCTTTGAATGGAGGCACCTAGTCAGTTACCAGGAATTTAACCTAGTCCGGGACTAGGGACTCAACCCGAAGGTGAGGGCCATTCTCCAGGAGAATGGAAGCGCTTGGTCTGTTACCAAGTAATTGATCTTGGGTCAAATTATGCAACCTATGGCTAAGGCACCTGATCTGTTACCAGGATAACACTATAAGCCCTACACCGGGTCTGGGAATGTGTGACACTCCTCCCTCAATCTGTGTGCTTTGAGATCTTCTTCAGGGATTAGTTGCCCCTAGTTAAGACACCTTAGTACCCGATCTTGGTGGCACATGGAGTGTGAGACAAAAGCATTAGTACTTCTCTCTATTTATGATGATGTACTTTGGGTGGGTTTGAAGGACCCTATGACCACTTGTTTGGACCACGGGACACTTGAAGAATGCTAAAGGTAAAAGTCAAAAATACATAAGCACCTATGGACCACTGGACACTTGAAGAAGGCTAGAGGTAAAAGTCAAAAATACATAAAGACCCTTGGACCACCAAGGAATCAAAGTAAAAATACATATAAGGTCATTAGTACTTTAAAGTAAAAAGCCAAGAAGATAAAAAGAATAAAATATTATTACTTTATTCTTTTGAGTTTTGGTCCACATCCAGGTGATTCAAGGCTATAAAAGATCAATCCATTTCATTATTTCACACACTTGCTCATGATCATCAGCTGCTCCTTAGAAGAATCTCGCTGGAAGTAAAAGAAGTTTTCTACCCTAGCATGGAGACTTATTCTGGCTAGGGTATCTTCATTACCTTGTCTCAGCAAACACTAAAACAGTTAGGGCATCTTCTTCTCCTATTCTTCTATAGCAGAAACCCTAAGCAACTAGGGCACCCTCTCAAGTGATCAGCAACAAATCTATGGTTTCTCACCCTAGTTCACATCTCAATTCATGGGAAGCAGGAGATTAAGGATAGGGCACTCACG
This sequence comes from Pseudotsuga menziesii, assembly GCA_001517045.1. NCBI lineage: Eukaryota > Viridiplantae > Streptophyta > Pinopsida > Pinales > Pinaceae > Pseudotsuga > Pseudotsuga menziesii. Next base: position 434,848 of record LPNX010510294.1, read on the forward strand.
GGTAGCTCTATTCTATCCACAGGTAGGCTGCTAATGTTTGTGGAAGTTCACGGGCAGCACTAGCAGGCTGCCATCTCATGCTATCAACTCCACAGCCCTCTCGGCAGCAACAACAGGCTCACAAGCAGCCCTTATCCTCACGGGCAGTCTCTCTTTGCTTATGGCTGCCACAGCAAACCCTTGGGCAGCCTTCATACACCCTCGAGTAGCAGGCTCCTCTTCTTTGGGCAATTTCGGGCAGGCTGCACAGACCTCGGGCAGCATAGATCTGTCTTCGGGCTGTCTACTCCTACCTCGAGCAGATACAGTCTGCCCTAGCAGACTTCGGGCAAATCTCCCACCACTCCAGAACATTCTCGGGCAGCCCTAATCATTACGGGCAACCCTCAGGAAGACCAGGAAGGCAGTTACAAGCTCGAGCAGCTTGTTGAGCTTCACAGGAAGACTGTAAAGAATCTCAGGCAGGTTTATTCTTCTTCCAAGCAGCCTCAGAACACTCACGGGCAAACTCAAGAAATTTCGGGCAGCAGTGCAGACCCACAGGCAGTAGTGTAGCTTCACGGGCATGCCTCGGGCAGGCTTCGGTCAGTTGTATAGTGGCTCGAGCAGACTCAGGCAGTGTAGATCTGAACCTGGGCAGTCTCTGTTCAATCTCAGGCAGCAAGAAAATTGATATGGGCAGCTAGCCCTAGATCTATATTTTTTTATGAAACTTGACCTTGAGAATTTTGGTCAAAATTGACAAGTGGTTAACCTGTTAGGGTTTAACAATTTCTGAGATTCTTCTACATAACTCAGTCATCTCATTTAAGAGATGAATTACTAATGCTTTTGGGGATTTTGTCCTTTAAAGGTTTCCCTAGTGAAAAACTCTTGTGTTCAGTGTGTCTGATGTTCTTGATGTGTTAATCTATCTACTGCACTTGTTATTGTTATCTATGCTATAGTCTACAAAATTTTAAGAATTCATGCTAATGCTAAAATTCAACACTCAGCACTTGATAAAGCCTAAGTTAAAAAATTACCACGTAGAAATCATCTCATCCAAAAAAATTTAAAAATTATTTACATCGTAGGCAAAACTTGCATTAATTAATTAATTTATTATGAACTAAAATACTTGCAATTTACTCAATTATTATTAAGTTGCAATTATCTTAAAATTAATATCTAACTTATTGTTCTATTATTAACTTAATAATACATAATCTAATATATTTTCCATCACAATCATCCACGTTTCAACTATTCCAATTTGGACTCATAAACGATAACACATAAATCCTACAAATACGTAAATATTGCATTCATTCATTGATTATTAAGTAAAATATTTATTTACCTAAATTTAATTGTAAAAGTGCATTTCATGTTGTAAAGTATAACAAGTAAAACCTACAAATAAGCAAAAAATGTATTAATTAATTAAGAATGAAGTAAAATACTTACAATTCACCCAATTATTGATTAATTTGCAATTATCACAAAACTGATATCTAACTTATAATTCTATTATTAACTTAACAATACATAATCCAATATGTTTTCCATCACAATCATCCACGTGCTAACCATTCCAATTTGGAATCATAAATAAAACACATAAATCCTACTAATAAGCAAAAACTGCATTCATTCATTGATTATGAAGTAAAATAGTTATTCTCAATCCGTGAATAACTATATATATATGGAACTTGAAATTAAAATTCAATGTATATTTATATAAATGAATTTTGCAATCTACCCAATTTAAATTTGAATCCAACATGTGTTTCGTTTTATAAAAAAAAATATATATTTAGTCTTTTGAACTGACATGGTGTGACGACAAAAGTGACACATATCATCCACTTTGGGCTGTAGAAAGCGCCTCTCGGCACAACAACTAAATACCCCCTTCAAATTAGCATGATTTGGATTTTAATGCCATTGATGATACATGGGTGAAAACCTTAGTATGGGTACACATACCTGGGGTCCAACTCTTCATACCTGTGCCCCCTACCGATGTACCTGTAAAAAGCCCCAATAAAGACTTTTTGGGGTAAGGCCCAGCAGGAAGCCCTAAAACAACTAAGTGTTGCCCCCTTCTATGCTCACTTTTGCATTTTCAGTTTTGGCTATGAGAGCTTGGAAGAGGCCAGGAGAGCAGAAAAGATGAAGAAGGGCTGTTCAGTGTTTTTATTGCAGGAAATTGGTGTGCAACAGTTCAACATTAAGCCTTCTTCATCATTATCAACATTCTTCACTCCACAAGTGCCCATGTTTCAGTTTCATCAAGTTTAATGTTTAAGATTTTCTATTTGTCATTTCCATACCATATCTGGAAAAAAAAGGAATGTCAATCTTTAACGTTGAATCATGAATGTCAATTGATGAATGGTGCACACTGTGATGATTTGAATCTAAAAATGAATCTGAATCATTGTTATTTACCTTAATTTCAGTTCTCATATTTTTCCATATATTAATGTATATATAAGACTTGATATTATGTACCCCTGACATACCCCCGTGACCCGTCCCCTGTTCCGAAAGTGGTGTTTCCATACATGTGCCTGTACCAGTACCAGTACCCTGGAAACTTAGGTAAAAGCCATAACTTACTGAATGTGTTGGAAATAGCAAAGAAAAGGAAGATGGCCTAGCATGCCCAAATATGTGTGGACCTAGAGCTAGCGATTGTTTGAATTTATGGCTTTTGGATTATGCTTTGAAAGAACCAGTGGACTATGAGAAATCCTCTTTCGAGTGCAGAATTTCCTTCTAACACAAGCACTTAGCAAGCAATTCTCTGAAGAATGATAAGTAGGAAATTTCAAAGCTTAGCAATTCTAGTTGAACTTCAGTTGAAACTGGAATTGGTTGTGAAATAAGAAAAACCGGAGTAACAATTTGAAGGGTTACCAACACTTCAGATTAGTGTTGCAAAACTCTCAGATCTCTTGCAAGTTTTTGAGTTGCAAAGCTTAGTAATTCTAGTTGAACTTCAGTTGAAACTGGAATTGGTTGTGAAATAAGAAAAACCGGAGTAACAATTTGAAGGGTTACCAACACTTCAGATTAGTGTTGCAAAACTCTCAGATCTCTTGCAAGTTTTTGAGTTTTTCATGTCATGGAGTTTTCCGAGTCTTCCAGGAAGTTTATGCTTGCCAAAATGTTGTTGAGTTTTTGCCAATATTTTCCCTAATTCACCAATTTCCCAAATTGATGACCCCTGCCTAGTTTTATGAAGTCCAAGTTTTGCAACACTGCTTCAGATACTAAGTAATAAAAGTACAGAAACAGGACACCAAACCGTTCCAAACTCGGAAAAAGACGAAAGGGATAAAGTGATAAATGAACAGCAAGACCCTTAGACAATGTTAGAACAATCAAAAGAACTGAAAGAAGATAAAGGAGTCAAATTGCAACAGACCTGCATAAAACAGAACACAGATTGAAATGCTCCGGAAGAAGAAGTAATGCAACAGGTTGAAGAAACAGTTCCAGTGAAAGAGTAGCAGATTGAAGAACTGGAACCCATGGAAGGAAATGAGTATCTAACTACAAGCGGGGGTGAAGCCAAACCAAGATGCAAGGAGGAATATGTAGTACTATAAACACTAGGTATGGGAAGGAAACAACTCCTAAAAATCAGCAGCAGGAAAGAGAGGAATAAGATCAAAATGTAGCACTATAGAGCTGTGTTACCGGATCCACCACCCTAGTGTGTAGGATCCACGGATCCGATACGTATCCGGATCGGATCCACCATGGAAACGGATCCCCTGCAGAAGGAAATGTATCCCGGTCCCATGAAATGGATCCTGTTAAAAATAATAGAAAAATCTGAAATTTTAAAACGGATCCTGTGAAAAATCAAACAATTCTTGAAATTTTCAAACAGATCCTGCCACTTCCAATGCTTCTATGACCCATTGATCCCCCAAAAAAATCATTTTTTAATAAAAAACATAAAAAAACCTAAACACCTAATGGCTAAAAGCGTAAACCCCATTTCTGCTCAAGGTCCGATCTATCCTTATGTCAAGAGATGCTCTTGAACTCTGATATATCAATATCAAGGTCTACTCTCAACATTTTTATTTGATATATCTTTATGGTCAAGGTCTGTTGTTTGTTAGAAAGTGACAACTAGGAAGGTCTTCTTGCATGCATGTGTCCTTGCATGCAGAAGACTTAAATCAAGAAGCCAATTGTATTTAATTTACTTTTCCTAAGTTTACTTTGGAAAATAAATTAAAGTGATCTAATTATTAATTGACTTTATGAAAAAGTGAAATTAGGGTTTTCGCTTAGCATTGAGTTATAAAAGAAAGATCAATTGGTAGAGAGGACACAATTGCATTCTGACAGAGACAGAGGAAAATAAGTCTGAGAGATAGAATTTTGGCGAAGAAGACGGAGGAGAAGTAATTCAGGAAGGCAACCCTAATTCACAGAGGAGAGAGAAAAGAGGTTTCCACAGAGAGACCGTACAGCAAGGACGTCGTACAGTAAGCAGGGAGGTTGTATAGTCGTACAGCAACAGGTCGTACAAATCGCATAGCCATACAGATCCATACAACAGATCGTACAGATTCCGTACAGTGCAGGTCATACAGCTGCTTTGGGACCGTGCCCACCTTCCAAAATTTTCTCAGTGAATTTTTGGTGTGATCTGATTTTTCCATCTAGGGCATAAATCGAAATTTCTGATATTGTAAGAGCTCCATATTTTCTTAATAAAATATCCTCTCATACTAGTGCATCGGTTTTGCCATCTTGGGTTTTGTTCGAGGGTTTCTACCCAAAAAGACTATGTCGTTTCTATTGATGTGATTGGTGTTGTGAATGGTTCTCAGTTATTTATATTTCACTGCATACTGTAAAGAAGTTCATGTGTGGTTATCTCAGTTAAATTTAAATATACTATTTTAGCCCTAGTTTGAGCTTTGAAGGAAAATTTACATGGCATCAAAGCTCTGGTGAGCTAAATCTGAGAGATTTGTAGCAGCAATGATAGATCAGGGATAGATCTATTCGAAGACACAAACCTAGACTTCCAGATATACGGTTTGACAAGTAACACTTCACTATGGACATGCAGTTGAAAGTTGAGGTAGACTCCAAGGGGCTCAAAACTGTCCTACATGGAAAGAAATGATCACAAGGATCCTGGACGTTAGTGATGCTGCAGAGCACATTGACTCCACGAAGGTTGCACCCACTGTTCCAGCAGAGTTGGTAGCTTGGAAGAAGATTGATTCCAGAGCCATGATGATCATCTTGGATGGAGTGAAGGACTATATAGTCCCTCACCTTTCTGGGAAGAAGACCGCATTAGAGATGTGGAAGGCTTTGGAAAATATGAACTAGAGCAAGAACGAGAACCGGAAGATGGTGCTGCAAGAGAGGATGCGCAGCACCAAGATGGCCAAGGGAGAAGGAGTGGTGCCTAATCTCACAAGGCTCACACAGATCAGGGACAAGCTTAGAGTTGTTGGCTCTAAGACTAAGGATGAGGAGCTAGTTCGGATAGCCCTCAATGGTTTCTCTAAGCCATGGGACACCTTTGTCAAGGGTGTTGTGGCTAGGGAGAAGCTCCCTGATTGGCAGAGGTTGTGGGATGGCTTTGTGGAGGAAGAGACTCGCATGGGTCAAGGATCAGGTTCATCCAGCAGTGCCCCACAAATTGTGGATGAGGAGGCTCTAACCCTGACAGGGAAGAGCAAGGGTAAGGAAAAGAGGAAGAAGGGTGGTAAGAAGAACCTTCACGTGTGAAAGGTCAAGTGTTTTATCTGCCACAAGAATGGACACTTTGCCTCCCAATGCCCAGACAGGAAGAAGAAGAGTAACACTCAAATGGCTAGATCTGCAAAGATGGAGGAGTTCAACAGGAACTTCGATGAGGAGTTTTGTTTGATAGCTTGCATGGAAAGCACCACAGGGAACAGTATATGGTACATCGACAGTGGAGAATCTAGTCATATGACTGGACAGAAGAGATTCTTCAAGGACTTATAGGAGGGTGGAACAGGTATCCACGTTGAGCTGGGTGATGATGCACAGTATCAGGCGCAGGGAGTTGGCACCGTTTCATTTCAGAGGGAGTCTGGCAAGTCCCTCAGTTTTGTTGATGTGTTATATGTTCCAGGGTTGACCAAGAACCTCATTTCAGTCTCCACTCTAGAGGACAAGGGATTTCAGGTGAAGTTTGAGACCATAGAGTGTATATCAGGCCCAAGGGGTCAAATAGGAGCTTGGATCGAGTCATTGGGATCAGGAGCGGGAAGGTGTATAGACTACACTTTGAGCCTACAAAGGCTCTAGTCAGCAGCGACAGCAGTCAAGGTGAGTTGTGGCATAGGAGGATGGCACACTTACACCATGGAGCACTGAGGCACTTGAGACAGGCTGTCATTGGAGTTCCTCAAGTACAGGAGGAGAAGCATAACCACTACAAGGGTTGTGATTTGGAAAAGAACATCAGAAAACCTTTCCCACAAAGTGAGCACAAGTCTAAGGAGCCCTTGGACTTGGTGCATTCGGATGTATGTGGACCTATGAGTGTCCATTCTTTCAGTGGTTACAGTTACTGCGTAACCTTCATTGATGGCTATTCCAGGAAGACCTGGATCTATTTCCTGAAGGCCAAGTCAGAGGTCTTTGAGAGGTTCCGAGAGTTCAAGACTCTCGTGGAGAACCAAATAGGAAAGAAGATTCGGGTGTTGAGGACGGACAACAGGGGTGAGTACACCTCCAATGAGATCTTGGAGTATTGTTCGGCAAAGGGGATCAAGAAGGAGCACACTGTGCCTCATACCCCACAGCAGAATGGAGAGGCAAAGCGAAAGAACATGACTATGGTAGGAGCAGCCAAGGCCATGTTATTTGATCAGGGATTACCACTATTCGTTTGGGCCGAGGCATACAGGACTGTAGTATACATTCAAAATAGGTGTCCCCACACAACTTTGGGGAGGAAGACACCTGAGGAGGTATTCACAGGCACTAGGCCAGATGTGAATCACATTCGCATATTTGACAATTTACTATTGTCACATACATGCTGACACTAGGAAGAATTTGAACCCTTATGGAGAGAAGGGGTTACTTGTTGGATACAGCGAGACTTCGAAGGCATACAGAGTTTACATTCCTGCTCACAAGAGGATCATTGTGAGCAGGGATGTCTAGTTCGATGAGGACAAGGCCTTGTGTAGATCTATGGACTTACCAGCAGAGTAGCAGTCAACATACGACACGGGGGTCAAGTTGGAGGAGTCAGAGGTACAGGTACAGACATAGGGCACAGGTTCTGGTAGTCAGAGGGAGTCAGGTGGACAGGATCCTCCTATCTTTAATGGGGAGGATAAGCAACAGCAGCAAGAGGACATCCAGCAGCCATAGCAGGCAGACACTAGGCCACGGCCTAAGTGGTATAGCTCCATTGATCAGGATTCCAAACAGGTGAATCTTCCACAGAGATCTTTTAGACGGAGCGTACCACTAGAGACTCAGTTATATGGCATTGATGATAGAGTTGATTAACTCTGAACCTTCCAGTATCGAGGAGGTTGCACAACATGACGTGTGGAAGGAGGCAATGGTTGAGGAGTATGACTCAATCATGATGAACCAAGTATGGGAGGTTGTGACGAGACCTGAAGGCAAGAACTAGAAGGTAGTGGGATCCAGGTGGATCTACAAGGTGAAGCATGCAGCAGACGGAAGCATGGAGAAGTACAAGGAGCGCTTCGTGGCAAAGGGTTTTTCACAGAAGGAGGGTATTGACTATGAGGAGACCTTCACCCCAGTTTCCAAGTATTCTTCTATTCAGACCATTATCTCTTTAGCAACAGAGATGGGTTGGCGTATCCATCAGATGGACATCAAGACTGCCTTCCTCGACGGAGTGATAGAGGAGGAGGTATATATTGAGCAGGCTTGTTGTATATATGGGGATGGCTCTACATGTTGGTATGTAAGTGCTCCCTGCCACTACTGGTGGATACCCTATCGCTATTGGGAAACAAGGGACTATGTGGGGTGGGCCCATTTTTCTCTGTCATTTGCCTGAAGGTACTCGTCATTTCTTTTTGCCCAGTAGTGAGTTCTTTTATGGCTAATATGAGACTACTGAAAGTTGTTTTATCATCATTGGCCATTGTTTCTTTGCCCTTTCCAAACTGATACTCTTTGTCCCCCAACTCCTCTTCTCGTCTATCACTGTTTCTAAACCTCTGTCTTTGGTAAGTAATGTTGTATGGGTCTTTTGAATTCATTTACAATTTTGCATGCCCACAGCTGGCAAGGAACATGCTTTAATACCAGTGTAATATCCCAAATACTGATATTCTCTAATGTTCTATGATAGTGCTAACTCGCACACTCAATCTCATACAAATTTGCAAAATAATTGTGCATGCAAACTCGCCATGCAAAAATGCCCTAAAATATAGCTGAATTAGGGTTAGGGTTTTGCAGAGAGAAATTAACACTTACCACTGATATTCTGGCTGATAATGACTCCAGAGATAGCTGCATGCATAAGGATCCGGATGGGTGGTCTAACAATGCTCTTTTCCTCCGGTGTTACCGCCCCGTACCGTAAAAACCCTCCAGACTAAAGGTGACATTTTTGTAGGAGGAGAGGTCTGTTCGGGCTGAAACTTTCTAAGCTTGTCCGTCTGCTGATGCCGGAGAGATGGCCTGGCACATGCGGAGGTTTGCCTGCCTCTAAGTGCCCTAGCGAATTGATTAGCAGTTCTGCTGCTCATGCCCCCAACTAATTTATTTGGATGATAGCTGCTCCAGGTGAGCAAATTGATGGCTGATAATCACTACATACCATAGGATAGGCCTGCTGAGAAAGAAGAAGCTGACATGCAGAGGAAAGACTGGGTTTTGTGGTCCCAACGAATCCTTCTGTGTTTTCCCTGCTACTTTCGGCTGCAAAATGTGGATTTGTTAATAACCCTTCGAAATGTGTTGGATCTCCGAATACTATAGTATACGATGGATGCAATGGATAAACCTGGATGATCTATCCCAATAAGAGACTAGGGCAGATATCTCACTGCCAAACCCTCGCTAGCTGAAGACACCGTCTCCAACCCCAACTGTCGCAGCTGCACGCTATGCTGCTGCTCGAAACTCCAAAATCAATCAACAATAACAATAGATATTCTCTTTGGTCCAATAAGCCTTCTTAAATACAATAGCATGTACTTTTAGGGTTTGCATGTCGCTTTTAGGGTTTACGCTTCACTTTTGCATGCATGCAATTCTAATTTCATATTGACTTTAACACTAAAATAAGGCATGCATGCTCCGCATGCTTTATGATATGAACTCTTATGACCTTCTTACTACACTGATGACTTAATAATACTGAATTGATGTACATTTCTGCTCCTAGTGCTATTAGTCCTCAGTTATTCCCTTCTTATAAAAACGGAACATTACAGTCCTCCCTCGCCAAAGATTGCTTGTCCTCGAACAATGCCAACGCAAATCCACAATCAATCAACTGAACCAACTGAATCCAGGGATGATCCCAGGGTCCCAAATTATCCTAGGAGATCTGTAGCACCCTCTGCTCAAAACACTACACTGTACGGTACCATCACCAGAGACCTCCTGAAAGCATCCTCTAGCAATCACTAAACTGTTAGTCACTATAATCCCAGGGTCCCAAATCAATCTGAGAATTGCAGAGGTCAAAATGCATCCACCGCTACCCTATGTAGTATCGACACAAGGAGCATCATGTAGACTCCCAAGTAATGCCATCAGTAAACACTGTATCCCTCCCTCATAAGGTCTTCCACCTAGATCCCAATGCAAACTTGTGCATATTTCATCCCAAATATCTGAAGGCTCTTGTGGGACTATACCCTTGGCTAGGAATGTCTTCCCAAGAATCGCCCACTCAATAGGACACCAACTCTTAATCTTTCTCCAATCCAACCCCCGAAAAGTACCTTGTCCATAAGCACCATCACAAGCAATAATCCTACCAAGATGACATTCTGCCCTTCTGATTTCAACTAGAATGCTCATATACTGCTGGTCAATTTCTCAATCCTAGCCAACCTGTAAAAACCATCCGCCATTATGCAAATGTGGACTCAAGCTACTGCAAGCTCTGTCTATGTACTACTTAAGAGGACTGCTTTGAAATGCAATAGTATGTTTCTCCTGCTGCCCCATCAAGGAATCTAACTGTTGTTCAATACTAGAAATCCTGACCGCTGACTCGGTACATACAACTCGAAGAACTAGAAGATCAACATCTCGTTGTACTATAGTGTCTCGGAGTATCTTGGTCCTCTCTTTCATCGCTAGAATGCTTTCTTTAACACGTTCAATCTTCTTTCGATGACTATCACCTGGAAGCTCTATCTCATGCATGTATAAACTCTCCCTAACCTCCATGTGTGACTGCTCATTGTCTCAACTGCTGTGCTCATTGCCTTGCACCTCATGTATTTTGTCTGTCATAATTGTCTGGATTCTTGCTGTAAGTGATGAAGAATGTACCAATTCCAACTCATCACATAGTTTGTCCACAATCTGACTAGCGAATGTGCTTGTGTCGCTAGACTCACACAATGGCTCTAATGCTATCTCCTCATGCACATCCTCATCATGTATTGTTAACTCCAAATGAAGCTCACCAACAACTTGTACTTCATGCTCATCTTTCTTCACTCCTCCAACTATGCCTTTAAGGAGACCCTCATCCAAATGCAAAGTAGCCAATTTAATGGCATCTATCTCAATCATGGGGTTGAGCTGGAAGTATGTATCCAACTTCTGCACCCAATTCCGAGCTGGGCCACCCCGGGTACCCTCAAAGGTAGGGATAGTCAATTTACCTATGGTGCGTTGTAACTCATAGTTCTGGGTGAAGGGCCTATTGTAAGCTCTGGGCTTGTTCTTACTTTTAAAGTGGCAGAAGTCAGTGAAGGTCATGGCTGAATGGAAGTCATCTCCTAAAGCTCTATACTCTCTCACATAGGAACTCATGGATTCTTCTGGTTCTACTTGTGCTAAAGGCACTGCAACTGGACTATCTAAGAATTGAGGCATGGTAGGTCGGGAAGGCTTGTTGTATATATGGGGATGGCTCTACATGTTGGTATGTAAGTGCTCCCCACTACTACTGGTGGATACCCTATCGCTATTGGGAAACAAGGGACTATGTGGGGTGGGCCCATTTTTCTCTGTCATTTGCCTGAAGGTACTCATCATTTCTTTTTGCCCAGTAGTCAGTTCTTTTATGGCTAATATGAGACTATTGAAAGTTGTTTTATCATCATCGACCATTGTTTCTTTGCCCCTTCCAAACTGATACTCTCTGTCCCCCAACTCCTCTTCTCCTCTATCATTGTTTCTAAACCTTTGTCTCTGGTAAGTAATGTTGTATGGGTCTTCTGAATTCATTTACAATTTTGCATGCCCACAGCTGATAAGGAACATGCTCTGATACCACTGTAATATCTCAAATACTGATATTCTCTAATGTTCTATGATAGTGCTGACTCGCACACTCAATCTCATACAAATTTGCAAAATAACTATGCATGCAAACTCGCCATGCAAAAATGCCCTAAAATATAGTTGAATTAGGGTTAGGGTTTTGCAGAGAGAAATTAACACTTACCACTGATATTCTGGCTGATAATGACTCCAGAGATAGCTGCATGCATAAGGATCCGGATGGGTGGTCTAATAATGCTCTTTTACTCCGGTGTTACCGCCCCGTAGTACCGTAAAAACCCTCCAAACAGAAGGTGACGTTTTTGTAGGAGGAGAGGTCTGTTCGGGCTGAAACTTTCTGAGCTTGTCCGTTTGCTGATGCCGGAGAGATGACCTGGCACATGCGAACGTTTGGCTGCCTCTAAATGCCCTAGCGAATTTATTAGCAGTTCTGCTGCTCACGCCCCCAACTGATCTGTTTGGCTGATAGCTGCTCCAGGTGAGGAAATTGATCGTTGATAATCACTGCATACCGTAGGATAGGCCTGCTGAGAAAGAGGAAGCTGACATGCGGAGGAAAGACTAGGTTTTGTGGTCCCAGCGAATCCTCCTGTGTTTTCCCTGCTACTTCCAGCTGCAAAACGTGGATCTGCTAATAACCCTTCGGAATGTGCTGGATCTCCGAATACTGTAGTATACAATGGATGCAATGGATAAACCTGGATGATCTATCCCAATAAGAGACTAGGGCAGATATCTCACTGCCGAACCCTCGCAAGCTGAAGACACCGTCTCCAACCCCAACTGTCGCGGCTGCACGCTGTGTTGCTGCTCGAAACTCCAAAATCAATCAACAATAACAATAGATATTCTCTTTGGTCCAATAACCCTTCTTAAATAGAATAGCATGTACTTTTAGGGTTTGCATGTCGCTTTTAGGGTTTACACTTCACTTTTGCATGCATGCAATTCTAATTTCATGTTGACCTTAACACTAAAATAAGGCATGCATGCTCTGCATGCTTTATGATATGAACTCTAATGGCCTTCTTACTACCCTGATGACTTAATAATACTAAATTGATGTACCTTTCTGCTCTTAGTGCTATTAGTCCTCAGTTATTCCCTTTTTATAAAAACGGAACATTACAGTTGATTGGTGACTGCAAGTCCAACCTTGCAATTGAGTTTGAGATGAAAGACATTGGGTTGAAACATTACTTCCTAGGCTTGGAGGTTTGGCAAAGAGATGGGTGCTTCTTCATTAGACAGGGGAAGTATGCCGTAGTGATCTTGAAGAGATTCGAGATGGAGGACTGCAAGCATATGGCCATACCTCTAGTTTCCAACTGGAGGAAGATTGATGCATCAGAATCAGACGGATTTGATCCCACCTTGTATTGTCAACTTATCGAATCGCTTATGTATCTGGTCAACACACGGCCAGACATCAGCTTTGCAGACAACTCTTTGAGCCAGTTCATTGTGGACCCTCGGAGAGTGCATTAGACGACTGCAAAGCACATACTTCGCTACATCATAGGTACAATGGAGTATGGATTGGTTTATGAGCGCAGGGGGGAGTGTACAGTTAGCAGGATTCATGGATGCTGACTGGACAGGATGTGTAGAGCACCAGAAGAGTACTTCAGGGTGTTGCTTCAGCATTGGATCAGGGGTTGTCTCTTGGTTCAGCAAGAAGCAGAAGTCAGTTTCATTGAGATCGGCATAGGATGATCATTGAAATCGACATAGCATGAGTACATGGCATCCAGTATGGCTGCTTGTGAGGGTATGTGGTTGAGGAAGTTACTTTCAAGGTTGTTCGAATGTAAGCTAGAGGCCACAGTAGTTCACTGCGACAATCAAAGTGGCATCAAGCTATCTAAAAATCCAGTGTTCCATGACCAAAGCAAACACATAGACATCAAATACCACTTCTTGAGAGACTGTGTTCAGAGAGGAACCATTCGATTGGAGTACATACAGACAGATGAGCAGCTGGCAGACATTTTCACCAAGGCACTTTGCAGACATAGTTTTGTGAAGTTCAGGGATAAGTTGGGGTTGCTACCGAATCCCTTCCTCGTTGAGAGGGAGTGTTAAAAAGTGACAACTACGAAGGTCTTCCTGCATGCATGTGTCCTTGCATGCAAAAGACTTAAATCAGGAAGCCAATTGTATTTAATTTACTTTTCCTAAGTTTACTTTGGAAAATAAATTAAAGTGATCTAATTATTAATTTACTTTATGAAAAAGTGAAATTAGGGTTTTCGCTTAGCATTGAGTTATAAAAAGAAAGATCAATTGGTGGAGAGGACACAATTGCATTCCGACAGAGACAGAGGAAAAGAAGTCTGAGATAATTTTGGTAAAGAAAACGAAGGAGCAGTTATTCAGGAAGGCAGCGCTAATTCACAAAGAAGAGAGACAGGAGGTTTCGATAGAGGGACCGTACAGCAGGGAGGCCGTACAGATCGTACAGTCGTACGGATCCGTACAGCAGATCGTACGGATCCATACAGCAGGTCGAACGGATTCCGTACAGCAGCAGGTCGTACAGCCACTTTGGGAACCGTGCCCACCTTGCAGGTTTTTCTCGCTAAATTTTTGGTGTGATTTGATTTTTCCATCTAGGGCATAAATCGAAATTTTTGATATTGTAAAAGCTCCATATTTTCTTAATAAAATATCCTCTCATACTGCTGCACCGGTCTTCCCATCTTGGGTTTTGTTCGGGGGTTTCTACCCAAAAAGACAGTGTCGTTTCTATTGATGTGATTGATGTTGTGAATGGTTCTCAATTATTTATATTTCGCTGCATACTGGAAAGAAGTTCATGTGTGGTTATTTCAGTTAAATTTAAATATACTATTTTAGCCCTAGTTTGAGCTTTGAAGGAAAATTTACACTGTCAAGAGTTGATCTATCTTTATGTACTATGTTGTTGCTCACGTCACCTACACTAATATGTAGTCTTGCCATAGCATTCAAGAAAACCACTTTATTCCCTGCTGATAGGGACATGTGGATGTGGCTCACAAAAACACTATTATGACCTGCTTCAAGTTCATGCTGAAATGGCTTTTAAAATTATCAATATCACAACTTATCAAATTATCAGTTAGGGTACATGAACTCTCTTTTTTGGCAATAACTTATAGTTCTACTCTTGTGTTTCCTAAATACTTTTGTTTCTTCATTCTATTTTTCTATTTATTATAAAAATATTTTTATATTTGTTTGTACTTGTCGTTTCCCCGCCGTATCCGGATCCTGAGTTTTAAAAAATATAGCGAATCCGGATCCTGGTAACTTTGCTATAGAGTCACAGAATCATGGACAGGAGCTTGTAGAGTTGGATACTCAGTACCGTATGGAACAAAAGAGTTTAGACACAAACATGTTAGTGCACATTGGTCTTGTAGACTGTGCCTACTGGGCATGCTTACAGACAGAGTCAGTATGCCCAAAGTCCTCTATTCTCAAAATGTACCTATTATATTATATACTAAAATTCAACAGTTTCTGTTTAAGAAAATGCAAACAAGTAATTTAGTTCAAAAAACTATGGTCAGAAATCTGTTAGTATTCTTCAAACTTGTTTAGGATAACAAATTTTTAACCAGCAAACTCAGTCTATTCAGTTTGTTGCAATGCTCATCTTCAAAGTCATTGTGCCATGTCCAGCAAAACAGAAAAAATATGTATATTATATAAACAGTCCCAATTCATAAAGCAGATGCACACACATATGACATGTAAGTGTCTGAACAGATTATTAACCAGACTATTCAGGTGATGGACTTGTTAACTTACTTCATCAATAGTTCTGTAGCCAGCAAAAACATAAAAAATGTTGCCTTGTTGAATAGCTGCTCCATCAAGGCGGGGTACAGGAGCCTCTGCCATCTCCTCCCACTCCAACTCAGGAACATTTTCTTCTGAGTTTTGCATACTTTCAACTTTCAGCTTGGACAGATTTTTTCCCTCGACATTTTCCAACTATGCTCGGATCAAAGAAAACAGAAAAACTTAGTAAAAGAAATCAAAAACTCTCTACCTCTCTCCCTCTCTCTCTCTTTCTGCATGTGTGAGTGTGCATGCATGTGTGCATTCTACATTTTATGTAATCAGGTAGATAGAGATGCTTCTAGACATCTCCTTATTAATGTACATGACTGTATGTTTAATTCATCTGTTACGCTGACTGTAATAATTTCAAGATTCTATTGAACTTTGTTTCCCTCTCTGAGAAACAAAAATAGATAAAGTACAATTATGATGCAGGGAAAAAATTTTAACTCCGGAAGGATGCAGGCCCTAATCAGGATGGGAAACCATTCAAAAGAGCATGAGGTACAGTGACCAAATTTTCTTGCAGTCCATATTCATAACCATTAAAACATATGAAATATGGATCCTTAAGGGGCACTCAACCCAAAATATTGGAGATGGGGATTTCAGAAACCCTAGTCACTGAGGATGCAGATATCGAGCTGGTAGACTATAGCAAAGACCATCTGGAGGGTGTGGATATTTTTGTTCAGGGCCACACCAGCAGCTGGCAGGGTCTTTTGAAGCTACTAGGTCGTCTGATTTGGAATTTTTGGAGGTTTTTACCACATCACATAATTTTTTGGTCAACTATCCTATTGTGGATCTGACAGACAGCTCTACACTATGGTCTGATCCTCATTCATATCTTGTCAGAAATGAAGCAAATACCAGCTTGGAGCAAGTGTATGTAGAGGGTGCACAAGATCTCTTGATCTGTGGGACAGGGAGTATTACTGAATCAGACTGATGCTGTCCCTTCAGGACTTTACTCCTCCTCTCCCTTGGCATGCGAGTCTGTGTTACTCCTGCTTCTGCATGTGGTGGAGGATTTTTCTGGAAAAGAGAAGGCTGTTTCTGATGGCGCTACCTTCACTAATCCTCTGGATGTTAAAAGCTCTGGTTTCATAGGTAAGTTTTTGGATCCTGTAACCTTTTCAGGTTGTTCTCCCTCAGACTTGAAGGAGGTCTCAGGTGAGAGAGATTTCAGGAGATGGAGGAAACATAAGGTTATCAAGAAGAAGGCCTCACCTGTCAAGATGGTGGTTGGCGAAGATGTTAAAGTTGAACACATACTGGATTTGTTGGGCAATATCTTTGTTAGGCATTTTTTGGAAGGAGCATCTCGTTGGAAATATTAAACAGTTTGTTACCGCAATATTGGAAACCTGTAATTGGATATGGGCCAGTTTTTAATCTTTCATCAAAGGGTTGGATTAGTTTTACTTTCCAATCTGTGTGTGAGGCTGAGGTTATCCTTGCGGGTACCTAGTTTTGGGGGGCAACTGACTTATCTATCACTCAAACTGTGGCATCCCCTTTTTGATTGGCAGTCTGAGAAGACTTCCATTGTAACTCAAATTTTGGACACAGGAATTCCTTTCAGAGCTTGGTAATCATTTGGGGAAGACTATCCCGAGTTGATGACTCTTTCAAAACTAGACGTGGCCACACTGTTGCTCGCATATTAGTGGATATTGAAACCAGGGAGGGGTTGGTTGTTTGATTGTGTGAAATTAGCAAGGGGTGGTGTGGTCCATACTCAAATTTTGACCTATCAAAATGTGGCCTTTTGGTGTGTGAGGTGTCATATACCTTGTCAAGTTGCTACGGAGTCCAAGTCTTTTTTTAAGCAGATTTGGAAAAAAAGGAGGTTCCTCCTAATCCCAAAGAGGTTCAAGAGGTTTCAGTCCAGATGGCACAACCCTGAGCTCCAGGACCTTAGATGATATTCAGCCTGGCCAAGTTTCAGCTCCAGTGAAGACTGAACTAGTCTCTCTGAAGGATAAGGTAGTCAATCCAATTGCAAAGGAGAATGTGTCAAATGTTGTTTCTATCAAGCCCCTTACCTCTAAGACATTGGTCCCTCCCTCGTCTACTTCAACCCCTCTGGAGCAAGAGAAGATGGATGCGGGTGTTTCGAGGGTGCAGACTGCTGCAGTTTCTTCTTCTGGTATTCCAGGTAAGTCTCTCCACCCCACTGTGGGAATTGTAGGTGATACGCTTTTGGGAAACCCTGTGACTTGGCCCACTCGAGAGAAAGGTGTGAAGAATACAAAAAAAGG
Organism: Pseudotsuga menziesii; assembly: GCA_001517045.1. Taxonomy (NCBI): domain Eukaryota; kingdom Viridiplantae; phylum Streptophyta; class Pinopsida; order Pinales; family Pinaceae; genus Pseudotsuga; species Pseudotsuga menziesii. The sequence goes on from LPNX010510294.1 coordinate 452,445, forward strand.
TAAAGGGGTAAAGAAAAAAAGGTGCCAATCCTACTCCAAAGGCTCATCCATTGGGGGAGTGGTCTGTGCTATCTACTAGTAGCTCTGATACTAATAGGGTTGATGGTACATCAATTGATGTTGGGCATTCAAAAGATGGCGAGGATGAGGAGCCCCACACTAATAAAGGGAGGGGCCATTATTAGCTACGGTCCAAGAAATTGGCACTTGGTGCTGATAGCTGCTTGGCAGAGAGTATAGCTTTAGATAAATGCAAAAAAACACTTTCCAGTTCTGTGGGGAGGAAGTCTTTTCTTCATGATGTGCAAAATCAAGCACTACTTGAAGTTCAACCCCCAAAAGGATGTTACCTAATGATTATATTTTCACTGAAAATCAGGGGGTTGGGCAATCATAATAAACGCCTAGCCCTTCGTAGGCTAGTATCCTATTACAAGAGACAATGGGAGGTGGTGACCTACTTGTTAGTAGTCTTAGGAAAATTCTGACTAGGTGAAACTTCACTGCTATTGATTCTACTAGACTGTTAGGGGGTCTCATCACTGGTTGGAATACTTCACTAACAAATATTAATTCCTTTGTTGTTTGTTCAGGACTTTGCAAAGAATTCACATGTAAAGGACTAGGTCAATCCCTTATAGTGATGAACATGTATGGTCCATATGGTGGGAGACAGGAGTTCTGGGACAGATTCTTCTCCTTTAAGGTACTTGAAGAGAGGAAGGTTGTCACTGGAGGCAACTTAAATTTCACCTTGAGAAGGAATGAGGTGTGGGGTGACTCTACAAGAGTGGATAGACTGGCCAATTATTTTCTTCATCATATTGAAGCACATGGCTTGATTGATGTGGAGCCACTTTCACTTAGGCCCATCTGGAGGAAAAACAAGAAGGACAATGAAAGTGTAGCAAAACGACTCAACAATTATCTTGTCTCTGATCATATCTTACAGAATGTCGATAAATTTAGATTGTGGGTGGCTGTCGATGGTTTATTGGATCATTCCCCTATATTACAACTGGATCTAGGGGTAATAAGCCCCTAACCCTTTTGAGCCCATTTAAATTTAACCCAACGTGGCTTGATGAGGAAGATTTCCAGGATTTGTTAAAGAGTACTTGGGTGTCTTTTGATCCTTCTATACATCTTTCAGCTAGTGAACAGTTTGCAACTTCTCTAAAATCTGTTAAGGAGAAGGTAGTTCTGAGCATCATAAAAAGAGGGACAAATTGTTGAGGAAAGTCGAAGATAAGCTCAACTCATTTTTAACAACGACTGGTGATTTTAGTGATGAAGAAGTTCGTAGTCTCAAGGAACTTGAAGCACGTAAAAAGAAATTGCTCTTGGACAGAGAAGCCAAATGGAGATTAAAAAGTCAGCCACTTGGCTCAAGCTGGGCGACAAGAAAACAAGTTTTTTCCATCAGGTTGCAAGACAGACAAATGTCGAGACTCAATACTGTTTGGGACTTACAAACTGAGGAAGGGCAAACTGTGAGAGGGTTCAGTGGCTTAGCAACTTTAGGTGTTAATTATTTCAAGAACTTATATAAGGAGCCCCCTCGAACCAATATTACTAAAGTAATTAAGATATGTACCTATTTCCCTCAACTCGCCTCCAAGGAAGACAATCAAACTCTAGCGGAAGGTATTTCCAAGGATGAATTACTATTTGTCATGTCTACTTTCCAAAAGATAAGAATCTAGGGCCAAACAGTTGGACCATAGAATTTTATTTGGGTCAATTTGATCTCCTGGGTGATGACCTTCCCAGGCTTGTTGAGGAAGTTAGGCAAAAGTCACAAAACAGTCATGCTTTGGATTCTTTTAATACCACTCTTACTGCACTCATACCAAAGTTTGAAAAGGCAGCTTCATTTGGTGATTTTCAGCCAATTTCATTGTGTAATTTCATCTATAAGATTATCTCTAAGATAGTTGCAGTTCGGTTGAAAAGATTCCTGTCTAAGGTCATCTCTACAGAGCAATTCGATTTCCTCAAAGGTAGATACATACACAAAGTGGTGGGTTCAGCACAAGAAACATTACACACTGTTAGACAGAGGATGAAACCTGCGATAGTTATGAAGCTTGACCTCTCTATAGCGTATGACAGGCCCAGCTGGTTGTATTTGAGGTTGCTATTGATCCACCTTGGGCTAAAGTGCCGCTAAACTTATAGGTGGTAAACTGGATCATGGGTTGTGTAATGTCTGTTACGTTTGCAGTCTTATTTAATGGAGTTCCTCATCTTTCTTTAAACCTACCAGGGGGCCGAGAGAAGGCTGCCCACTATCCTCTTATCTATTTTATCTATTTATGTTACCGGCATAAGGTTTAAGCAGGTTGTTAATAGCAGCTAAGAGGGATGGGTCCATCACTGGCATTCGAGTTGGGGGTTTGGAGTATATTACTCACTTATTATTCATAGATGATGTACTCTTATTTGCTCATGGCTCAATTGGAGAAGCGAAGAAATACCAAGATATACTACAGCTTTATTGTAAGGCCACGGGTATGGAGATAAACTTACAGAAATCTTCCAACAGCTTTAACTACCTGAGACAGGAGGTAATTCACCTAACTTTCTATATATTTAACTTCAAGATGGTGGAGTTACAAGAGGGTTTGAAATAATTAGGATTTATTTTAAAGCCGAATGGATGTGGCATAAAGGAATGGAGTTGGAAGGTTGGTGAGATAGAACAAAAGATACACTTTCGGTATCATCAATGGTTGTCCAAGGGGGGTCAATTGATTCTCATAAAGGCAGTCTTAGAAGCGATCCCAGTATACTGGCATCTTCTTGCCCATATTCCCAAAGGGATCTTGGAAAAAATTAGAAGATTGTGTTTTGATTTTCTGTGGCGGGATAATAGGGGAAAGGTCGGTTTTCATCTGGCGAGGTGGCAATTATTAGCAAAGCCCAAACATGAAGGCCGGTAGGAACTGAAACAGATCTATTACTTTGGTAAGGCTTTAGCAGTCCAGAGTTCGTGGAACTTAATTTCTAAAGATGGACTCTGGAAGAGGGTCATTATTCAGAAATATATGGCCCCAGATACTGTTGTAGATTGGATTGAGTCCCCAGTGAAAACATTGTCAATGTATTCGACCAATGGAAAGCTTTGATTTCAGCTTTCTTGATTATTGCAGATTATCTTGCTTGGAAAGCTGGAGAAGGGATGCAGGTTAGAATTGGTGAAGACGCCATTATGGCGTGTGACATTTCTTTTTTCCTTCCTCACAAACTAATACAACATCTCCAAGGACATGGAGTTATCACATTAAACAAAATAGCAGATGAAGAAAGGTCAGATATTTGGCATCAGGGATTGCTGAATGCAACACAACTCTGATTAGAGGGTGTTTTTGCAGCCTCATGGACAGTTTTTATTAATTCTTTAAAAAAAGCTCACATCAGGTTGAAAGCAGAAAGAGATGAGCTTATTTGGAAATAGAAAGAAGTTGAAGGATATTATACTGCAAAATTAGGATATGAGATTTCAGTAGCTTCAAATGTGCGGGAGACTAACTGGTGGTGGACTAAGATTTGGCAGGTTTGTGCCCCCAAAAAGACCAAGGTTTTCATGTGGCACTGATGGATAGGATTCCCACTTGGGATATTCTGCAAAAGAAGAACAGACACGGCCCAAGTATTTGCTATTTATGCATGAGTGAGGAGTAGAATGTCTCGCATCTATTTACTAAGTGTATATTTTCCTTACAAGTTTGGAAAGATGTCTGTCGTTGGATTGGACTTAATACTGTGTGACATAGTGGTTATGTTGAGGAGGTTTTGGGTATTTGGTTCAATAGGCAGGATCTAAAGATCTTTGGTGCTGTTCCTTTCATTTCTGTATGGGGCTTCTGGCTGGCCCATAATTCAAGTCTCTTTGAGGGCAGAGTGCCACAAACTTTTCAAGTCTCTTCTCAAATCTGTGCAGTACCTTAGTTCTATAAGACACCAGGATCAGTCCCGAAGAGCAGACTCAGCAGAGTTATTGATCAACTAGTTGTTGATAAATCTCATCCATGGGGTTTTTTTATGGTGCTTATCAGGGTGATCATGCATTGTGTGGTATTAGTGGGGTCCTCTACATACGGGAACAACATTATATTCAGTTCAGTGCCAATGTGGGAAGTGGTACTAAGTACTAACAATAGAGCAGAGCTCATAGCTCTTCGTGCATTATTAAAACTGGCACTTTCAAAGAATAAATATCACTTTCAGGTTTTGGGGGATTCATCCTTCATCGTAAAATGGATGAACGATGAGAAGGCTGTTCTTGATATATCTCTTCAGAAATTAGTAGCACTCTTCTAGACTGTTGCTCGACAGTTTTCTAATATTACATTAAATCATGTCTACAGGGAGATGAATACAAATGCAGACTCATTATCCAAGGATGGTTTGGCTCAGGATTCAGGTTTTCTCTAATACAAGAAGGCTGTGAATGGTATTATCTCTGAATATGCTATGGAACACTAAATGCCTACTTTCTGGAATGCATCCATTTGAGCCATTTCCTGTGTGAAGAAATACAATATCTTTATTATGTGTTACTTATGGAAGCCTGTAGTGATCTACAGAGTCACAGACCCTTTTATAAAGGATGTTTTTGGGATTTTTAAATTTGTTTACTTTGAGTCATAGAAGATCTGATATATCAAACAATGGATAGCTATCCTTTTGGGTTGTAGCTGTTCTTAGATGGCCATATTTTTTGTCTTAAAATTTTCAAGACCATATGTTTTATCTAGAGCCTGAATATAATCAGGCTTACAAAGTACCATGCTTACTTCACCTGACTAATGTATTTTCCATTCTAACGTGAAATAAAAATACAGTTTTTTTCTTGGAAAAACAAAACTATTAAGGCAGGCAGTGGTTTCTTAGATTAAATCACTGGCCTCGTATGTAGTAGCCAGAGCAGGAAAAGAATCACCAAACAAATCATTTTTCTGGATAACATGAAGCACCAATGGAATATTGGACCAAAGATGATAGAGTCTAGAGGAGTTTATTTATATTCTAAACTCAAAGATCCAGTGAAAAGAGATTCAGGAAGTGAATGTCTAGTTGTGGCCCAAGCTAAACATTCCTAATTAAAATATCCTACAAAAGTCCAGAAATGAATAGTCAAAGTCCATTTCAATTTCAAGAGAGCTCCAGGCTGTTTGTATGTGCAAGCATAACAAAAAGAGGCATCTTCAAAGTTCAAATGCTAAAGGTAGTGTTGTCGATTTAAGATGGTGAAAATGCTCATCCTCCAATAGGGCCCAGCAATAAACCATGAGTAACTGGATCAAGCATATGTGGGATGTGAAGCAACTTGAGACGAGAGAGGACCCAACTGTTCTATATTCCTTCCCAGGGACTTATTTGTCCTTTGACAAAATGTTCCAGGGTCGTTGTGCCTTAATCATTTTCTTCTGTTTTTCAAAACACTGATACTTGCTGATTGGAAGAAATAGGGAAGGAATTTTAGGATGATTAAAAGCACATGCCATCATGATTGATTCCATTCTGTTGATAAGTGGCCTTGACTGCGTGATCTTGCATCAGAAGAGGTATTCTGCTTAGTATTTTTAGGACACCTGGGTGCAGAACATGTTGTTGACACCATTGATGGAATAGTAAAGCCAAATGTTGCAGAAACTACACCCTTGAAACATATTATTAAACAAATCATCATTAAGGAGATACCAATTCAAACCATTTCTAAAGTAGCCATGGATTTTGTTTTGAATGCCACTGGCATTCAGAAACACCGAATGAATATGTTCAGTTGGCTATGGAAACTAGAAATGGTCTCGAGTCTTGGGGCTGTCGATGGATGAAATGGTCGGTGGATGAAATGGTTAAAGGTTATTCATCTGATTAAGTGGCCAGTCCGTTGAACCCTGAATCCATATCCAAGAACCTGAGGTGCATATGTTCCAGATTTCGACCTTATGCATATGTTATGGCAGGCATTATATAAGTGACAAACTTAGCTAGGGCACTTGTTTATGTGGTGGTAAGGTAGCCATTGTTTTGATTGTAAGGCTTTTGTTGTTGTTTTAGCACTTCTGTGAGTGCAGCAGGACGGTTGTATGCGATGTATTTCTTATTTTCCATGGGATTTGCATACATTGACCTCATTAGTAAAAGCATGACAATTTTGAAACAGAAAGTAAGACGATTAGAGGACCATGGACTTCCGAAATGGGAATCATGAGACACTAAAATGTTGGAAAGAAAGGGGCATATAAGAAATGAAATAGGAAATAAACAAATAAAGAATGCCTAAATGGTAAACATTTTCAGCATCTTAAACCCAAAGGAAGACTACTAAAGAATTGGTATAATGTGCTAGAACGGAAAACTCGGGTCAGTCTAGTAGTAGAAGTCCATGGGCTGGAATGTTAGCATCTTCACTCTCGTCGATACTAACATCGCTTGATGATTCCGTCTGTTAAGTGAAGCACTTTAGCTTTGTTGTTGGTTTAAATGTGGAAGCCTGTATGTATGCAAAAAAGCATCCAATTTTATTTTGATTTCAATCTGGGAAAACTCGGGGATCAAACATAACCCTATGCTTACTATTAGACAGGCATGCTCTCACAGTGGTTTGGAAGGCCCTCACCAGCCACATCCAAGTAAACAATGGCATCCTCCCTTGCATAATTTTGACAATCTACTATTAATTAAAAGTTAAAACTAATCATTTCAGAGGACATGTGATATGCCAAGCAGTGGTGTAAATTTTGAAACTTTAGGGGTTATTTCACTAGCACATACAACATGTGCTTTGAATGCCAATGGAAGACAGTAACCCCTGGGAAATTTGAACATTGCCTAACTACTCACGCACCTTCCACCGAGATACCATTCATTTGTATGTGATTGCAATTCAGCATAAAATTCTAGCAAGCTGGAACCAAAAGTCACATTTACTAGTCCACTTTTTTAGTGAAAAAATGCAATTTTTGATGGATCTGGGCCCAAAAACAAAGGGAAGTAAAACGGGCACTTTTACTCACCAACTCAGCTGGAAGTACTACTCTGGATACAGATTCCTGAGACGACCACCTGGAGAGAACAGATCGATACGAAGACGCCCATGAAATGTTTATAACCAATAGAACTCCAAGCAGCCCCGCACAAGTACATGCTACAATGTATCTCCCCGCGTATTGTTTGCCTGATGGCTTTGCCATTCTGAGCTCATAAAATCAAATCCCAATATCAAAACTCTGTGAGATTGAATATCAATTACGGAGATCTCCTTCTTGCAAATACCCAATTCAAATGTGAATATAAAACCAGGTGAAAATTTGGGATGTTCAGTGTGCAAAGTTGCAGAAGTTGCTCTCATGTTGGTTTATATAAGAAGTGAATGAATAATTGGTTGTTGTGGAGGGCAAGGTCTGAAAGTCTGGCAGTTGAAGTAATACATGGGTAATAAGAAGACATTGGGCGCTGTTGGTTTTGGTTTGCAAAAGGAACGTGATCATTAAATCGTTGTGCCCATCCCACGGTGTTGAAATTTTTTGGCACCGGCGGGTGATAGGCGCTTTTAATTACCGGAAATTTTAGTGACCTTCGTATTGATTCTCAAATTTAAATCGTTGAATTAAAAAAGGCTTAAATAAAGAAGATTTAGATATCTCTGTACGAAAGGGATTGTTTTTAATGTGGGGATGTTTTTTTAAGATACCAAGTGAGGTGGTATTCTTTTGAAGGATGATTTTAAGGTAATATAATTTTTTTGGGTTTAATTTGGACTAAATTTTAATAAAATATAATGTTCATCCATTCATATTATTTTTATTCATAAAATAAATTAATATATTTTTATTTTCATTTATTAAATTAGATTTTAATAATGAATCTATTAATATGGGGTGGTAAGATTGGGATAGTTTGTTGGAGTAGTTTTAATATTCTACTTTTTGGACTATTTTTAGATATATTTTCTGGTTTGTTTTGTTTGGACTTTGGTTGGAATTTTTTTTTTAAATATTAGAGTCACGTATATTATTTGTGGAAATTGCATAATATGAGTGTTATAGGGGTATTTGAAGGTGTTGAATCCATTTATGCATTTAAAAACATAATTTAAATGCTTCGAAATTTAGATTTAACCAAGAAAAATTTGGAGAAAAAAACACCTGAAATTTCAAAACGTTGAATAAATAGACAATAGTTTTTTACTTCAAAGAAAACTAGGAACTTAGGTTCTCATGATTGTTCTAGAGACTTGGTCCTTACTCAAGTGTTTTGTTCTCATAGTTGTGGGATTTAAGTTTAGTTGGTAGTTGGTCCATATGGTCTATAATCCCATGATTTTTTTTATAATGAGTATTCAATCTCAATTTATGGCTCTTGAGGCTTCTGGTTGCAATAGCAAGGTAAGGATAGGTTGTTTAATAAATTTGGCAGTCAAAGCATAATGGTACACTATGCATGTAGTAAATGCCTTGCATGTGACGAAGAGAGTTGGTGGCCGAAACGAACAGTGATGAAAGTCGAGGACTGGCAGACGTGTTGACCCCAATGGTGGAACGGGATCCTCGCTGTGTTTTTTCGTATTAGAGTCATATTCCTGATCGATCGTTTGCAAATCGAGATCAAGTAGATGACTGGGATTAACAGGAGGCTTGAGGGAAGATCCTGATCCAGCAGGTACTTCTCAACGGTGGCTTGATTAGATTAGATATGATCGGTTCTGATCTTGTCCTATGCTCATGGATTCTCTGGATCCCCCTCCGGAGGAGAGAAGATGCCTCTTAAAGAATGCCTTTAGGGCTCTGGTTGACTCCTCGCCTCCTCTGGTCTCCGAGATCTAGGCATCAATATTTGTGAGGCGGGCAACAGCAGCCCGCATTTAAATCATGTCAGTTGCTTCAAAATTGAAGGTCCTTTCCTTGAGTGAGAAGGGTCCAACAGGTCAATTGATTGGGATTTGGCCCTCTCCGAAAACCATGGAATACTGGATCTCGAAGAACTGGATGCCTTTGATCTTCGGAGGCCTGCACCATTGCTTCTACGGAAAAGGGTATTTTGTTTTTTTTGTTCGAGAACAAAGGTGACAGGGATCTCATCTTTAGAAGCGAGCGTTACTTCATGGGGCCGAGAGGCCTATATCTAAACCGTTGGAATTTATCATTTGATCCAGAAAAGGACGTCCCCTCAGCAGTGCTGGTGTGGGTTCATCTACCTCATCTTCCTTTGCACTGCTGGAATTATGAGTCCCTTCAAGCCATTGGAAATACCCTTGGTAAATACATTGACAAGGCAAAGCCAAAGGGGCCATTATTCTCATATGCAAGGATACGTGTGGAAGTCGATTTAGAGAAAGGCTTACCAAAAGAAGTGAATATGTTCATGGATGGATGGAAACATCTACAAAAGGTCGATTATGAGCAGCTTTCGTTCAAGTGTAGAAATTTCAATGAATATGGTCACTTTGTCAAAAGATGCCCTAAAGAAGCGATAGAGGATCCTGGGAAAAGCCAAGAAGAAGGATGGAAGCAAGTAAAAAGAGGGAAGAAGGCGCCATACATCTCTCCCAATGCTAATAATGATTTACAACTAGAAAAAACTAAGGAACATGTCACAAACGCCAAAGGAATGAACATCAGCAATCAATACATGGTTCTTCATATAGAAGAGGGAGAAATCCTCGCAGCAGTTATCACTTCGGAGGGTGAAGAAATGGAAGAAGGTGGGGATCCAAAACCAAGCTCGCTTCCAAATGCCAGTGAAGATGGGACAGAGAAAACTCTCGCAGGATCTTCCTCCCCGTGTGGATCTTGGGTAGCAATGGTAAAGACAAGCAGACCCAATCCGATGGTAGAGTCCCCAAGCCATTCCTTTTTGCAAGGATCACAAGAAATACCAGATCAAGCTCCACCACCATCCACAAGGGGGGGAAAACGCACAGACACCATAGGGAACAGGAAGTAGAAAGAGAACTCAAGCTCGGAAGACATATGAGTATTGAGGAAACTAAGCTTCTACAAAACACCAGAAGTGTCGGAGGATCAAGAGCGGATAGCAGGTCTCGAGCAGGACCTCAAATGTCAAAGAAATAATGACGATTGTCTCTTCGAATTGCATAGGCCTCGGGAGCTCAATCAAAGTGGAAGCTATTAAAAATATGATCACATCTGAGAAACCAGACATTCTGATGATCCAAGAGACAAAAATGGCCAAATAAGGGGTAATGGCCCTATCTCGGCTCCACTGGCAAAACTATCAAGGGAAAGCCATAAGCTCCAAAGGAGCTTCTGGAGGAATCGCCACCTTTTATAATTCATAAAAATATGCAATGGAACTAGTAAAGGAAACCAACCATTTGCTTCTCACTAAGTTGCATTGCAGAGAAAAGCAAGATTCAATTTTTGTTTGTAATGTATACGGTCCAACACATTACAGGGATAAGCTTATCTTTTGGGAAACTCTCAATTCGTTGAGCAAGAACTTGCAAGGAAAGGATATTATTCTTGCTCGAGACTTCAACGCCATCAAATCCCAGATGGAGAAGAGGGGAGGCTAGATCGTTAGGGACCCCTTTAGAGAAAAAATGGATGATCTGATGGCAAATCTGGATCTTCTAGATCCTCCTCTTGAGAATGGGAAATATACCTAGAGCAACAAAAGAACGGGCCCTGGACATATTGTTGCAAGACTTGATAGGTTTTTGTTTAGCTTCTCCTTCTTGCAAAGGGACCTGATCCTGACCTCTCTAGCCCTTCCTTTAGCAACTTCCAATCACAAACCAATATACTTGTCCCTAACTCTCTCTGAAAAGTTAGGCCCTATCCCTTTTCGGTTTAATCCTCTTTGGTTGCAGGATCCAAAGGCTACGGAAATCATTCAAGAGGCTTGGAATTCTAAGATATTTGGCTCTCCTAGCTATATATGGGAATCAAAGTTAAGAGAAACTCGTCTTGCTCTAAAAAATTGGGCTAAACTTTCTTTTAAAGGGCCTACATTCCACAAGAGACAAATTCAAGATGATCTCGCTACTTTCCAGAAAAGAATGGAAGATGAAGAAGTGACTCTACTCGCTCTACATCAGGAAAAAGAGTTGAATATGAGAATTTTAAGGGCTGCTAGGAAGGATGAGGAAGAATGGAGGTTGAAATCCAGGCAATTGTGGCTAAAAGGGGGAGATAGCAATACAAGTTAATTTCATAAGCAATCAAAATCCAGATTAAGCTTTAATACTATCAAAGAGTTGCACGATAGAAATGGAAATAAAATTGAAGGGAATGAGGCAATCAAGAGGCATATTTTTCAACATTTCAGAAATATCTACACAGACAGAGATGAGACAGATCCCATCTCTCATGCTAAGCTTCTATCGGTTATCCCTTCTAAAATTTATGTGATGAGAATGAGGAACTTGTGAATCCAATTTCGGAGCATGAGATCAGTGATGCAATTTGGACTCTGCAGCTTGACAGGGCGTCGGGCCTCGATGGTTTCACAATCAACTTTTACTGGGCTGCATGGGACATCATTAAGGAATATTTGAGAAGGATGCCCAACTAGACGAGGAAAAAAAACAAAATTGGTGGTGCAACCAACTCATCTTTCCAGTCTTTGATTCCGAAGGAAAAAAAAATCCTAAACCTGTGGACAAATTCAAACCAATCTCTCTTTGCAGCACTTCTTACAAGATTCTCACAAAAATTCTAGCTACAAGAATGAAAAATCTCATGAAGCATATTATTTCGAAGTCTCGAGGGGGATTTGTAGCCGGGAGGCAAATTCTAGACAATATCATCATTGTCCAAGAAGCAATCCATTATATCCTGGAAAGGAAACAATAAGGTATGGCTATCAAGCTAGACATGGATAACACCTTTGATAAGGTTAACCATTTTTTTCTTTTTGAAATTATGTTCAGGTTTGGCTTCTCGAAATGGTTTATTAGTCTGTGGATTGCTCCGTTAATTAATGGAAGACTGATTGAATTCTTCCAAGCCTCACGGGGCCTCAGGCAAGGCTGCCCATTGTCACCACTCCTCTTTCTGTTAGTAGAGAGTCACTAAGCAGGAAGCTCCAAGCATTACAGGAAAACAGAAAACTAAGAGGCTTAAAGATTGCGAGGGGGACCAAAGCTGCAATGCATGCCCAGTTTGCAGATGATACAATTCTGCTTGGTGGGGCTTCCATGCTGATTGCAGAGATATTTAATGAAGCTTTGTCTTCTTTCTTAAAAGCTTCAGATGAAAAGGTCAATTTGATAAAATCCAAGGTTTATGCCTGGAATTTCCCACCCGGGATGATGGCAAGGATTTCCAGTATTATGGGCTTCGAAGGAAAGCTAAATTGGAACTCATTCATCTATCTCGAGACCCCTATCTTCAAAGGTAAAAAAAAACTTATGCAGACTGGCAGGGAATTGTAGATGAGTACCCACTGATAGGGAAGGGGTCTCCAATCTATAATCTTTGCAAGAAGGCGACCCATATCATCAAAAATCACCTCCACTGGAGCCTAGGAAATGGTAAACAAATCAGAATTTAGCATGATAGTTTGGGGTTAGTCTCCCTAGTAAACTATATGGTGTCCTTTTCACATCTCAAGCAATGGCTAGATCATATAAACATTTTTACCCTTTATGATCTATATTCTTTGAAAAACAACAGAATATGGGGTGGATGGAAAGACTTGAACGTGCCTGAGCATCTAATGTTTGATTTTAATGCTCTTTGCTCTATTCTCCATGGTTCTGCGCCTATTCACAGCGAGCTTTTGGATAGCAAAGGATGGGGAAAATCGAGGATTTACACTGTAAAAGAAGGTTACTAAACCATCTCCAGTAACGAAGACATCAACAGAATTGATATTAAGTGGAACAAAGTCTGGTGCAACAATGGCATTCCAAAAATTAATGTATTCTTCTGGATATTAGCACAACGCAAAATTCTGACTGCTAAGAATTTGAAAAAAAAGAGGGATTGAAGGGCCTTCATGCTGTGTACTCTGTAAAGAGACAGAAGGGACCCTTGACCATCTTTTTCTGGAATGTAATTTTTCTAAAGAAGTTTGGTCTCTAGTTGTACATGAGCTACATATTAACATGATTCTTCCAATATATTGGAATGACCTCTTTTCATGCTAGAAAGACTCTTACCATGGTTCTCTTCTCCAAAAGTCGGATCTCACAAGAGCTTGGGTCACCCTTCCTAAATACCTCTGCTGGAAGATTCGGGTAACTAGAAACAAAGAACTGTTTGAAGGGGAAGCCTCCAGTCCAAGGAAAGTAATGCTTGCTGCAAAATCGTTGTGGATGGAAGCCTTAGTTATGAAGGGGATGAATCATATCAATCAGGAGCCTCTTAATTATGAGGAAAGAGCGTGGGCAATTGAATTTCTACAACCTGTTACCAATAACTAGCACACGATAGTAAAAATACCCAATTGTTTAAAATGGCGGCTGAGGATGAGCGAAGAATATTTTGCTAATTTGAGACTAAATCTGGGCTATAAATCCCTTCCCTTTGATGAGGCCTCTAAAGGCAATCAGGGGTTGGCTAGGGTAAGTGGAGTCGTTTTTTATCCTGGAAGGAACAAGCAGAAGGACTATGCCTGGGGCTTGGGCAAGAAATCCAATAATGGGGCTGAGTGGATTGCTCTAATCAAGGGAGTGGAGGTTGCAAACAGTTGCAGAATGGAGGAGTTAGCAATCTATGGTGACTCGCTCATGGCCATAAGGGAAGCAAGAATGTTGTATAATAAGTTCAAGAGTCCAATAATCAAAATGCACCACATCCTTAACTCTCTAGGAAGGGAGTTCAAATCTCTAAAGTTCTTTCATATTCTGAGAACAAATAATAAGCAGGCTAACATAATGGCTAACAGAGGAGTTTCATTAGATTATGGAGAGCTTGTATGTAATGAAGAAAGAAAAGGAATAAGTTGGACCCCCTGAATTGGAGTTTATCACCAAAAAGAATCAGTCTCAAACACAATTCACAGGTATGCATTACACAGTAAATGGAAGGTATCCTCAGACAAAAACTCTAATGAAAACACGGGTAATCTGCTCTTGTAATCCTGTCACCATCATTTCACAGCTGCAGGTAATCTCTAAGTGTTTCAATAGCAACATTGTTGCTCTTGTAAACTGGTCTCCACCACTACACATGCACAGATGAAGAAACTAGATCTCCATTACAAAAATGATTACCACCTCATCTATAAACAAGAAGGATAATTGCAATCCTAAATAGTTGGCTCACTACCTGTCTAGAGGTAAAATTGACATCCTGCGTCAAGATAAATCAGTGGTTGGACATGTAATTGACAAAGTGTCTTCCTTGAGATGGAAGTTAGGGCATGTAATCAGTGGTAGTATATGTAATCGGAGGTCAAACTTGAGGCCGAAGGGGCAGTAGAAATGGAATGTGTGTGGAGAATGGGGCCGCCCATATGTTGACAACAATTTACAAATCAATTTTTTTAATACCTAGCAGGTGTCAAAATAATGTGATGACAACAACGGGCATCCTTGGTATCTTGGCATCTTGGCTCTCGGGCTTCAACAGGAAGTGAGTTGGCACTTGGGAATGGTACTTGGACATCAATAGAATGTGTTTTGACGCTTGAGTGAGATGAAGGATAGGAAGATTTGGAGGAGGAGAGAAGTTATCAGACTGCAGATAGAAAACATTCAAAAAGTAGTTCTTGGTTTCATTATGAATGCAACTTATAAGTATGATTTGATACTAGTAGAAGGGTGCATAGTTTTAATCTCCTTTGTTAACTTTTACAATGTCTTGTTTTTGTTTACTACTTCTTGGTCAATTTGTAAGAAGTTATAGCTTCCATAGAGTAAGGTTTTTTCGGGATAGCTACAAATACGAGAAAGATGAGCAAGGAGTTTTGGATGCTGCCCTCCCGTCAGAGCAATCCATCTTCTGTGTGTTGTAATCTCTTTTTATCCTTTTTTTAATACAAAATCTCTTAACCGTTTCTGTTAATAAAAATGGCTTGCGTCTGAAATTAGAGAGATAAAAAAATGGGCAAATATTATAGGAAGAAGATAGGCAAGATACATTGTGGCGTTATCAATATCTGCATTTGATGGGACCATTAAGAAGCAAAGTTGGAAACAGAGCTACATTATATGAACTCTCCCAAAGACACCTATGCAATTGACACTCTTAAACATGTAAATTTGAGAATTTGGCTCATGGATGTACATCTCAACATGATGAATATGGAGATCCATTTGCAAGTTGATTATACTAAATAAATGCTTTAGAGGATGGCATCTTTTTGGCCTCAAATTCATATGATTATCCTTATCCATGCAAATTATTATTATGTTTCAAACTTTTTCTTTTGCAACAATGACTTTTGTGCATCTCAATGAAAAGGTTAGGAAAAAAAGAGAGTTAAGTTGAAAAAGTTAAGAAGAAGCTATGATTTCAATTTACGTTTTGCCAAATTTGTTTTAATATATATTTTCAAGTTATACGTTTAATTATGATATAGTTGGTAAGTTTTAATAAGTGTTTTCTGAATTTCTAAAAACTACGATCCATTTACAAGTTGATTATACTAAATATATGCTTTAGAGGATGGCATCTTTTTGGCCTCAAATTCATATGATTATCCTTATCCATGAAAATTATTATTATGTTTCAAACTTTTCTTTTGCAATAATAAATTTTGTGCATCTCAATGAAAAGGTTAGGAAAAAAGAGAGTTAAATTGAAAAAATTCAGAAGAAGCCATGATTTCAATTTATGTTTTACCAAATTTGTTTTAATATATATTTTCAAGTTATATGTTTACTTATGATATAGTCGAGAAGTTTTAATAAGTGTTTTCTGAATTTCTAAAAACTATGATCCATTTATAAGTTGATTATACTAAATAGATGTTTTAGAGGATGGCATCTTTTTGGCCTCAAAGTCATATGATTATCCTTATCAATGCAAATTATTATTATGTTTCAAACTTTTGCAACAATGGATTTTGCACATCTCAATGAAAAGGCGAGGAAAAAAAACGAGTTAAATTGAAGAAGTTCAAAAGAAGTCAAGATTTCAATTTATGTTTTAGCAAATTTGTTTTAATATATATTTTCAAGTTATATGTTTATTTATGATATAGTCATTAAGTCTTAATAGGTGTTTTATGAATCTTTAAAACCTATGTACATACATATTCGTCGAGTTATATATATATATATATATATATATATATATATATAATGTTTTGTAATAGATAGTTAGTGTGGTTACAATTTTTAATTATTTTTATTAAAAAATAAAAATTAAATTATAAAACAAAAGATAATAAACTTATATATATTTATATATATTAAGTCTTAATAGGTGTTTTATGAATCTTTAAAACCTATGTACATACATATTCATCGAGTTTTATATATATATATATTTATTATGTTTTGTAATAGATAGTTAGTGTGGTTACAATTTTTAATTATTTTTATTAAAAAATAAAAATTAAATTATAAAACAAAAGATAATAAACTTATTAATATACAGATTAACTTTAGTGGCTACCAAAAAACATTATTGCAGTGGAGATTATAACAAGAGTCATGAGGAGTCCATGCTAACGATTTTTTCAGAAATATAGTGTAAAAGTGGGGGCCGAAGGAGATCTCGGTGGAGCAGAGGATGAAGGACAGGTGGAGGTGTGTTGAAGAGGGTCAGTCTGACGGAAGATGGTGGAGGGCAAAGGGGGAGGTGGGCCAGACTCCTTAAATCCCGATTTAGAGGGTCTCAAGATTGGAGATATCCTGATCGATCTAGCCCATGGCCAGACCCATGCAAAAGCTTCAATGATTAGGAAACCAGGGCAGTGCATGGTGAAAGTGGCCTTGATTCCATCCATGGCCGTGTGTTCTTTGAATATTAGAGAACATATCCAGTTTATGTTAGATCATGTGTTGATAGGGAAGTTCGTGGGTATGTAACCCTCGGAAAAATCCCTAATATGGTGGATAAATTCAACCTAGAAACCTAAGGGTCGTTAGGATCTACATCCCGGCTCTAAGGGTTCTTCACCATCTCTTTTATCAGCTTGGAGGATAGAAATCGGGTTTTGGATGGGGGCCCTTATTTATTTTATTTGGCAAGACTTTTCTTACAACCATGGAAAGAAAAATTTTGCTTGGGGAAGGAATATATGAAAGTCGCTCCAGTATGGATTAGGTTGTATTCCCTTCTAGGTGAGTTTTGGGGTCCACAAATATTGGAGGGTTTGGGGAATTGTCTAGGAAAATTCATCAAGATCTCAGAACAAACGCGAATCCAATGCTACACGGTCTATGCAAGGATCTGCGTTTATATGGATTTGACAAAAGAATTACCAGAAGCAATCTAGATGACATGGGAGGATGAGGATTGGATGCAAACCCTAGATTATGAACATATCCCATTTCGGTGCCATAGATGTCATAAATATGGCCACTTATTTCGGTATTGTCCAATGAATAACCCAAAGATAACCCTCAAGAAGGATGAGTTGCAAATAGAACAAGGGTTTACAAGAGCACCATCACATAAAAGAGGAAATTGAAAACAAGACAACCACGAAGTACATAGGAAGATAGTTGTCTCAAACAAGTTTGAGGCTCTTGAAGGTCACGAGGAGGAAAATTTGAAAAAGATACTAATGACCGATCAAGGTATCTTACCCCAATAGGGAACTCTTGCATATGCCTCACTAATGGAGGAGGAAACTGAGGAAGATAAGGGCTAAACCCGACTCAGGAGGGGAGGCTGAGGACATGGACATAGGCGGTTTGGATCTAGAAGGCATAGAACAAGCCTATGCAAATAAAGGGAAATGTTATGCCCTGCAAGAACAAGTAATCCTATTAAAATAAACTATCCTCAAAGCTCGTTTGGCCAACCATCTTGGGATCAACTCCGGATCTCAGAAGGAAACAAAGCAAAAATCTGAAATCAAAGAAGACAGGAAGAAAAACAAACAAACAGAGGGTTGCAGATGTAGGTAAGCGCTTGGTAGAGTCATGCAAGTATCCTACCATTAAAACTGCATTGGGTCTATAAATTTCCCCAATGAAGATATTGTCCTGGAATATTAGAGGCTTAAACAATCCTCAGAAAATCAAGATTCTTTATAAAAATATCAAGAAGACAAATCCGACTATTTTCTTTCTACAAGAGACAAAGTGTGTGGTGACACAGATCTAGGATTTGAGCAGGAAAATCTGGAGGGGGAGTGAAGGGATGGGGTTGGATATGAGAGGGAACTCGAGGGGCATAGGAATTCTTTGGGATCCCACTTGGGTGAATTTAGAAGCATTCCAAGGGACTCAGTATTCTCTTTTGGATGAGTTCAAGGTTGTAGGGTTTCCAATTTCAGGGATGGTGATGAATGTATATGGTCCCCATAATGTAGGGGAGAAGAGGGACTTCCTCCATTGTCTTAGAAGACTCAAGGAAGAAATAGCAAATGCCCACTGGGTGGTTGGAGGAGATTTTAACCTCATCACCTTGCTGGAGGAAAAAAAGGGAGGAAGATGCATGATGGAGGAGGGAAGTGAAACATTCAAAGAGACCACTGAAGATTTGGGCCTAGTGGATATCATCCCTAGGGAAGGATGGTTCACCTGGAACAATAAGAGAATGGGGGAGAGGAATATAGTGTCCAAATTGGACCGTTTCTTGGTTACATAATCCATTATAGGTCTTGGGAGTGAAATTCACTGCACAACGTTACCCAGTATGGGATCAGATCATTGTCTAATTGAACTCATGTGGAGGGGTCTGGGCTCTCAATTCAAAAAGCCTTTTAGGTTTGAATAGTTTGGCTGAAGCACCCAGATTTTGACAAAAAAATAAAGATGTGGTGGGAAGAGTTGAATGAAGGAGATGAACCAAGTATGTACAAATTCCAATAGTAATTGAAGGGTCTGAAAGCTAAGATAAAAAAGTGGAACAAGGAAGAATTTGGTAATATTTTCTCTGACAAAAAATTTCTAGAGAGTCGCCTACAAGAGATCCAAACCACTGGGACAAATGTTGGCTACACCAAGAAATTAAAAATGGAGGAATTGAGCCTCTGCTATAAGATAGAGGAACGAGAAAAACAAGAAGAAATTCTATGGCATCAGAAATATCAGAATCGATAGCTAAAGGAAGGGGAGAGAAACACCAAATTTTTTCACCACCCGATCATCTAGAACCAAGTGCAAAACAAGATTCTTGCGCTCAAGAATGCAAGGGGAGAACATGTGGAGACTAGGGATGAAATTGAAGCCACTTTGAATCATCGCTTATCGGACATCCCGAGTGATCCAAGGCAGGATGGGAGGGAAGATATTGAGAAAATAACTCGTCTCCTTCCTCCCTTGGTTTCGAATGAGAAAAATGATCTTTTGAAGAAACTAATAACTCTCAATGAGGTGGTAGAAGCGGTTTTCCAGATGAAAGAAGGAATTTCTCGAGGTCCGGACGGTTTCATTGTGAATTTATTCCATCATTTTTGGGGACTGGTTAAGATGGATGTGTGGAGGATAGTAGAGGATTCCAAGGTTTCTGCGAGAATCCTGTCGTCTCTTAATGCAACTTTTCTCACCCTGATCCCAAAAGGTGAAAGGGCGGATTCCCTGGATAAATTCAGGCTGATAAGCCTCTGTAATGTCATCTACAAAATTGCTACAAAGGTAATAGAAAAATACCTAAAATCCCTCTTTTCGAGTCTAATCTCCCTTGAGTAGTAAGTCTTTGTCGAAGGGAGGTAGTTAATGGATGGAATCATTCTGGTCCATGAAATGTTGCACTCTATCAAAGTCAGGAATCTTCCTGTTATGATGGTGAAGCTGGATATTGCTAAGGCTAATGACAAATTTAATTGGCAGTTCATCCATAAAGTGCTAGAAGCTTTTGGTTTTAGGTTGGAATAGATTGATTGGGTTATGAATCTTGTTTCTGCTACTTTTTTCTCTATTCTCTTAAATGGTGTGCCTTCAGGGATCATCAAACCATCATGAGGTCTAAGACAGGGTGATCCCCTATCCTCGTTTTTGTTCATTCTCATGGTTTAAGGTTTAACAGAGCGATAATGACTTTAAGAGACAATAATGAAATAAGAGGGATAAGACTTCACCCACGGGTGGGAAAACAAACGCACCAACAGTTTGTTGATGACACCATGTTGATGGGACATTCCTCTGTCCAAGAAGCTAGGCAGTTCAAACAATGTCTGTAATATTTTGGTAAAGCTTCGGGTCTAGAAATCAATCAGCAAAATCTCAGGTTTTCTTTTTCAATACTCCCATGATTACTAGAAGGAACATTTGTCGTATTGTGGGATGTAAGGAGAGATCCCTTCCATCCAAATATCTAGGGACCCCTCTATTAAGTTCAATTGCCAAGAATGGTTCCTAGATTGACCTTCTGGATAGTATGAAGAAGCGTCTATCGAATTGGACCCTAAGGCCTCTGAACTTGGAAAGCTTCCTGATACTAGTAAAATCTATCCTTTAGGATATGCCGACCTATCTTTTTCTACGATGCTGGCCCCTAAATCCATATTGAAGGATCTTAGGAATTTGCAACGAAATTTTTTATGGAGTGGTCCCCAGGAACTCTAGAAGTGGGCTTTGGTAAAATGGGAGACAGTCTGCTCTCAAAAAAACCAGGGAGGTCTTGGACTCCGAGACCCCGAGAAGGCTAATGGGGTGAGCGGGGCCAAGCTTTTGGTGGAGATGGGTCTCCCATTCTCAAGAGCCATGGGCCAAACTTGGGCACTCTAAATATGCAAAAGGATGGGATAAACAGGATCTTATAAGATTATCTGTAGACATCCCAAGATCCCACATTAGGTGGACGACTTGGCAAGGGAGGAATCTGGTCCAAGATCATAGTTTCTAAGAGGTCAAGAATAGACAAATAACTAGGATTTGGGAGGATTCGTGGCAAAAACTGCCTCCGCTGACTAGGGGGAATATTTTTAGCACATCCATGAGGACTGCATCTCCCAGGGCATCATTAAGATTCAGGATGCAACCAATTGTTTCGAGTGTGGGCAGTTAGGGACCAGTGGGAACGCTTAGGCCTAGACGAGGAGGTGGATCGTCTGGAGGAATCCATGGACAATAGGCGCATAGGATGGAACGAGGGAGAAGATAAAATTAATTGGGGATACACTCAGAAGGGGTCCTTCACCTTGATGGAAGCTTATGATATCATGACAGGGGCAAATGATAAACCAAAAGACCAAAAATGGGGAAAACTAGGGCAAAAGAAACTATGGCCTAAAATAACCTTATTCTGCTAGCTGGTGCTAAAAGACAGAATTTTAACAGGTGAAAACTTAACAAAAAGAGGGATGGTTGGCCCATATCGGTGTTGTTCATGTGAGTCAGTGGACGAAACCACTGATCACCTCCTTGATACTTGTAATTTTGCATCTACCATCTGGGATTCTGGACCAAATCTATTTTGCCATTCTGATCGGGTTTGGAAAAATCGGGCTGGTGCACTATCTGCATGGTCTAGCAAACCCTTTCAAAACCGAATCATCAACTAATTATGGGAAATTATTCCCCATTTTATTATATGGGAAATTTGTAAGGATAGGAACTCAAGAACCGTCCAGGGGAAAGCCCAGTTTGAGACTAGGGTTTGGGCCGCATTATGATTAAAATGAAAGAGACTATCTGCTTGGAGGCTTGGGAAAGCGCGGACTGGGACACGGCTGAGGGAGAAGCTTCCATTTTTCAACCCTGGGGTCTGTCTAGACCAGCGCCTTTAGAAATTTGTAAATGGAACATAACCAGGACTCCAGGAAGTTCGAAAAAATGGTTTCCTCCTCTAGATGACTATTTGAAACTTAAATTTGATGGGGCCTCAAAAGGAAACCCAGGTCTATTGGGATATGTATGCATTATTCAAGATGGAAGAGAAAAAATGCTTGGTTTCAGGTATGGTTTCCTAGGTTGGGAAACAAACATTACAACTGAAGTGGAAGGTTTATTACAGGGCTTGGAGATATCTTATTGAGAACAGATGGATCCCTATAATCATTGAGGGGGATTCTCAATTAATCATCAACCTCACTACGAAACTGTTGAATGGGTCCCAGAGCGCCAAGGTGGCATCGTCATGGCATTTGGAAGGAAGACTAGAAATTCTTAGGGGTGTACTATATACAAGAAGGGCGGTCTGCTTCCTCCATGTCAGACGTGAAGGAAACAAGGTTGCTGACAAGTTGGAAAATATAGGAGTCGAGACAGGCCAGGTTGTTGAGGTGAAGGAGTGGGCCATGATCATTTATGAGACAGAATGGAACAGGTGTATGGTCCTCATGAACCGGGACTAGCATGGTACTCATGACACTAACCGGTCAGGACACTAGGAAAATATGGAGGTATTCAGAGCATGTGGTTAGACGATTGTTTGGACAGCTGAGCCATGTGATGAACACGAGTAACATAACACACCTTTGCATCGTCATTAAGAACCCCTCCAACCAATGGTTCAAGGTACGTTCATACATGAAGGTGGAGAAAATAATTTTGATTGTTGGTATGGTAATATGCTTTTTAGGACTACGGATTGGATGTATAATATCATGCGCAGGCTGGAGATCATGATGAACTTAAGAAGGAAATTACTATTTAGGAGCACGGAAGGTGACATGCATAATCACATAGGCAATTCAAACCGATTACCTCTTGTATTTACGTAATGAGGCAGTTGGCTCTGTATAAGCTAGGTGACTTCTCCATGGAAGGTAGGAAAATCTGAGGGAAACACATTGTAATGTCCTCATCCGATTAGGCAACAAAACACCCACTAACCTACTTAATCCCCATAGGTTTGAGCGGGTACTGCAAAAGAGGGGATTGACCGAGGAAATTTGGTACTTAGAACAACTCGGGACACACATTCAGTACTAAAGTCAGGAGTAGGCTAAAAGAATCCTTTTCTCTTTAGGCTTAAAAGTCAATATCAAATTAGAATCGCAAGCATGCAAAAGTAAAAGCACAAACCCTAAAAGTGACATGCGAACCCTAAAAGCGCATAAGGATCTATTTAAGAAGGACAAGGGAGCCTAAAGAGATATATATGTTTATTATTGATTGATTTGGAGATTTGAGCAATAGCACAGGGTGAAACTACGACGGTTGGGGTTGAGGACGGAGTCTTAAACTAACGAGGGTTCGACAGTGCAATATATGCCCTAGTTTCCTTCGGGATAAACCATCCAGGTTTATCACTGCATCTATCATATTCATCATTATTCAATGTTTCAGTGTATGCTAGAAGATTATTTGCAGGTTCATCTGTACAACTGGGGGGGATTTAGCTAGAAAACCCCAAGTCATTCACTAAGACTCCGGATCACCATATTTATTCCGCATGTGGCTTGCATCCTCACTGACAAGATCACTATACTGCTTTGAGTGATTATCGGCCATCGGTTTTCTCACCTGGAGTAGTTAGCAGCAGAATAGAGAAGAGGGAGGGCGTGAACACCAGTCAGGTGAACCAATTCGCTAGGGTACCTGGAGAGGTCAAATCTTTCACATGCTTTGGCCATTTTCTCTGGCACGGGCACATCTACACTACGTCAAATTTGCAGCTCCGGCCATTTTCTCCAGCACAAGCACATCTACACTCTGGCAAATTTGTAGCTCCAACAGACCACCCCTCCACCAAAAACATCATATTTAATTGATCCAGACTGCTGGGGGCACTGTGCTTGAAAAGGGGTTATTACTTCATTAGCTCGGTTTATCTTGCATGCGTATTTTCTCAGGAGCATCTTCAGTCGGATTATCAGTGGTAAGTGTTACAATCTTTCCTAAAAACCCTAACCCTAAATTCAACTATAATTTAGGGCAATTTTGCATGCCCAGCTATTCAGAAATTTTGCATAGAATTAGAAAATATCAAGATTTGGGATATTAAAGTGGTATCAGAACATGTTCCTTGCCAGTTGTGGGCTTGAACATGAGAAGTAGATGAATACAGAAGAGGACACTTTTGTAACCTATAGGAAAATAATTAGTAGGTACACGGAGGACTTTGAGGATATCCAACTAGAAGATACCAACTTAGACATGGACCCAACAGGTATACACTTTGACAAGGGAAAAGGAACAGGAGAAGATGAGGACATAATGGAGTTTAGCAACCTAGTAAGCGCATTGCAAGACTTAGCCAAAGGGAAAAAGGACATACTTAATGTGATCAACAAATTATCGGCAAAACCAGAACTAGGTAATAGCAGCACACCTCTCTCACCGGTAGATAAAGGGTCTACAAGCAGTAGTGGGAAACATGCATACACCAATATACAGAAAACACCCCACATATATAACAGACCTTCCAACAGGCATACTAGGCCTCACTTCTTGGCAGATGTAGTAACATGTCCAGTCATGCAAGTAGAGCCTAGCGAACCCTTTGGGGCTTATTTGGAGGAATACAAGGACTTAGGGGATGAGTTTCATGCAGCCATGTCTTTTTCAGATTTTTGCAACATGAAGAGTAGGAACATGCCCAGGAATTTCAACAAGGGATTCAATCATAACTATGAGTTGCCGAAAACCTTGGGCATGTTGACCATCCCAAACTTTGATGGGGCTTGCAGAGGTTCAACGAGGATATGGGTTCAGAAGTTGGATACCTATTTCCAATTCAATCCCATGACAGAGAAAAATTCCATTAAATTGGCTACACTCCACCTAGACGGAGAGGCTCATGAGTGGTGGTACCACAGATTAGTGACATTGGGTCACAACACCATCCATTTCTATAGTCAATTCACTCAGAAACTCATGGAACGGTTCGACAGGAAAGATCTAGAGATACATTTCAGGGAGTTGGCTCAACTCAAGTAGAAATGTAGCGTCGAGGCCTTCATCTTAGAATTTTAGAGGATAGTTGTTATGGTAACAGATGTGTCAGAGAGCAGATTGACGATGTTGTTTACTAAGGCCCTGAATGAGCTACTACGGGGATGGGTGAAAGCTTACAAACCCCCCACTCTACAAGATTCCATTAGTCGAGCCATAGATCTCCAAGACTAAGTTCCAAAGAACAGGTTCCCACTCAAGACCAACTTTTCGATTAGGGACAAGGACAGGAAACCTTTCTAGTAGGAAGTCTCGAAGAAAACATGGTTAGACGATGACACTAGGAAAGACTTGAGACGAAAGAAATTATGTTTTACTTGTCAGGAACCATGGGTTCTAGGACACAGGTGCACAGGAAAGGCCAAGGCCCACTACATAGAGGTATATTTAGACATTAAAGGGGAAGACTACGAGCAGGAGACAACAGAAGAATTGTGGGCAACAGAGGAGGAGTCAGTCTAGGGTGATACACCAGAGGGAGTTATTTCTACGCTATTTGGAATACCTAGATTCCATACTCTCAAGGTCAAGGGAGTAGTACAAGGCCACAGAGTGGGAGTATTGGTTGATAGGGGAGCAACCCACAATTTCATTAATGCAACTTGGGTAGCCAAGAGGGGTATTCTGACAGAGAAATTTGAGGGATTTACTGTAGCAGTAGCCGGAAACTCTAGCATGGAGTGAAACTATTGGATTCCAAAACTGAATGTCACATTAGGCAACTACCAGATGACAGATTCATTTTATGTAGTGTATTTGGCAGATACACATGTAGTATTAGGCGTTCAATGGATTTATTCAACAGGGAAATATACTACAGACTACCGAGCAATGGAAATGGAATTCCAGGGACCAGATGGAAAACAATTAGTTTTGAGGGGCATGAACACTTATCCCCCAAAACAAGTCTCTTCATAGAGAATGGAGGCAGTACTCAGATAGGATGACATAGAATGGGATGCAGAATGTTTTGTCACCTTTAGGAAACCTCCAAAGAACAACACACAACACCCAGATGATATTCAGGATTTATTACAGAAACACGAAAAGGTATTTCGGGACCTTCCAGTAGGTAGACTGCCAAACAGGGGCTTTGAGAACATCATTGAGCTAGAGGAGGGGACACAGGAAGTCATCACCACTCCTTATCGGCATCCCAAAAGATATAAGGATGAGATCGAGAAGACGATCAAGGAATTACTGGAGCTTGGATACATTCGACCCAGCTCTAGCCCCTTTACATCAGCGGTGGTCTTAGTCAAGAAGAAGGATGGCGCACTGCGAATTTGCATCGATTACAGTGCACTCAACAAAAATACCATAAAAAACAGGTATCCCATCCCTAGGATTGATGAACTCATGGACGAGTTGTGGTGCACAAAATACTTTTCAAAGATTGATCTTCGCTCGGGGTACCATCAGATCCGAGTAAGGGATCAAGACATTTCTAAAACAGCTTTCCATTGTCACCATGGTCACTATAAATTCCTGGTCATGCCTTTTGGACTTACCAATGCTCCAGCCACTTTTTAGTCATGCATGAACCATACTTCCAGAGCTCAGTTACGTAATTTTTTTCTAGTATTCTTTGATGACATCTTGATTTACAACAAAACATTTGGGGAACATCTGAAACATTTGGACGAAGTATTGATAATTGTAGAAGAACACTTGCTTTAGGCGAAGATGTCCAAGTGTGATTTTGGCATGAAGGAAATGTTGTATCTAGGGCACATAATCAGTGCAGAAGGGGTACAGGTTGATATGGAGAAAATCTGAGCTATTAGGGATTGGCCAACGCCACAAACAGTCACAGAATTGAGAGGCTTCTTAGGTCTTTGCACACATTACCATAGGTAGGTTAAGGGGTTCTCCCAATTTGTTGCACCCCTCACAGATCTCACAAAGAAGGGAGCTTGCACCTGGACAGAATTAGCACAGAAAACTTCTGAGGAGATGAAAGTCATCATGAGTTCTTGCCCGGTTTTAGCATTACCAAACTTCTCACAGCCATTTGTAGTGGAATGTGACGCCTCAAGGGAAGGGCTAGGAGAAGTATTGATGTAGAACCATCACCCCATTGCATTTGACAGCAGGAAAGTGAAGAACTATGAACGCCACTACTCCATATATTACAAGGAGATGCTAGCCATCTTACATGCTCTCACTAAATTCAGATAGTACCTGGTGGGCAACAAGTTCAAAATCAAGACAGATCATAATAGCCTCAAGTACTTCTTGGAGCAGAAGGAGTTGAATGAGTGCCAACAGAAATGGGTCAGCAAAGTGAAAGCCTACGATTTCAAGATAGAGTATGTGAAGGGTAAGAATAATATAATAGCTGATGCATTATCGAGACGACCCGCTTCATTATCTCTCATGAGTATATCTACATATTGGAGGGCTCTTCTCTTAGTAGAGTACTCCAAAAATAAATTCGCTTGCGAATTATTGGATGGGAAGGTTCAGGATGACAGGTACCTTATTATCAATGACATCATCTATTACAAGAGCAAGATATACTTCGTCCCAGAATCAGCTTTAAGAAAGAAAATCATACAGGTGTCACATGACTCTCCACTATCAGGACATCAAGGTTTCTTGAAGACCTATTGGCAGATCCAAGAGAGGTTCTAATGGAAGGGTTTCAAGGGGGAGGTTATACAACACGATGTCCCAGAATGACAGGTACCTTATTATCAATGACATCATCTATTACAAGAGCAGGATATACTTCGTCCTAGAATCAGCTTTAAGAAAGAAAATCATACAGGCGTCACATGACTCTCCACTATCAGGATATCAAGGTTTCTTGAAGACCTATTGGCAGATCCGAGAGAGGTTCTAATGGAAGGGTTTCGAGGGGGAGGTTATACAACACGATGTCCCAGGATGATAGGTACCTTATTATCAATGACATCATCTATTACAAGAGCAGGATATACTTCGTCCCAGAATCAGCTTTAAGAAAGAAAATCATACAGGTGTCACATGACTCTCCACTATCAGGACATCAATGTTTCTTGAAGACCTATTGGCAGATCCGAGAGAGGTTCTAATGGAAGGGTTTCAAGGGGGAGGTTATACAACACGTGCAAGAATGCAACATTTTTTAGCAGAAGAAGAATGAGCACATCCATCCAGCAGGGTTGCTTCAGCCACCACGAATTCTGGAACATAAGTGGGAAAGTATCTCCATGGAGTTCATTACAGGGTTGCCCAAGGTCCAAGGGAGAGATGGCTTATATGTCATGGTTGATTGATTGACTGAATTCACCCATTTCTTTTCTATATCATCCGATTACTCGACAGCCCAGGTAGCCGAGTTACTTTTTAGAGAGGTCTTTAGGTTACATGGGTTACCCAAGACCATTGTCAGTGATCGAGATAGTAGATTCACCAGTGCCTTCTGGCAGGAGCTATTCGGGTTAGTGGGAATTGAGCTTGCTACCAGCAGGAGTTATCATCCCCAGAGTGATGGACAAATCGATATTGTCAACAAGTGGATTGAAGGGTATCTGAGGAACTATGTAGCAGGGCAACAACAAACCTGGATTAAATGGCTACACTTAGGGGAATACTGCTACAATAATACTTACCACATATCTACTAGGATGACACCTTTTAAGGCATTATGTGCTTATGAGGCCTTGGACTTTGCATATTTAGCATTCGGAGACAACAGGGCTCCTAAGGCAAAGGATTGGGTACATGACAATCAGGATATCCTTAAATCCCTGAAAGAGAACTTACAGACAACCCAGAATCAATAAAAGCTGTATGCAGACAGACATAGGGCTAAGCAGAGCTTTGAAGTAGGAGATCTGGTATACTTACGACTCCAACCCTACAGATAGTCTTCACTTAAGAAGAAAGGAGCAGAAAAGTTAAAACCTCGCTTCTATGGACCCCACAGAATAATAAAAAAGGTGGGAGAGGTGGCATATGAACTAGAACTGCCACATGAGAGCAAAATTCACAATGTATTCCATGTGTCCAACCTGAAAAAGACCATTGGACAAAACATTGCTCCATCAATAGAGTTACCTCCCTTAGATGATGAGGGACTATTGGTACTGATTCCAGAACGGATCGTACAAACTCGAGAAAGAAAACTCTGGAACCAGGTGATTAGAGAATACTTGGTGCAATGGAAAGAATTACCTCCGGAGGATGCCACATGGGAGGACTGTAATGTCCTCGTCCGATTAGGAAACAAAACACCCGCTAACCTACTTAATCCCCATAGGTTCGAGCGGGTACTGCATAAGAGGGGATTGANTTCAATACTAAAGTTAGCAGTAGGCTAAAACAAGCCTTTTCTCTTTAGGCTTAAAATTCAACATCAAATTAGAATCGCATGCATGCAAAAGTAAAAGCACAAACCCTAAAAGTGACATGCGAACCCTAAAAGCACATAAGGATCTATTTAAGAAGAATGAGGGAGCCTAAAGAGATATCTATGTTTATTATTGATTGATTTGGATACTTGACCAGCAGCACAACATGCAGCTACGACAGTTGGGGTTGAGGACAGAGTTTTCAACAAACAAGGGTTCGATAGTGCAATATCTACCCTAGTCTCCTTTAGGATAAACCATCCAAGTTTATCACTGCATTTATCGTATCATCATTATTCAGTGTATGCCAGAACTTTATTTATAGGTTCATCCATACAACTAGGGGGAATTTAGCTGGAAAATCCCAAGTCATTCACCGGGACTCTGAATCACCATATGTCTTCCGCATGTGGCCTACATCCTCACTGACAAGATCACTTTATTGCTTTGAGTGATTATCATCAACCGGTTTTCTCACCTAGAGAAGCTAGCATCATAATAGAGAAGAGGGAGGGCGTGAACACCATTCAGGTGAACCAATTTGCTAGGGTACCTGGAGAGGTCAAATCTTCTGCATGCTTCGACCATTTTCTCCGTCACGGTCACATCTACACTCCGGCAAATTTGCAGCTCCAACAAACCACCCCTCCACCAAAAACATCATCTTTAATTGATCCAGACTGCTGGGGGCACTACGCTAGAAAAAGGGGTTATTACTTCATCAGCTTGGTTTATCTTGCATGCGTATTTTCTCAGGAGTATCTTCAGTCAGATTATAAGTGGTAAGTGTTACAATTTTTCCTACAAACCTAACCCTAAATTCAGCTATAATTTAGGGCAATTTTGCATGCCCAACTATTCAAATTTTTTACATAGAATTAGAAAATATCAGTATTTGGGATATTACACACATCCTAACCCAGGAGGAAGGCTTCGAGAAAGCTTACAGAGCACAACAAAAGTCTCTGTGGGAATAAAGGATGTTTGAGCTAGAACTCCTGTAGGACATTCAACAATGCATTAATGCGACTGAAAAAGCAATTATGGGAGGAATTGGACCATGAGAAGTTGCATGCAGAGTGCCCTAAAGATGAGGAATGTATTTTAGACCCTAGCCACACCATGGGAAGGGTTAGCCTCTATGAGAAAACAATCACTCTCTTCTGGGTTATGAAGAACCTTGTGGGGAGGTCGGCCTGGGATAAGATAAGTGAAGCCTCGAAAGACATGAGCCAGGCTCAATGGCAGGCATTCATTTTGACGGATATTCAACAGCTGGAATCCAAAGTTGAATTTCTTGTTACTCATCTGGGCTTCTAGGTTCCGGAAGTGCCTCCTCCAGCAAATGTTTAGAAGTCCGGGGTAGTCAACTCGAGCCAAGGGTGGATATCGGATCTCTCGTACATTCTACTTTGATGGTATGTGGTGGTAGTGTTTTTTATTTACCTGTGGGTAAAGGTTGGTCTTCTCATCCTGATGGTTCAAGTGATGTATGTGTTTTATTCGAGTCTGTGGCGGCTTCAAGACTGATAGTTATAGGGGCCTTTATAAAGTTGTTTAGGAGGAATTTTGGTTCGTTTTGGTATGGCATCTCAGTCTATGTAGTTATTTTTGGGTTTATGAGCATAAATTTCAACAACAGTAGTATAGGTGGTAAAATCGTGATCTAATCAAGTGAATTTTTCTCTGGATGTAATCTGATTTTGATATTAATATAAAGCCTCACTCTTACTTATAAAAAAAAACAAGAGTCACGAGGTGGCAATGTCCTTGACATTGCACCTACATTGGCTTGTGGTTTGCAGTTGTTAAGAGCTTTATCTGATACTTAATTTGATACCTAACGCTTCTCTTTAAGTTTCCATTTGCTATTTTTTTGAATGTTAGTGCAACACAAATGGAATTAGATTCGGGTGAGAAAGCTCACACCCATATGACTAGAAGTTATTTTCAAAGAAGCGCATTTGTGTAAAGCACCCTAGTTGATATATATGACAAGGGTGGAATGTTCAGAGCACTAGGCAAGTGTTTGATAGAATGTTAATATTTCCACTCCAAATAAAAATATTCATGTGAAATCCATCTTGTGACTTGGCACCTTCAAAGTTGGGCCCATGCTGTCTTTGTTTCGAATGGTAGGTAAATAATTGTTTTGGGGACTTGCCATTAGGTCATAGAGGACAAGTTGAGAAATTTATATCGACAACACCTTTCTTCTTCATGCTCTAGGATTTGTACTTGATGTCTTTGCAAGGCACACAAGCACACATATGATATGCCTCATGACACATCATAAGCAAATGTATTTGCATTCATTAAAAAAGAACCATTGGAACCAAGAAATAGTTAATAGAATAGACTGCTCTCATTAATAGTGAAACAAATTCACAATTTCAAAAGCCACACTATTTATCATCAAGCCAGAGTATAGACAACGACCAATAAGCTACATGGAAAACAAGCCCATGCACAAGCCATCGATAATACTAGCATGCAAAGTATATCTCCTTCACTTTTATTGTATATTAATTGAATAATATTTTATTAACAATTAAATATAATAGGTGTTAGCACTAGGCCTCTAAAATTGAATGAAGGTATTATCGCAGGCGACCGTGACTGATCTGATCCCTTCATGCAACTCCTCTACACTGCAGCCTCTAGATCGCAGTCCCTTCACAGCTCCTCTGCTGGCCTGCGTTGTTTTTGAATCCGTGATTAAACTGGCTGCATGGATTCTCAACCTCCGGATCCTCCATCAGAGGAGCCTCCTCGTAGATTAGATCTTGCTTTCCAGTTCTTAGTTGTATCTTCTCCTATTATTCATGTGGCATTACCTCTAGCCTCTACTTTTGTGAAATGAGCAGATGTGCCCAAAGTCCAAATCATGTCAGCAACTTCACGAATGAAAGTTGTATCTCTGAGCGAGTAAGGTCTAATTGGTCAGTTATCAGGGATTTGGCCTTCACTGAAATCCATGGAGATCTAGATTTCCAAAACTGGATGCCTCTCATCACTAAGGGTTTGCAACATTATTTCTGTGGCAAAGGATTTTACACCTTTTTGTTCGAAAACAAGGAAGATAAAGACCTCATTTTCCGAAGTGGCCCTTATTTCATGGGACCTCGAGATCTATACCTCAACCGATGGACCCTCTCCTTTGATCTAGAAAAATACATCCCCTCAGCAGTGTCGATCTGGGTCCGGCTCCCTCGTTTACCTCTCCACTAATGGAATGACGAATCCCTCCAGACAATCGAAAATTCTCTAGGCAGATACATAGACAAAGCCGAACCAAAAGGTCCTCTATTCGCCTGTGCCAGGATCTGCATGGAAGTAGATCTAGAAAAAGGACTACCGGAAGGAGTTAATTTATTCATGGAAAGATGGGAATACTATCAGAAGGTAGATTACAAATAACTTCCCTTCAAATGTAGGAAATGCCACGAATACAGACACTTTGTAAAGAATTGCCCTAAATCTACCCAGGAAGAAGCGAAGAAAAATCAGGAAGAAGGTCGGCAACAAATAAAGAGAGAAAAAAAAAACAAATCCTACCTTTGCTAATAATCCTAGAAAAGGGAAAGAAAAAACTTGGGATCAACCCACAACGGGCAAAGGAACCTTCACCATCAATCAATTTGATTCTCTCTAGACTAAAGAAGGAGAAATCCCATATATGGAAACTCAGAATAAGAAAGACAGATTAGAAGTCAGTAGGATACAATCCCCTGCTTCCCTCTCTCCAATTGTTGTTGAAGAGATCATGGAAAAAGCACCTAATGGGTCGGCCTCCCCTGGAGGAACCTGGGCATATATGGCTGTAGCATATGAAGAGAACAATCATAAAGCATCTGAAGGATCTCCTTCCCCTAGGGGAATTTGGGCAGAAATGGTTAAGCATAACTGAATCAATCCAAAGCCTACATCCCCAGGTCAATCGTCATATCAAGAAACCCAGGAAACAACAGATCTAGGGCCATCCCTAGCCACACAGGGAAGAAAATATCAAAGACAACAACAAGATCAAGAGGCAGAGAGAGAACTGGAACTAGGAAGTTAACTAAGCATAGAGGATACAAAACTACTGCAGAATGTCAAATATTCTGGAACCAAAGACTTCAGATCCCGAGCAGGATCTCACACATCCAAGAAATAATGAAACTAGTATTTTGGAATTGCAGAGGATTGGGAGGATCAATCAAGGTAGAATATTTAAAAGATATGTTAAATGCTGAGAAACCAGACATTCTGCTTGTCCAAGAGACTAAGATTCCAGAAGATGAGGTTATGAGCCGGTCATCTCTCTTCGGGAAAAATACTGTTGGAAAGGCCATTAGCTCCAGAGGAGCCTCAGGTGGAATAACAACTTTATGCAGAACAGATAAATAAAATATCAGGTCATCAAAAGAAAATACCCATTGGCTTTTAGTTGAAATGCAAAACAAAAGCAATCAAGACTCGATTTATATTTGTAATGTATATGGGCCTACCCATTACAGAGAAAAGTTGGATTTCTGGGACTCCTTACTTTGTTTGAATGCAGATCTCCATGGGAAAGACATTATCATAGCTGGGGATTTCAATACATTAAAATCAAGTTTTATAAAAGAGGAGGATCGATCATTAGAGACCCTTTTGGTGAAAAGCTCGAAGATGTGATGGAAGATCTAGATCTTCTGGATCCTATGCCCAAAATTGGGAAGTACACTTGGAGCAACAAACGAACAGGACTAGGCCACATTGCTGCAATACTAGACCGGTTTCTGGTAAGTACAACCTTCCTTCAAAAATATTTACTTCCTTCTTCTCACATTATTTCTTCAGCCACCTCTGACCATAATCCTATCTCCCTTTCACTCTCCACTCCTATAAACCTTGGCCCTATCCCCTTCATATTCAACTCCCTTTGGTTGAACAATGCCAAAAATCTAGTCTTAATTCACTCATCCTGGAGCTATACTTTCTTTGGTTCCCCCAGCTTCATCTGGGAGTCTAAACTTAGGGTTGTCCGGTTTGCCCTGAAAAATTGGGCAACATCCTCCTACTCTAAACCTGCCATTGCCAAAAAATATCTTCAAACCGGATTGGACTCCCTTCACTCTAAAATGGATTTAGATGAGATCACTCATGAAATCATAGCTCAAGAAAAATCCCTAAACCTTGAAATTTTAAAAGAAACCAGGCAAGAAGAAGAGATTTTGAGAATAAAATCTCGCCAACTCTGGCTAAAGGGGGGAGATAAAAATACAAATGACTTCCATAAAAAAACCAAAATAAGATTGAGCTTGAATTACATCAAAGAGATGAAAAACAACAACAACCAAATAATCACTGGGTAGGATAACATTAAGAAGTTGGCTTTGCAACACTTCAACCAGCTTTATTCTAATAGTGGAGAGACATACCCTTTCTCCCAAGTTGATCTTATTTCGGGTATTCACCCCAACATTTCTGACAAATAGAATGAGGAGTTGGAAAAGCCAATTTTGAAAATGAGATTATACAAGCAATCTGGGCTCTTCATCCTAACAAGTCCCCAGGACCAGACGGTTTTACAATCAACTTCTAGCTAGTTGCTTGGGACATCATCAAAGAAGATCTAACGAAAATGCTGAACTGGACTAGGAAAAAAGATAAAATCGGTGGAGCTACTAATTCCACTTTCTTGGCTTTGAACCCAAAAGAAAAAAAATCCTCTTTCAATTGAAAGATTCCGTCCCATTTCCTTATGTAACACCTCATATAAAATTCTCACCAAAATTCTTGCTACTAGAATGAAAAAGATCATGGCTAAGATCATTTCGGAAGCTCAAGGAGGCTTCATCGCTTGCAGGAAGATCATGGATAATATAATCATTGTCTAAGAAGCTATCCTTTCCAGCCTGGAACGCAAACAACGAGGTATGGCTATCAAGATGGATATGGAAAACACCTTCGACAGGGTCAATCACTTCTTTTTATTTGAGAACATGCTCAGAATGGGATTTTCGAAAAAATTTACAAGATGGATCAAAGCCTGCATCAACTGCCCATGGATTGCACCTCTTGTCAATGGCAAACCTGTTGGCTTCTTCCAAGCCTCTCGAGGACTCCGTCAAGGCTTCCCGCTATCCCCTCTTTTATATCTTACAGTAGCCGAGTCTTTAAGCAGGAAGCTACAGGCCCTGCAAAACAATGGGGAACTCAAAGGATTAAAAATTGCCAGAGGTGTTAAAAATGCTAATCACGCTTAGTACGTAGATGACACTATCCTTTTAGGGGGGCCTTAGTCATAATCACTGAAAGGTTCAGAGAAGTCATCTCCATCTTCCTCAAAGCTTCATATGGGAAATTAAATGCATTCAAAACCAAAATTTATGGCTGGAATTTCCCGAAAGAACCATGGTTAGAATAGCCAGGACCCTAGGATATGAAGGCAATACAAGCTGGAATTCTTTTAGATATCTCAGAATCCCTATTCACATAGGAAAAAAGAAACTATCAGATTGGAAAGGACTGGTTGAAAAAATAACAAAACAAATACATTCTTTGGGATCTAATTGGCTTAACCCGACTCGGAAATTAATACTTATCAATGTTGTTCTGGTAGCGTACCCAATCTTCTCCTACTCTCTATCACTAGCTCCCAAATTGATAATCCAGGACATTGAAAAAGGGATTAAATGCTTCCTCTGGCAAGGGGAGAAACCCAATGGCACAAAGAAACTTCACTTCATCAACTGGGAAATGGTGTGCAAGCCAAAAGGCAGTGGAGGAACGAGAATTAAAGATCTAGCTGCAATGGACCTCGCGTTGGGTGCAAAAATTGTCTAGCAAATGGTCTTAGCGAACAAAGCCTGTTGGAAGGATTCACCACGGAAAAAATATTTAAAGGGGAAGAGGTAAATATGCTTGGCCGATATACCCAATGTCAAAAACGTCTCTTTGATTTGGAAACTCTACCAAAAGGAAACATACATCATCCAAAATAGTTTGTGATGGTCAATAGGTAATGAAAAAAAAAATTGGATATGGGAGAATACCACTGGATACTCCTCCCCTACGCGTCACCTAGACATCTTCGTGGACCTCAAGTGTTGGATGGTTAGTCAAAATATTTCTACGATCCATGACATTTTGAGCTAGCATAACAATGGAAGATGGACAGGGTGGAAAAACCTTGAAACACCAGAATGCTTAAGATTGGATTATACTATGCTGCAAACGATCCTCCAAGGGTCAGCTCCAATCGATATCAACCTATCAGACTTTAGAAATTGGGGAAAATCTGGAAGTTACATGGTGAAAATTAGATATAATTCAATCCAAAACAACCGCAGGAAATAAGTCTTATAGGAAACGTCTGGAGCAAGGATGGCCTCCCGAAAATCAAATTTTTTTGTTGGATTTTAGCTCATCATAAAATAACGACAACTAAGAATTAAAAAAAAAGGGGAATTGAAGGACTGTCTCGCTGCATTCTCTGTGAAAATTCAGAATAAACGCTACAGCATCTCTTTCTCGATTGCCCCTTCGCTAATGAGGTATGGTGCACAACTCTTAAAGAGCTTCATTTTAATATGACTCCTCTTACAAATAGAAAATATTTATTTGCCTGTTGAAAAGATTATTACCAAGGATCTTAATTCAAGAAACCATATTTCTCTAGAGCATGGGTTGCTCTCCCTAAGTACATTTGCTGGAAGACATGGATTGCTAGAAATAAAGGATTATTTGAAAACTTGACCCTTTCTCCTTTCAGAGTCTCGTCTTCAGCCAAAGCTTTATGGATTGAAGGCCTTCTCTCCAAAGAATTACGACACTTACATCTTAAGCCTTTAAATTCTAAATAAAAAATCTTGATTAGTGATCTTCTCTGCTCTCTCAAGCCAACTCTGGGAGATGCTAAAAAAGCCAACTCTTTAAGATAGCAGTTTCGAAAGAACCCGAAAAGTTTCAACAATTAGTGGACAAAGTTGGATTGCCATACTTTGTTCTTTGATGGAGCCTCTAAAGGAAATCCTGGGTTGACAGGTGCGGGAGGGATAATTTTTTATCCAGGGGGGAACAGACAGAAATATTTCACTTGGGGCCTAGGGAAAAAACTCAAATAACTATGCAGAATGGTTAGCTTTATTGAAGGGGTTGGAAATTGTTTTCACTCTTGGAATCAAAGAACTAATAGTGTTTGGAGACTTGTTATTGGTCTTCAGAGAGGTGAGAAAGCTAGTCAGAAATGATAAAAACCCCTCCAATAAGATGCATCACATTTTCAGTAGTCTTGTTAGTGACTTTAATGCTATCAACTTTGTTCATATCCTTCGTACAAACAATCACTTTGCATATCAAATGGAAAACAAGGGAGTGCAACTAGACTTTGGTTACATAATTTGCAATGGGAACATTCCTGAATGCTACCGGGTCCCTTGATACAGGAGCACATTTATTTTTCAGATTCTGAAGAAACCAAATCCATTGTCAGAATAAGATTTTAGGACAGTTGCAAGCAATTTTCTGATATGTTCATTTTTTGTATTCTCATCCTCAGGAAATTTGTAAGAATTTATAGTCATTTCAGACTTGGACTATTTCGAGATAAGCTTTACTTTGTAAGGGATGAACATGATGTTATGGTTTATGAATCCATCTGGATTTAGTCCATGAACCTGCTATTGTTATTTTTTGCCTCTTTTTTAATACAATTACCCCTTATTCATTCTTGTTAACAAAAAAAACAATTAAATGTAATTATATTAATGATAATAATTACATAACATAATATAATGGATTTTTTAGATAATAATTACATAACATAGTATAATGGAATTTTTTAATTAAAATTACCAAATGACAAAATAATACATTTAATTCATTTAGAAAAATCATATAACAAATCTGCACACTTAGATAATTTCAAAAAATCATATAACAAATCAAAATTAAAGTAATTTCTTCTCTAAAAGAAAATAATATTTTTTCAAAAAAAAATTGATTGTGTATAAAAAGAGAAACTATGAAAATAACAAATTTATATTTAAATAGTATTTTGCTTAATAAAAAAATTATCCTCTAAAAGAAAATGAGATTTTTTCAAAAAGAAATGATTATGTATAAAAAGGGAACCTATAAAAATAACAAATTAGTATTTAATAACAAATTTATATTTAAATAGTATTTTGCTTAATAAAAAAATTATCCTCTAATAAAAGAAAATAATATTTTTTCAAAAAGAAATGATTATGTATAAAAATAGAAACTATAAAAATAACAAATTAGTATTTAAATAGTATTTTGCTTAATAACAAATCAGATTTTAATTGTGAATTGGAATAATTTATTTGAATTTGTATGTACAAAACTCATTCTTTTAATCTTCAAGGGAATGTGGGACACTTAGAAAGAGTTAAAAAATATATTTCTTATTTACAACGATGAAAGCACAAGAATATAAATATTATTTATTACTAAATATACAATTCTCGTTGCTTGTCGGTGGGAAAACCCTGGCTATGTGCAGAAACGGATACCTTCCGTCTATAGGACGGAAGGGTAGGGTTCCTATGAGGTATGGAAGAAAAAGAAAGAAAACCCTGCAGACAAGGTTAGGGCCAAGCTCCAAAACCCTACACAACACTGTTAGCAAACAAATGAGCTGTAAGACATCAATGGAAACCTACAACAAAGTATGAGAAAGAAACCTGCAAGCAAACTATATTAGAAAACTATAAGAAAAATGACATGGAATAAAGATTATGCCTTCTCTGGTTGAAATGGGCCACCATGCCCTAGTTTGGGGGAGCACCTCTCAATGGATGGGGAGCTTTGGATCAATGGAGGAATGGAGGAGAGGGAGGGTGAATGGCTTGAGAGGCAAAGGGTCTCAAGACACTCACACGGCCAGCATAACGATAGGGAGATAAGAAAGTGATTTGAGAGTGACCTCCACCCCTCTATTTATACTTTTTCTTGAGATTTTTAGGGTTTTAAGCCCCTAGTTAGGGCTTTAGCCCCTTTTTTGTGCTTTTAGCCC
Organism: Pseudotsuga menziesii; assembly: GCA_001517045.1. Taxonomy (NCBI): domain Eukaryota; kingdom Viridiplantae; phylum Streptophyta; class Pinopsida; order Pinales; family Pinaceae; genus Pseudotsuga; species Pseudotsuga menziesii. Next base: position 491,686 of record LPNX010510294.1, read on the forward strand.
CTTTCGCCCGATATTTAGCTCCTTTGGGGGTTCTAAGCTCCTTTAAGGGGTTTTAGCCCCTATGAGCGCTATTTTGGCTCTTTTTGGGGTTTTAAGCCCTTTTTTATATTTTTGAGCCTTCTTGAGGGTGTGGGGGTCAAATGAGGGTTGTACGTAGATCTCTTTGGGTGGTGTAGGTCATGTAGAGTTTACTGAGTGATTTTTTGGGTTAACACGAGCTTCACCCTTTGTTCTCAACAACTTGTTTCTCACTATTGGCCTACTTGGGAGTTCAACCATGGGGAGGTTTTCCATTGTATCCATGGAATCCAAATGCACGCGGATTATGGGAATCTCAAGGTAGTTTTGAGTTGCATGGCCCTATTCTTCACAGACGACACAAGGCAAGATCTGTCGAGGTTCAGTGGTAGCTTTCTCATTTTTTCCCTTGGACCTTTTTCGGTGGGGCGGTATGGGTACGGGTGCGGTGGTTGGTTTTTGCGGGCTGGGTGGAGGATGAGATTTGACCGCAATGGGTTGTACTAGGGTTAAGACTACCTGGGGCATCAAAGGTTGGGCCGGTGGATCGAGGTACCACACGGGAATCCCAATTGTAAAATTGGGTAAGTTTAAGGTAGCCATTACTACCTTATTCATGACGCCCGGTGGGGGAAATAGGAAAGGAATTGTGTGGACTGGGGGAGGAGCCCAAATAACTCCATGATGGTTGTATGTGGGGATGGGGTTGTGGTTGCGGCTGTGCATAATGATGCGGCTGCAGATGATGTTGTGGCTGCTGATGGTATTGCGGTTGCGGATGGGGTTGCGGTTGTAGATGGGGTTGCGGCTGTTGATGGTATTGCGGCTGTGGATGGGGTTGCGGCTGTTGATGGTGTTGCGGCTATGGATGGTGTTGTGTTTGCGGTTGGGGGTACGACTGCGGTTGATGTTTGGGTGCAGCAGTGCGGGATGAGAGCATGCACAAATCCGCAGTCTCATTTGGTGTCAGCGATGGTGACACTAAGGAGAAAGAAGCTGTCATATAGGTGTCGGCATTCTCATGGAATGCTATATCTTCATGGGTAATGGTCTGCTGGACCTAGAACGGTACATAGTTGTAGGGACACAATGACAGAGATTCAGATTCTTTGTGGTACAAATATGCTGCATCAATCATAAATCTATATAAAAGCACTGCTGGGGCTTCTGAACACTGTCTCCAATGCAAACCGGAAATCACAAGGGACATGAACATGTTGGGGTCCCTTTCCTAGACTCATCATTGTGTTAGATTTAGGTGACATCCGGGGTCTTTGACCACATACTGCATGGACCGATACCATGTATGAATCTCAACAGTGCGATGATGTAGCTGGAGTCGAGCACGTGAGAAACAACCATCCTGAGAGGCACTAAGGACTCCTCTCAAGTGGTCCAAGGAACTCATCAATGAAGTTAATGAAACCAGGATACATGGAACTCTAGGTTTATCCTCTGGAATGCATGTGTTGTCGTCGACAGAGGGAGACCTACAACTGGCCAAGGCGATGGTGTTTCCTTGACCAGAAGCGCGAGGGAGATAACAGAAAGATGTGAGGCAATCCAAGGACCGAACCACTGAATGGGGGGGGAGGATTTGAACAGGGGCAGGGAATCATGGTGGACTCAAAATTCCTTTGCTCAGAGTATGATGGCAGGGCGGACCAGGCAGAAAATGAAACTGGTTCATGGGAAAGGGATCATAGCTGTAATACCGGGAATGTAACTGCATATGAGAAATACTCGGAGGAGGTAGACTTTTGGTATTAAAGGGATCCAAGGAAGACACATTGTAGAGTACTTTGAACAAAGGCGACCCAAAGTGGGAATGTTGCCAAACTGTTATCTGTGGGGTGGTGTCTAGAGACACTGTTGTGGTACGATCTCGTGGATTTTTTGCGAGCCCGAGAAAGTAAATGCTCGATGGTGCTTTAAATTTTAGAGAGTCTGAAAGCATGAAGAAGACTCCAGTGGGGGCTCTTTTTCGTTGGTAGTCTCCTGTGCCCGAAAAAGGATAAAAGTATACATAGGAGAGCTTTCCCACCCTGTAGGGAATGAGAGACTTCTTTGCCATTGGTAGTCCAATCAAGCCGAAAAAGGTTAAACCTATACTGACTGGACAATCATTCAGATACTTTTACGAGCATGAATGAAACTAAGTTTGCTTGGCAATATTTTCTTGATGAGAAGGCTGGAAAAGAGCTTAACGACAACCCATGGTGAGCTTTTTCGTAGAGTTCGGCCCCTCTGCCCAAGATAGCATAAAAGGATGTAGAGAAGAACGGTCTTGGCTTGAATATGCCAAGGTGGTCCTTTTCATATGGTAGTCTACATGGTTCGCAAAAGGAGATAAACGAGTCGATGTAGACACCCTTTCCTATACTTTAATGAGCAAGAAAGGAAGTAGCTGCGCTCGACAATCTTTTCATTCTTTTAGGAGCCAGAAAAGAGCTTAAAAGAAACTCTAGTATGGTCAATCGATTGGGGTGGCACAAGTGGTGCCCCATGTCGGGACAATGGACAATGGTCCAAAGGTCATCCTTTTAGTATGGATGGAGTAGGTGGCTCTTCAACATACCAATACATGCACGGGATAGATCACGACAAAGGCACGTAAACCGAGGTGGCTCTCGGGTAGAGGTCAGGAGAGTCTTGTGTGAGTTGTTGTGGACAGACTGGACTACATATGGTGTGAGTGCAAGTCCGGAGACATTTATATGCCAAATTTATGTGAAAGAAATGATCCACTCTTTGAGAAGTGGTCCGGGGACCTGCGTGAGTCGTGGTGGACGGATTAGACAGTTATATGCTGAAACAATGAAATGAGAGGGTGATATGATATAGCATGATGGATGCATGCAAACTAATGTGCCTTCCGGGAGATGGTCCGAAACCCTGCGTGAGTTGCGGTAGACAAGTATGATGCATGATACAATTATTTGTTGTATGCTTCCTATATGCTATGATGAATATGCCAATTTAGAATGTCGTTAGCCATCTGATCTGGTACACTATTGAGATTCATGGGAACATGTATGAATGTGATGGATTCAAATGTTCTAACCATCTGTTTAGTGTGCATGAATTTTCTAGAGAGCCAGGCATCACGTACCTGGTAATAGTTGTTCAGCTGAGAGACAAGTAGCTGGGAGTCTAAGAAGACGTCGAGATGGCAGATGCCCAACTGGAGGGCAGCAGCCAAAATTCCGGTAACCCCATCATACTCAGCCTGGTTGTTGGTTGCGGTGCCGACACATATCTTGTCGATGCGGATCAAATCATGTAACGGGGAGTAAATGACCCATGCAGCTGAGGCGAGGTTTGGAGACCATTATCTTGCCCTGTCAGTGAATCCAATGCATCGACACCCAGTAGGATCCATCTTCTGGTGCCGTCAAGGAAAGAATACGTAAGAATCACTTCAAAAAAGGTGTAAAACAAAAAGGATAAGACTATGCTACGAGTGACTCATTGGTGATGTTTAAGCGTAAAATCTCTTGAGGTAGAGCCCCTTACGGGGGTTATCCAAGAGTTGTCCATCAGAATCAACAAGAATGTAGGCCCCTTTTCTGAGGCGGGTGGATGACATATGGGCCATACCACATTGAATCAAACTTGCCTTTGCCTAACTTATCATTGGCCTGATCATAAACCAGAACCAGATCGCCTTTGTTGAAGGTGCGTGGGTGGACATGGGATTCATAATAAGATTTTGAACGTGTTTTTACTGCTTCGATGGCTTGAAGGGAACCTCGACGGTCCTTATCAATTCGTTCAAGTTGGAGAAGCCATTCTTCCAGAGACGAAGTATCGGGAAGGAGTTCCATCACAAGGAAAAATGATGGGATCTAACACTCTATAGGGAGTACTGATTCCACGCCGTGTACCAAATGGAAAGGGGTAAAACCGGTGGTGGTTTTTGCGGATGTGTGATAAGCCCATAGGGAGGAGAACAACATATGGTGCCAGTTGGTTTTATGGTTTCCTACCATCCTTTGGAGCATTGTTTTGATGACCTTGTTTATTGCTTCATCTTGGCCATTACCCTGGGGGTAGTAGGAAGATGAGTATTGGTGTTCGAATTTAAACATGGTTGAAAGCTCAGTCCAAACCGCATCTTCAAAATGTTTACCATGGTTTGAGACTAATTGTTTGGGAACACCAAATCGTGAGATGACGTGGTTAAAGAAGAATCGTGTCGTCGTTTCACTTTTTCCCAGTTAGTGAAGTAGTCGACAGCCACGATGATATATTTATGACCGTTGGCCGAGGTAGGGTTGATTGTCATGAAGTCGATTTCCCATTTGCAGAAGGGACTGACTGTGACTACGGGGTATAATGGTGCAAGGGGGGTTCTTTCCTTTGCGGAAAAGAGTTGATAGCTGCGGCAGTGTTTGACTGCCTCTATGCAATCAGCGAAGATGGAGGGCCAAAAGTAGCCGTACATAGAATCTTCTAGGTGGTTTCCAGACCTGAAAGGTGGCCATCGCAGGCTCCACTATGACAGTTGTTAAGGACTGTTTCGGCCTCGTCACGGGGGAGGCAACGACGTAAGATGGTATAAATGCCCCACAATATAAAATATCTCTAATAAGAAGATGGCGAGCGGCTTGATGTCGGATGCGTCGCCTGTCTTCGCGGTTTAAGTGACCTGCAAAATTTTGAGTGCGTAAATACAGAAGGATGCCCCCATACCATGGGTCTTCTGTGGATATGACGAATAAGAAGTCATCGGGAATGTCTTCCCTGGGTGGTGGTGACATAGTTAATGGAGGGAGATATGTCATGAGCATGGTAAGTGCTAGTGCCTTACTGCTTTTCAAGGAGACAAACTCCAAGTCGAACTCTTGTAAAATGACTACCCACTTGGCCACGCGGCCTTGGAGGAGGTGGCGGCCACCACTCAGGTATGGTTGGCAATAATGTAGTGGCGCAATTTTTGAGCCGAGAAAAGAACGACGAGGGCTAGTTTCTCATCGGGTGAATATCGCAGTGGGGGAACTATCGGATTCTGGATAATGTAATAAATTACATTCTCTTGATGAGCATCGTTTTCTTGGACCAAGACTCTGGCAATGGCAGTTTCTGAAGTTGACACATAAAGAAAGAAGTCTCGGGAGAAGTAAGGTGCCAAGAGTAATGGTGCGGAAGCCATGGATTGTTTGAGTGTGTCAAATGATTCTTGTGCATGTTGATCCCAAACAAAGGGAATGTTGGTACAGAGAAAGCATATGAATCTGTGGGTTTTTGTCGCATATTTTGGTACAAAGCAGTGAAGGAAGTTGGCCTTACCTTGGAGGCTTTGTAGTTGGCACAGAGTTTGTGGTGAAGGGAGATCAAGAATGGCTTGAACTTTGAGAAGGTCAGTCGTTATTCCTTTGTGGGATATGATAAACCAAAGCAAATGACCTGCTGGGACACAGAAGACGTGTTTTAGGGGATTCAAGCGAATTTTGTACTTGCGACATCGTAAAAAGACTTGCCGCAAGTCGTTTATGTGTTGTGTTTGCTTCCGTGATCGAGCCGCAAGGTCGTCTAGGTAAACCAATATGATATGGATGAGATCATGGAAGTAATACGTCATGGCACATTGGAAGGTGGCTCCAACATTTTTTAGACCAAAGGGCATTACTTGATATGCGAATGTGCCCCAAGGGGTTGTAAATGCAATCTTGTAGCAATATTCTTTCCAGATCTGGATTTGGTTATATCCGGAAAAACTATCCATGAAGGAGAAGACCTCATGTCCGGCACACGCATCAATGATCTGATTGATGAAGGGAGTTGGGAAGTTGTCTTTGGGACACGCCACATTCAGATCACGGAATTTAGTACAGACGCGAATGTTACCTTGTTTTTTATTCATAGGAACAGGATTTGACACCCATGTTGTGTAAGCGATGGGGTAAATGAAGCCGGTTCTGCGCAGCTTCTCGATTTCTATTTTAATTGCGGTGGATTTGGAAGGGTGGATTGGTCGTTGCTTTTGTTGCACCTGTACTCTTTTAGGCCATGTGTCAATATGGTGCTCAACAATCGACGTATCTAACCCGGGCATTTTAGTGTAGGACCAGGAAAAGATGTTGCAAAACTCTTGGAAGAGCGCTTTGTAGGAAGCGACTTCCTCCATGGAACAGGATGCCCCCAGCATTATGTCCTCAACAATCTTTGGTTTGGTTGAGATGTTGATTTTAATGGTTGGTGAGATATTGGCCATGTTCCCTTCTTTAAAGGCATCAGGTGTAGAATGGGATTTTTGAACCAATCAACTTTCTCATGGATGAAATCCTTGGTCTCGACTTAAAATTGATCTGATAGCAACACAAGTCCTTCGGGGATGAAGAACGAGAGATGGTGCATATCGTCCCAAGGGTATTCAAGAATGGTTAAGGCCTCCAGTATCTCCTCGTCATTGCAGAAGCAATGATGGGAGAGGAGCTGTCGGTGACTACAGGGATAAGTGGGTCGATGGAACTGGACACCATGTAGATGGACACGGTATCTGAAGAAGGAGGGGGGCAGATTTATTCGATGAGAGTGATCTCAGTTTAAAGGGAATGTTGTTGGAGGTTAGCTAGGGTTATTCGAAACTCGGACAAGTCCTGGCCGTGGTGAGAATAATGTCCATACAATCTGCAAAGGGCGCAAGCATGGTTTGTTCTCAACGACTTGTTTCTCACTATTGGCCCGCTTGGGAGTTCAACCACAGGGAGGTTTTCCATTGTATCCATGGAATCCAAATGCACCCAGATTATGGGAATCTCAAGGAAGTTTTGAGTTGCATGGCCCTGTTCTTCACAGACGGCGCAAGGCGGGATTTGTCGAGGTTCAGCGATAGATTTCGTGTTTTTTCCCCTGGGCCTTTTTGGGTGGGGCGCTATGGGTGCGGGTGCGGTGGTTGGTTTTTTCGGGCCGGGCAAAGAATAAGATTCGACCGCAATGGGTTGTACTAGGGTTAAGACTACATGGGGCATTTGAGGTTGGGCTGGTGGATCAAGTTATCACATGGGAATCCCAAATGTAAAATTGGGTAAGTTTAAGGTAGCCATTACTAGCTTACTCATGACGCTCGGTGAGGGAAATAGGAAAGGAATTGTGTGGACTGGGGAGGAGTCCAAATGACTCCCTAATAGTTGTATGTGGGGATGGGGTTGTGGTTGTGACTGCGCATAATGCTGCGGCTGCGGATGACGTTGTCGCTGCTGATGGTATTGCGGATGGGGTTGCGGCTCCAGATGGGGTTGCAGCTGCAGATGGGGTTGCAGCTACAGATTGGGTTGTGGCTGCTGATGGTATTGCAACTACGGATGGGATTGCGGCTGCTAATGTTGTTGCGGCTGCGGAAGGTGTTGTGGTTGCGGTTGGGGCTGTGACTGCAGTTGATGTTTGGGTGTAGTAGTGCTGGATGAGAGCATGCACAAATTCGCAATCTCATTTGGTGCCAGCGGTGGTGACACTAAGGGTAAAGAAGCCGTCATAGAGGTGTCGATGAACAAACATGGGCCTACATTCAGAATGATGGGGGTGGTGGTGTAATCGACTGTGGTGTCGATAGTGGGAATAACATTAACCGGTGCTGTTGGCGCTAGTGGATCATGGTAATTCAACTGGTCAACAGTCATGATTTTCCCATCGTGAGGGAACATCATTTGGCGGAAGATGGTAGATGCCACAGCTCGCACAACGTACATATAGCTACGTCCTAGAAGAAGGTTGTAGTCTAACTCAAAGTTGATGACTTCTATGTCAATTAGGACGGTCTTCCCGCCTAAAGAGATGGGGATGTGAGGGAGGATGCCTTGGACTCTGGTGGGATGGCCATCATAGGCACGCAACATGGTGGTGGATGAATGCAAGATGGGGGACCCGAGTTTCTGCCAAACCAAGGTTGACATGACGCAAGTGGATGCCCCCTCATCAATGATGCACCGATGCACAACCAAATTCCAAATTGACACCGGGATATGGAAGGCGATGGTTGATGGCATTCTTGGTTCTCCTTGATCCAAATCAAATGTGATTAATCTAGAGTCGAAGAGGTCTACAACACCAAGGGAAGCTAGCAAGGCTTTTTGCTGTGTTGGGCATGTTTTGAGTACTTCAAGAGCCAACATGGCCGTAGGTAATTGGGCCAAGTCATCGACGATACTATAGTTAACTGTCGCCCTTGCAGTAGTGTTGTTGGCAATGCACTTGAAGGGGAGATGTGGGCCTGTTGGGGGGGAGGAAGATGAACATGAACTTTGGCAGTGTTGAATGTGGATGCTGCTGCTGTGTCAGGGGTTTCGGTGTTGGTTCCGTCGTGATTTCATCTGGTCTGTAAATTGACCTCTTCAGTTGTCAAGGCTAGTAGGTGGTGAACATCTGTTTCTACTATTGGAGGTGCCCCCGAGGTGTTGGCAATGGGCTGGGGAGCGAGTGCGGTTGTTACAAGTCCTTGGACTAGTAATGGGTTTTGGAGGACCATGGGTGGAGTCCTTGGTGGTGTCGGGTTGGGTTGATCTTGGGATACCGTATTAGTAGCACGCTGAACCTCGTTGTAAGTGGCTTGCTTGGCATGACCCATGAAGGGGCATTCTTGTGTATAGTGCCCATAGACGTCACACAACTTTCATGGCTGGTTTCTGTGTAATGGAGCGTTGCATATAGGTGCGTTTGGTTGTTGAGGATTTTGGGCTGGCCGGTTTGCCCCGACATTGTTGGGAGGATTTAGTTGTTGACCACCTCCCTGCGGTTGATTGTTGCCTTGGTTCGGGGCTCGGTTATTTCTGGCTTGCCCTTGTTGGTTATTGGGGGCTGGCTAGTTAGGATGGTTTTGATGTGCAAACACCTGTCCTAAAGGTGCTGGCGGAGTAGGGGCGGGGGCTTGAAAGACTTGCACTAGTGGTGCATAGTAAACTTGGGTGGGTGCAGGTGCCACAAATGTGGGCAGTTGTCTTGCATATTGTTGTGCCGACCAAGCTAATGCCTGGGCCTGCTGTGGTGGCGCAGGTTGTGCATAAGAAGTTGTGGCTCTAGATTCATACATCATTCTTGCATAGTCTAGAGTTTGGTTTTGGTAGGCAACACTGGGGGTGTTGCTTAGTTGTGGTGGTATTGCAGGTGGTGTCGGACGGTGTTGTGGTTGGTGGGAGACAGAACCTATGATGCCATCTGCGGCATGGGATGCCCAAGGTGCATCCCGGTAGGAGGTGCCTGCACGGGGAGTGTATGGAATGACAGTGTAAAGGTATCCACACTGTGCATAGATCAGATCAAACTGATGGGATTTCAAGATGGCCTCCTCTTCGGATTGGGGACGTTCGGATGCGACGTCCTTTGCTATAGGTGGTAGCAAAGTTTTTAGGAACCAATCCAGGAAGATCCTGTCATCAAGTTGAATCTTGCACAAACTATGGTGTCGCTGCCACTCATGGATGTGGTCGGTTATGTGGGTCGTAGTATTTTGGCGGAAAGATAGCAAGATCTCCACCCCTTTGTCGTATCTAACGGGAAGTTGGAAATACTGCAGGAACATGAAAGCCAAGGAGTTGAAATCCGGGTACTTGGCTTGTGGTAGCTCAATGTACCACTTGGCTATAGCACCTGTGAGGGTGCGTTGGAACAATCTAATCAAATCATCTACGATGCTATTTGATGAGAACCATAGGTGAAACGTCATGATATGGTTTTGGGGGCACTCCCCTACCTTCCCTTCAAACTTGGGAATGTCTGAGGGGAGTTTGGTTGCATGGGAGGCCAAAAAGTTTGATGGCGGATAGGGTCATTTGTTAACCGAGCCAAGTCAGGTAGGTTAAGGCATGCCATGAAAGGAAGGTTTGACCCAAGGTTGATGTGAGATGGGGAAACAATGGTGGTGGGGTTTGTAGGGACATGATGCACCTGCATAATTGGGGGTAATTTTGGCACTGTTGTGGACGGGACACTGCCCCCAAGTGTGGTAAACGAAACTGTGTGAGTGGAAGGGCCACTGCCCCCATGTATGACAGGCGGGGCAATGTATATGGAAGGGCCACTGCCCCTAGGCATGCCAAGTGGGACAGTGTGAGTGGACGAGACACTGCCCCTAGGCATGATAGTTTGAATGGTTAGTGTGGGTGGAGGTAGCTGATTTATGACGGTTTGCATGACCGTGCTAGGGCCACCAGCAGGGGTGTTGGTGGTGGTGTGGGATATGGACGTGGGTCTAGTACCAATCACTAAGCCAGAAAATGGATCTGGGTTTGCACTAGCCATGGGGCTAGATGGTGCAGTTTGTAGGTCTAGCTCAGATTGGTATGATTCTGAGTCTGAATCAGAGGTTGTGTGGCCTTCTGATGGTGTAGAGAGTCGTCGAGAATGGTCTCGACGATGTTGGTTCAAGGACCCAAAATGTGGTGGATCGCCTCTCAGGTGTGAGGAAGAACATGGGGAATCAATTGTGTTTGATAGGTATGTCAAATGGTGAAATATGGTAATGACTTTTGTACCTCAATTTTAATTGCTTCCTATTGGCTTTCAGGGGGTCACTCGACCACCAAGACTGCCAGGAGACAATGCTTGGATTTTTCCTCACGAGAGTGCTAGTCAATTGGTGGGGGTCGTTGCCCATTTCGTTTGGCAATTCCTCTCAACGGCCAGCTACTTTGGGGTTTCCTTGGTACTCCTCATAATGAGTTTCTGGGCTGAGCCCAAGTACTTCCCATGGTTAGTGTAGTCAGGGACTTATGTCCTCAAAGACTGCAAATGTTTGAATTAGTGTAAATTATAAATTTTAATGGCTAGCTCAGCGTCATGAACTAAGTTTGGTTGCTTTATGTGGTATGGTTTGTGTGTATGTCTTTTATATTTCTGTTACACTTAGTGGCTGCTTGTATGGTTTATGAATAGTCTGCAGAGATTGTATTGCAGAACATGAATAAATTATTTATGATAGCAGTAAATTGTGAATAGAAACTTGAATACATGCCATACCTGAATCTGAACTGTGGTATCCTGACTAGGTGACTGCCTTACACTTGTATCTCTCTTCAACCAGGAAAGGGTGCTGGGCTCTCAAAACAATGTGACTAAGCCCATCCATAGATCCTTAGGTCACCCTTCGAGTGCAAGGTCGGTCAACAGGGAGGACGAGAACGTCGTGAGGCCCCCTGGGCCTACCACCCCCTCTACCTTCCAAGTCACCCATTTTTAGCGGTTTTGAAAAATGACAGGGGGCATCCCATGCCGCAGATGACATCATAGGTTCTATCTCCCACCAACCATAACACCGTCTGAAACCACCTGTAATACCACCACAACCAAGCAACACCCCTAGTGTTGCCTACCAAAACCAAACTCCGGACTATGCAAGAATGATGTCTCAATCTGGAGCCACAACTTCTTATGCACAACCTACACCACCGCAGCAAGCCCATGCATTAGCTTGGCCGACACAACAATATGTGGGACAAATGCCCACATTTGTGGCACCTGCACCCACCCAAGTTTACTATGCACCACCAGTGCAAGCCGTTCAAGCCCTCGCCCATACTCCGCTAGCATATTTAGGATAGGTGTTTGCACAGCAAAACTGTCCTAACCAACCAGCCCCCAATAACCAATAAGGGAAAGATAGAAATAACCAAGCCCGGAACCAAGATAACAATCAACCGCAGGGAGGCAGTCAACAACCAAACCCTCCCAACAATACCAGGGCAAACCGGCCAGCCCAAAATCCTCAGCAACCAAATGCACCTAGACGCAATGCTCTGTTGCGCACAAACTAGCCATGCAAGTTATGTGAGGTCTACGGACACTATACACATGAATGCCCCTTCATGGGTCGCGCTAAGCAAGCCATTCACAACGAGGTTCAACATGCTACCAATACGGTAGCCCAAGCTCAACCCAACCCGGCACCACTAGGTCCTCCACTCATGGTCCTCGAAAACCCATTACCAATCCAAGGACTGGTAGCAACCGCACCCGCTCCCCAGCCCAATCCCAACGCCCTGGGGGCACCTCCGACAACAGAAACATGTGTTCACCACCTGCTAGCCAAGATAACTGAAGAGGTCAATTTACAGACTAGATGGAATCAGTATAGAACCAACACCGAAATCCCTGACACAGTAGCAACATCCACATCCAACACTGCCAATGTTCCTCTTCACCTTCCCCCCCCCCCACAGGCCCGCGTCTCCCCTTAAGGCGCCTTGCCAATGACATTACTGCAAGGGTGATAATTAACTATAATATCATCGATGACTTGGCCCAATCACCTATGGCCATGTCGACTCTTGAAGTACTCAAAACGTGCCCAACACAGCAAAAATCATTGCTAGATGCCCTTGGTGCCATAGACCCATCCAAATCCAGATTAATCACATTTGATTTGGATCAAGGAGAACCAAGAATTCCATCGACCATCGCCTTCTAGATCCTGGTGTTAATTCGGAATTTGGTTGTGTGCCGGTGCATCATTGATGAGGGGGCATCCACTTGCCTCATGTCAAACTTGGTTTGGCAGAAACTCGGGTCCCCCATCTTACAACCGTCCACCACCACATTGCGTGCCTATGATGGCCATCCCACCAAAGCCCAAGGCATCCTCCCACATGCCCCCATCTCTTTAGGTAGGAAGACCGTCCTAATTGACATAGAAGTTGTCAACGCTCAGTTAGACTACAACCTTCTTCAAGGACGTAGCTATAAGTACGCGATGCGAGCTGTGGCATCTACCATCTTCCACTAAATGATGTTCCCTCATGATGGAAAAATCGTGACTGTCAACCAGTTGACTTACCATGATCCATAAGTGCCAACAGCACCAGCTAATGGTATTCCCACTATCGACACCACAATCAATGGCACCACCACCCCCATCATCCTGAATGTAGGCCCAGGGTTATTCACCGACACCTCTACAAAGACTCCTTTCCCCTTAGTGTCACCACCACTGACACCAAATGAGACTGCGGATTTGTGCATGCTCTCATCTAGTAATGCTGCACCCAAACATCAACCGCAGCCACAGCCCCAACCGCAACCAAAACACCATCCGCAGCCGCAACACCATTAACAGCCGCAACCCCATCCACAACCACAATACCACCAGCAGTCGAAACGTGATCTACAGCCGCAACCCCATCTCTAGTCACAACCCTATCCACAGTCGCAACCCCATCCGCAGCTGCAATACCATCAACAGCCGCAACGTCATCCGTAGCTGCAGCATTATGCGCAGCCGCAACCACAATCCCATCCCCACATACAACCATTAGGGAGTTATTTGGCCTCCTTCCCATTCCACACAATTCCTTTCCTATTTCCCCCGCCAAGCGTCATGAGTAAGCTAGTATTGGCTACCTTAAACTTACCCAATTTTACATTTGGCATTCACGTGTGGTACCTCGATCCACTGACCCAACCTTCGAAGCCCCAGGTAGTCTTAACCCTAATACAACCCATTGCGGTCGAATCTCATCCTCCACCCAGCCCACAAAAACCAACCGCTGCACCCACACCCACACCGCCCCACCCAAAAAGGCCTAGGGGAAAAAAGGTGAAAGCTACCGTTGAACCTCGACAGATCCTGCCTTGTGTCGTCTATGAAGAACAGGGCCATGCAACTCAAAAATGACCTGAGATTCCCATAATCCGCACGCATTTGGATTCCATGGATACAATGGAAAACTTCCCCGTGGTTAAACTCCCAAGCGGGCCAATAGTGAGAAACAAGTCATTGAGAACAAACCATGCTTGTGCCCTTTGCATATTGTATGGACATTATTCTCACCATTGCCAGGACTTGTCCGAGTTTCGAACAGCCCTAGCTAACCTCCGACAACATGGCCTTGAAACCGAGATCACTCTCATCGAAGAAATCCACCCCCCTCCTTCTTCTTCAAATACCGTGTCCATCTACATGGTGTTCAGTTCCACTGACCCACTTATCCCTGTAGTCATCGACAACTCCTCCAACCTATCCCATCATTGCTTCTCCAACGACAAGGAGATATTGGAGGCCTTAACCACTCCTGAATACCCTTGGGACGATATGCACCATCGCTCGTTCTTCATCCCCGAAGGACCTGTGTCGCTGTTAGATCAATTTTCAGTCGAGACTAAGGATTTCATCCATGGGAAATTTGACTGGTTCAAAAATCCCTTTCCAGCACCCGATGCCTTTGAAGAAGGGAACATGGCCAATATCTCACCAACCATTAAAATCAACATCTCAACCAAATAAGAGATTATTGAGACATCATGTTGGGGGCATCCTGTTCCACGGAGGAAGTCGCTTCCTACAAAGGGCTCTTCCAAGAATTCCATGACATCTTTGCCTGGTCCTCCACTGAAATGCCTAGGTTAGATCCATCCATTGTTGAGCACCATATTGACACATGGCCTGAAGCAATATCGGTGCGGCAAAGCAACGACCAATCCATCCTTCCAAATCCACCACGATTAAAATAGAAATCAAGAAGCTGCACACAGTTGACTTCATTTACCCCATCTCTTACACAACATGGGTGTCAAATCCTGTTCCTGTGAATAAAAAACAAGGTACCATTCGCATCTGTACTGAATTCCGCGATCTGAATGTGGCATGTCCCAAAGACAACTTCCCAACACCCTTCATCGATCAGATCGTTGATGTGTGTGCCAAACATGAGGTCTTCTCCTTCATGGACGGTTTTTCCGGATACAACCAAATCCAGATCCGGAAAGAAGATCGCTACAAGACTGCATTTACAACCCCTTGGGGCACATTCGCATATCGAGTAATGCCCTTTGGTCTAAAAAATGCTCGATCCACCTTCCAATGCGCCATGACGTATTGCTTCCATGATCTCATCCATATCATATTGGTCTACGTAGACGACCTTACCGCTCGATCTCGAAAGCAAACACAACACATAGACGACTTGTGGCAAGTATTTTTGCGATGTCGCAAGTACAAAATTCGCTTGAACCCCCTAATATGCGTCTTATGTGTCCCAGTAGGCCGTCTGCTTGGGTTTATCGTATCCCACAAAGGAGTAACAATTGACCCTCTCAAAGTTCAAGCCATTCTTGATTTTCCTTCACCACGAACTCTGCGCCAACTACAGAGCCTCCAGGGCAAGGCCAACTTCCTTCGTCGCTTTGTACCAGAGTATGCGACGAAAGCCCATAGATTCATACGCCTACTCTGTACCAACATTCCCTTTGTTTGGGATCAACAGGCGTAAGAATCATTTGACACACTCAAACAATCCCTGGCTTCCGCACCATTACTCTCGGCACCTGACTTCACCCAAGACTTCATTCTTTATTACGTTAGCCAGAAAACAATGCTCATCAAGAGCACGTAATTTATTACGTTAGCCAGAAGCTGACAGGTCCCCCACTGTGATATTAAACCGAGGAGAAACTGGCCCTCGTCGTTGTTTTCTCAGCTCAAAAATTGCGCCACTAAATTATTGCAAACCACACCCGAGTGGTGGCTGATTCCAATCCAATGCGAGACCTCTTAAGCTGCCACCTCTTCCAAGGCCAGGCGACCAAGTGGGTAGTCATTCTACAAGAGTTCGACTTGGAGTTTATCTCCCCGAAAATCACTAGGGCACTAGCGCTTGCCGCGCTCATGACAGATCTCCCTCCATTAATTACGTCACCACCACCCAGGGATGACCTTCCTGATGACTTCCTATTTTTCATATCCACGAAAGACCCTTGGTATTTGGGCATCCTTTTATATTTACGCACTCAAAATTTTGTAGGTCACTTAAACCACGAAGACAGGCAACGCATCTGACATCAAGCCGCTCGCCATCTTCTTATTGGAGATATTTTATATCGTCGGGGCATTGATACCATCTTACGTCATTGCCTCACCTGTGATAAGGCCAAAATAGTCCTTAATGACTGTCATAGTGGAGCCTGCGGTGGCCACCTTTCAGGTCTGGAAACCGCCCAAAAGATTCTACATGCCAGCTACTTTTGGCCCTCCATCTTTGCTAATTGCATAGAGGCAGTCAAACACTGCCGCAACTATCAACTCTTTTCCCCAAAGGCAAGAACCCCCCCTGCAGCATTACACCCCATAGTCACAGTCGGTCCCTTCTACAAATGGGCAATCGACTTCATGACAATCAACCCATCCTCGACCAATGGTCATAAATATATCATCGTGGCTGTCGACTACTTCACTAAGTGGGTCGAGGCCATGCCTACGTTCGATTGCAAAAGTGAAGCGACAACACGATTCTTCTTTAGCCACACCATCTCATTATTTGGTGTTCCCAAACAGTTAGTCTCAGACCATGGTAAACATTTTGAAGACGCGGTTTGGATTGAGCTTTCAACCATGTTGAAATTCGAAGACCAATACTCATCTTCCTACTACCCCCGGGGTAATGGCCAAGTCGAAGCAATAAACAAGGTCATCAAAAAAATGCTCCAAAGGATGGTAGGAAACCATAAAACCAACTAGCACCACAAGTTGTTCTCCAACCTATGGGCTTATCGCACATCCACAAAAACCGCCACTGGTTTTACCACTTTCCATTTGGTACACAGCGTGGAATCAATACTCCCTATAGAGTGTCAGATCCCATCACTTCACCTTGCCGTGGAAATCCTTCCTGATACTTCGGCTCTGGAAGAATGACTCCTCCAACATGAACAAACCGACGAGGACCATAGAGCTGCCCTTCAAGCCATCGAAGCAGCAAAAACACGGTCAAAATCTTATTATGACTCCCATTTCTACCCACACACCTTCAACAAAGGCGATCTGGTTTTTGGTTTACGATCAGGCCAATGATAGGTTAGGCAAAGGCAAGTTCGAGTCAATGTGGTATGGCACATATGTCATCCACCGTTGCCTCAGAAAAGGGGCATACATTCTTGTTGATTCTGATGGACAACTCTTGGATAACCCCCTTAACGGGCTCTACCTCAAGATATTTTACGCTTAAACATCACCAATGAGTCACTTGTAGCATAGTATTATCCTTTTTGTTTTACACCTTTTTTGAAGTGAGTCTTACGTATTTCTTCCTTGATTGCACCAGAAGATGGATGCTATTGGGTGTAGATACATTGGATTCACTGACGAGGCGAGCAGATGGTCTCCAAACCTTGCCTCGGCTGCATGGGTCATCTACTCCCTGTTACATGAGATGATCCACATCGACAGGAAATGCGTCAGTACCGCAACCAACAACTAGGCTGAGTATGATGGGGTCACCAACGTTTTGGCTGTCGCCCTCTAGTTGGGCATCCGACATCTCGACATCTTCTTAGACTCCTATTTGCTTGTCTCTCAGCTGAACAACTATTACCAGGTACGTGATCCCTGCCTCTCTAGAAAATTCATCCGCACTAAACATATGGTTAGAACATTTGAATCCATCACATTCACACAGGTTCCCATGAACCTCAATAGTGTAGCAGATTAGATGGCTAACGACATTCTAAATTGGCATATTCATCATAGCATATAGGAAGCATACCAACAATTGCATCATGCATCATACCCGTCCACCATCACTCACGTGGGGTTTTGGACCATCCCCCGAAAGGAACATTAGTTTGCATGCATCCATCATGCAATATCATATCACCCTCTCATTTCATTGTTTCAGCATATAACTATCTAATTCGTCCACCGCGACTCACACGTGTCCCCGAACCACTTCCCGGAGGGAGGATCATTTCTTTCACATAAATTTGGCATATAAATCTCTCCAGACATGCACTCACACGACATGTAGTCCAGTTTGTCCACCACAACTCACACAAGACTCTCCTGACCTCTGTCCGAGAGCCACCTCTGCAGCACCGACTCGCGTGCCGCTGCTGCGACCTATCTCGTGCATGTATTGGTATGTTCAAGATCCACCTGCTCCATCCATACTGCACGGATGACCTTTGGACCACTGTCCACTGTCTCGACATGGGGAACCACCTGTGCCACAGCAATCTGTTGACCATACCAGAGTTTCTTTTAAGCTCTCTTCTAACTCCTAAAAGAATGAAAAGATTGGCGAGCGCAGCTGCTTCCTTTCCTGCTCGTTAAAGTATAGGAAAGGGCGTCTACATCATTGTGTTTATCTCCTTTTGTGAACCATGTAGACTAACATATGAAAAGGACCACCTTGGCATATTCGAGCCAAGACCGTTCCCCTCTGCATCCTTTTATACTTTCTTGAGTAGAGGGGCCGAGCTCTACGAAAAATCTCACCATGGGTTGTCGTTAAGCTCTTTTCCAGCCTTCTCATCAAGAAAAGATTGTAGATCAAACTTGGTTTCATTCATGTTCGTAAAAGTATCTGAATGACCATCCAGTTAGTATAGGTTTAACCTTTTCCGGCTTGATTGGACTACCAATTGTAAAGAAGTTTCTCATCCCCTACAGGATGTGCGAGCTCTCCTATGTATACTTTTATCCTTTTTCGAGAACAGGAGACTACCAATGAAAAGGATCCCCCACTGGAGTCTTCTTCATGCTTTCAGACTCTTTAAAATTGAAAGCACCATCGAGCATTTACTTTCTTGGGCTCGCCAAAAATCCACGAGATTGTACCACAACGGTGTCTTTAGACACCACCCCACAAATAACAGTATGGAAACATTCCCACTTTGGGTCGCCTTTATTCAGAGTACTCTGCAATGTGTCTTCCTTGGATCCCATCAATACCAAAATTCTACGTCCTCCAAGTATTTCCCATATGTAGTTACATTCCTAGTATTACAACTATGATCCCTTTTCCATGAGTCAGTTTCATTTGCTGCCTAGTCCGCCCTGCCATCATACTCTGAGCAAAGGAAGTTTGAGTCCACCATGATTCCCTACCCCTTTTCAATTCCTCCCCCCCCATTCAGTGGGCCGGTCCTCAGATTGCCTCACATTTTTCGGTTATCTCCCTCGCGCTTCTAGTTAAAGAAACACCATTGCCTTGGCCAGTTGCAGGTCTCCCTCTGTCGACGACAACACATGTATTCCAAAGGATAGACCCAGAGGTCCTTGTATCCTGGTTTCATTAACCTCATTGATGAGTTCCTTGGACCACTTGAGAGGAGTCCTTAGTGCCTCTTGGGATGGTTGTTTATCACGTGCTTGACTCCAGCTACATCATCGCACCTTTGAGATTCGTACACGGTATCGGTCCGTGCAGTATTTGGTCGAAGACCTCGTATGTCACCTGACTCTAGAACATTGATGAGTCTATGAAGGGACCCCAACATGTTCATGTCCCTTGTGATTTCTGGGTTGCGTTGGATAAAGTGTTCAGAAGCCCCAGCAGTGCTTCTATATAGATTTATGATTGATGCAACATATTTGTACCACAGAGACTCTGACTCTCCATCATTGGGTCCCTACAACTATGTATTGTTCCAGATCCAGTAGACCATCAGTCATGAAGATATAGAATTCCATGAGAATGCCATGGGTGCAATGTAGCAGTTCTTTAGATCAGTATTGTATTTAGCCTCTTCTTGAGGAAACCACTATGTATCATCAGTTGTACATGATCAGCTCTTGCATTATAGAGCTTAGATCACATTATTCATTTGACATCGTTATGAGCATGGGGATGCCCGCCTCATCCATATACATGTCACACATTATTTGTATCTCACCCATTGATGGTAACCATATTAATACAAAAATCAAAAGCCACCATGCCCCATCCCCGGAAGCACCACCTCTCCCCAGAAAATCCTATGATGTCCGTCAGCCATACGATGAGCTCCTGCCCTCACACATCAGGGGGCAATTTGTTAACCCAAAAAATCCCTCAGTAAGCTCTACTTGACCTACACCACCCAAAGACATCTACGTACGACCCTCATTTGACCCCCACACCTTCAAAAAGGATAAAAAATATAAAAAGGGCTTAAAAACCCCTAAAAAGAGCCAAAATAGCTCTGATAGGGGGTAAAACCTCCCAAAGGAGGCTAAAAACCCTCAAAGGAGCTCACAACCCCCAAAGGAGCTAAAGATTGGGCAAAAAGGGATAAAATCCCCCAAAAGGGGCTAAAGCCCCAACCAGGGGCTTAAAACCCCAAAAATCTCAAGAAAAAGTATAAATAGAGGGGTGGGGGTCACTCTCAAATCACTTCTCATCTCCCTATCATTACGCTGCCCATGTGAGTGCCTTGAGACCCTTTGCCTCTCAAGTCATTCACCCTCCCTCTCCTCCATTTCTCCATTGAGCCAAAGCTCCCCATTCATTGAGAGGTGCTCCCCCAACCAGACAAGGTATATGTCTGTTTTTCTTCTTTTATGTTGTAGTTTCTAACATTTTTGCTTGCAGGTTTATTGTTTAATATTTTGTTGCAGGTTTCCATGGACTCCTGGTAGCTATTTCTTTGTTTGCTTACAGTTTCATGCAGGGTTTTTACTGTTAGGCCCTACCATGTTTGCAGGGTTTTATTTTGTTTTCTTTCCATTCTCTTCCAACCAACATGAACCCTACCCTTCCGTCCTATAGATGGAAGGTAGCCGTTTCTGCACGTATCCAGGGAAAGGTATCTAGACTATGCATAGATAAGATCAAACTGTTGGGCTTTCAAGATGGCCTCCTCTTTGGATTGGGGACGTTCAGGTGCGACGTCCTTTGCTATAGGTGGTAGCAAAGTTTGCATGACCGTGCTAGGTGACAGGTGGGACAGTTTGATTGGTCAGTGTGGGTGGAGGTAGTTGACTTATGACAGTTTGCATGACCATGCTAGGGCCACCAGTAGGGGTGTTGGTGGTGGTGTGGGGTATGGATGTGGGTCTAGTACCAATCACTAAGTCAGAAAATGGATTTGGGTTTGCACCAGCCATGGGGCTAGATGGTGCAATTTGTAGGTCTGGCTCAGATTGGTATGATTCCGAGTCTAAATTATAGGTTGTGTGGCCTTTTGATGGTGTAGAGGGTCATCGATAATGGTCTCGACGATGTTGGTTCAAGGATCCGAACTATGGTGGATCACCTCTCAGGCGTGAGGAAGAACTTGGGGGATCAATTGTGTTTGATTGGTATGTCAAGTGGTGAAATATGGTAATCACTTTTGGACACCGATTTTAATGGCTTCCTATTGGCTTTCAGGTGGTCACTCGGCCACCAAGACTGCTAGGAGACAATGACTCGCTTTTTCCTCACGAGAGTGCTATTCAATCGGTGGGGGTCGTTGCCCGTTTCTCTTGGCAATTCCTCTCAGCAGCCAATTACTTTGGGGTTCCCGTGGTGCTCCTCATAATGAGTTTCTAGGATGAGCCCAAGTACTTCCCATGGTTAAGGTAGTCAGGGACTTATGTCCTCAAAGACTGGAAATGTTTGAATTAGTGTAAATTATAAATTTTAATGGCTAGCTCAGCATCATGAACTGAGTTTGGTTGTTTTATGTGGTATGGGTTGTGTGTATGTCTTTTATATTTATGTTACACTTAGTGGCTGCTTGTATGGTTTATGAATAGTTTGCAGAGATTGTATTGCAGAACATGAATAAATTGTTTATGATAGCAGTAAATTGTGAACAGAAACTTGAATACATGCCATACCTGAATCTAAACTGTGGTAGTATGACTAGGTGACTCCCTTACACTTGTATCTCTCTTCAACCAGGAAAGGGTGTTGGGCTCTCAGCACAATGGGACTAAGCCCATCCGTAGATCCTCAGGTCACCCTCCGAGTGCAAGGTTGGTCAATAGGGAGGATCCGAACGTCGTGAGGCCCCCTGGGCCTACCACCCCCTCTACCTTCCAAGTCACCCCTTTTTAGTGGTTTTGAAAAATGATAAGTGAAGTGCCTATTACTATACGAGCTTCACCCTTCGTCTTATCCCATAATACCCCGAAGGGTGATGACTGGGTAGAGGAGGAAGGGCTAGGCAAGACACTAATTTCAAATTAAGGATTGAAACCTATGGTAATTTTATCCAAGCTTTAATCAGATTTTTTAACCAATTAACCATTTGATTTAATAGTGATTTACATAGGCTGCAATGAAATAAATAGAGACTAAAATGAAATAAACACATATTGATGGACAGAGGTGGCTGAGCCACACTGACAGTCCCTGTTAAGAAAGTAAAGAAAAATGCTCATACAAAGTAAAGAAAAATGGGTCGCGCACCTATAGAGGACCTATTTTTGCGGGGTGGATTGTGATCAAACCGTGAGGAATTACCTCAAATGGTTGAAAAACCACTTCGAAAATGGGCCCTTTTACCCCTAATTGTGGGCATATTTGCAAATGGATCAACTGTTTGGGCAGAAAACGAGCCCGAACACAAGTGAATTTTTAGAAATTCGGTTGGGCCATTTTTGCACAGTTGAACAATTTGCAAATCAAAGAACGGCGAATAGTAACTGGTACTGTGGCTGAAACAATAACAAAAATGAAATAAACAGATCTATCAACCTAAATAAGCAAAGATCTATCAAACTAAGTAAGAAAAATATTAAAAACAAAACCCATGGATCCAGTGGGATCGACCTGGTATGGTTGACAACATACTAGCCTCCCCATTGTTGAATGTGGGCCCTGGGTTATTTTTTGATATCACCATGATGGCTTCTTTCCCCTTAGCGTCACCACCACCGACACCAAATGAGACTGTGGATTTGTGCATGCTCTCATCCAACACTACTGCACTAAACATCAACCGCAGCTGTAGCCCCAACCACAACCACAACACCAACCGCAGCTGCAACACCATCAGTCGCCCCAGCATCATCAACAGCCGCAACATCATCAGCAGCCGTAGCATTATGTGCAACCGCCACCACAAACTCATCCCCACATGCAACCATCAGGGAGTTATCTGGGCTCCTCTCCAGTCCACACAATTGCCTTCCTCTTTCCCTCGCTTGGTGTCATGAGTAAGCCAGTAATGGCTACCTTAAACTTACCCAATTTCACACTAGGGATTCTCGTGTGGTACCTTGATCCACCTGCCCAACCGCCAATGTCCCAGGTAGACTTAACCCCCGTACAACCCATTGCGGTCGAATCTCATCCTCCACCTGGCCCGCAAAAACCAACCACCGCACCCGCACCCGCACCACCTCACCCAAAAAGGGCCCAAGGAAAAAACGTGAAAGCTACCGCTAAACCTTGGCAGATCCCGCCTTGCACTGTCTGTGAAGAACAGGGCCACCCAAATCAAAGCTGCCTTGAGATTCCCATAATCCCTGCGCTTTTGGATGCCATGGATACAATGAAAAACCTCCCCGTGGTTGAACTCCTAAGCAGACCAATAGTGAGAAACAAGTCATTGAGAACAAACCATGCTTGCGCCCTCTGCGGATTGTATGGAAACTATTCTCACCACTTCCAGGACTTGTCCGAGTTTCGAATGACTCTAGCCAACCTTCAACAACATTCCATTGAATCTGAGATCACTCTGATCGAAGAAATCCATCCCCCACCTCCTTCTTCAGACACCATGTCCATTTACATGATGTCTAGTTCTATAGACCCTCTTGTCTCCACCATCACCGACAGTCCATCAGACTTGTCCCTTCGTTGCTTCCGCAACAATGAGGAGATACTTGAATCCTTAACTGCTCCAGAATACCCATGGGATGACATCCACCATTGCTCGTTCTTCCTCCCCGAAGAGCTTGTGTCGCAATCTGACCAATTTTTCATGAGCCAAATATTTCATTCATGGGAAAGTCAACTGGTTCAAAAATCCCATTTCGGCACCAGATGCGTTTGAAGAAGGGAACATGGCCAACATCTTGCCAACCATCAAAATCAACATCTCAACCAATCTTGAGGTTGTTGAAGAAATCATGTTGGGGGCATCCTACTCCCTGGAAGAAGTTGCTGCCTACAAATCCCTCTTCTAAGAATTTCACGACATCTTTGCCTGGTCCTACACTGAAATGCCCGGGTTGGATCCATCCATTTGTGGAACACCACATTGACACATGGCCCGATGTCGCCCCCGTGCGCCAAAAGCAATGGCCCATCCACCACTCCAAAGTTGTCGCAGTCAAAGCTGAAATTGAGAAGCTACGCACAACCGACTTCATTTACCCCATTGCGTACACTACTTGGGTTTCAAATCCTATTCCTATGAATAAAAAACAGGGTACCATCTGGGTTTGCACAGACTTCCATGATCTAAATTGGGCATGTCCCAAAGAAAACTTCCTAACACCCTTCATTGATCAGATTATCAATGCATGCGCCGGACATGAGGTCTTTTCCTTCATGGACGGGTTTTCCGTATATAACCAAATCCAAATCCGGAAAGAAGATTGTTACAAGACTGCACTCACAACCCCATGGGGCACATTTGTGTATCGAGTAATGCCATTTGGTCTTAAGAACACTGGAGCCACCTTCCAGTGTGCCATGACACACTGTTTCCGTGACCTCATCCACATCATGTTGGTTTATCTTGACAACCTCATTGCGCGGTCACGGAAGCAAGCACAACACATAGACGACTTGCAGAAAACCTTCCTGCGGTGTCGTAAGTACAGGATCCGCTTGAACCCTTTCAAATATGTTTTCTATGTCCCAACGGGTCGTCTCCTAGGGTTCATCGTGTCACACAAAGGAATGACCGCTGATCCCCTAGAAGTCCAAACCACTTTCCCTCTAACGTCACCTCTTTAAGTGACGTGCAATTCATCTTGTAATATAGTCTTGTCCCTTTTTGTTCTACAATGTTTTTACCACAAATCATAAATCCCCCATTTAGGGGCAGCACCATTAGCTGCTGGTTCAGAGTCACCTGGAGCCTGTTCGAGACACCCGTCACACCTCTCGGCTCAAATTTCTATCTTCTAACGATACCGTCATATCATGTTTAACAAGTAATTTTTGGGACCACTTCCCGGAAGTTACCTCGATTTACATACCACATTGTGATACAAGTGTCTCTAGACCTGTGCTTACATCACACTTGCCTATCGCAACTCATGTGGGACTCCGAACCATTTCCCCATAAGGCACATCATCTTATCTCATCATATAACTGTCTAATCCGTCCACCACACCTTACGCGGGTATCCAAACCATCACCTGAAGAGCGGATCATTTCTTTCACATACATTTGGAATATAACTATCTTCGGACTTGTACTCACACCACATGTAGTCTAGTTTGTTCACCACAACTCACACAAGACTCTCCTGACCTCTATTCGAGAGCCACCTCGGTTTGCGTGCCTCTGCCGCACCGACTTGCCTGCCTCCGTCATGATCTGTCCCGTGCATGTATTGGTATGTTTAAGAGGCACCTGCTCCATCCATACTGCACGGATGACCTTTAGACCACTATCCACTGTCCCAACATGGGGCACCACCTGTGCCATCGTAATCGGTTGACCATACCAGAGTTTCTTTTAAGCTCTTTTCTGACTCCTAAAAGAATGAAAAGATTGCCGAGCGCAGCTGCTTCCTTTCCCGCTCGTTAAGGTATAGGAAAGGGCGTCTACATCGTATTGTTTATCTCCTTTTGCGAACCATGTAGAATACCATATGAAAAGGACCACCTTGGCATATTCAAGCCAATACCGTTTCCCTCTGCATCCTTTTATGCTTTCTTGGGCAGAGGGGCCGAACTCTACGAAAAATCTCACCATGGGTTGTCGTTAAGCTCTTTTCTAGCCTTCTCATCAAGAAAATATTGACGAGCAAACTTGGTTTCGTTCATACTCATAAAAGTATCTGAATGACCGTCCAATCAGTATAGGTTTAACCTTTTTTGGCCTGATTGGACTACCAGTGGTAAAGAAGTCTCTCATCCCCTACATGATGGGCGAGCTCTCTTGTGTATACTTTTATCCTTTTTCGGGCACAGGAGACTACCAACGAAAAAGATCCCCCACTTGAGTCTTCTTCATGCTTTCAGACTCTCGAAAATTGAAAGCACCATCAAGCATTTACTTTCTCCGGCTCGCCAAAAATCCACGAGATCATACCACAACGGTGTCTCTAGACACCACCCCACAAATAACAGTTTGGCAGCATTCCCACTTTGGATCGCCTTTGTTCAGAGTATTTTGCAATGTGTCTTCCTTGGATCCCATCAATACCAAAATTCTACCTCCTCCAAGTATTTCCCATATGTAGTTACATTCCCGGTATTACAGCTATGATCCCTTTCCCATGAGTCAGTTTCATTTGCTGCCTGGTCCGCCCTATCGTCATACTCTGAGCAAAGAAAGTTTGAGTCCACCATGATTCCCTACCCTTGTTGAAATCCCCCCCCATTTAGTGGGCCAGTCCTCAGATTGCTTCATATCTTTCGGTTATCTCCCTCACGCTTCTGGTCAAGGAAACACCATCAGCTTCGCCAATTGCAAGTCTCCTTCTGTCGATGACAACACATGTATTCTAAAGGATAGACCCAGAGGTCCCTGTATCCTGGTTTCATTAACCTCATTGATGAGTTCCTTGGACCACTTGAGAGGAGTCCTTAGTGCCTCTCGGGATGGTTGTTTCTCACGTGCTAAACTTCAGCTACATCATCACACCGTTGAGATTCGTACAGGGTATCGGTCCGTACAGTATTTGGTCGAAGACCCTGAATGTCACCTGACTCTAGCAGATTGAGAAGTCTATGAAAGGGACCCCAACAGGTTCATGTCCCTTGTGATTTTCAGGTTGCGTTGGAGACAGTGTTCAGAAGCCCCAACAGTGCTTCTATATAGATTTATGATTGATGCAACATATTTGTACCACAGAGACTCTGACTCTTCGTCATTATGTCCCTACAACTATGTACCGTTCTAGATCCAACAGACCATCAGTCATGAATATATAGCATTCCTTGAGAATGCCATGGGTCCAATGTAGCAGTTCTTCATATCAGTATTGTATTCAGCCTCGTCTCGAGGCAACCACTATGTATCATCAGTTGTACATGATCGACTCTTGCATTATAGAGCTTAGATCACATTATTCATTTGACATTGTTACGAGCATGGGGATGGCCGCTTCATCCATATACATGTCACACATTATTTGTATCTCACCCATTGATGGGAACCATATTAATACAAAAACCAAAAACCACCATGCCCCAGCCCCAGAAGCACCACCTCTCCCTAGAAAATCCTATGATGTCCGTAGGCCATACAATGAGCTCTTGCCCTCACACATCAGAGGGAAATCTGTTAACCCAAAAAATTCATCAGTAAGCTCTACATGACCTACACCACCCAAAGACATCTACGTACAACCCTCATTTGACCCCCACACCCTCAAAAAGGCTAAAAAATATAAAAAGGGCTTAAAAACCCCTAAAAAGAGCCAAAATAGCTCTCATAGGGGCTAAAACCCCTCAAAGGAGCTTAAAACCCCCAAAGGAGCTAAAGATTGGGCGAAAGGGGCTAAAGCCCCAACCAGGGGCTTAAAACCCTAAAAATCTCAAGAAAAAGTATAAATAGAGGGGTGGGGGTCACTCTCAAATCAGTCCTTCTCTCCCTAACGTTATGCTACCCGTGTGAGTGCCTTGAGACCATTTTCCTCTCAAGTCATTCAGCCTCCCTCTCCTCCATTTCTCCATTGAGCCAAAGCTCCCATTCGATTGAGAGGTGCTCCCAAAGCTGGGGCATGGTGGCCCATTTCCACCTAGAAAAGGTATATTTGTGTTTTAGTTCATTTTTATTGTAGTTTTCTAACATAGTTTGCTTGCGGACCTTTATTTCTCATGCTTTGTTGTAGGTTTCCATTGATTTCTTGCAGCTATTTCATTTTCTAACAGTGTTTTGCAGGGTTCCTACAGCTTGGGGATTTGGGAAGGATATATAGCAGAAAATTCAAACATAGTGAAAAAAATAGAAATATATTCTAGGAATAATATATAAAACAAGAATTTATAAACTCAACTTTTAATTTTAGAAAAAAACATTACGGTAATGAGAACCTGCATATTTATGCTAAGGTAGAGCTTGAGAGCTATATCGACTCTATATGGAGTGAAATGTAAGGCCGAACCCAAAATGTAGCATTTTTGAAGCCATATGTTAACTCCTTCATCCATGCAGACTCAATGGTCACAAAATGTAGCATTTTTGAAGCCATATGTTAACTCCTTCATCCATGCAGACTCAATGGTCACAAAATGTAGCATTTTTGAAGCCATATGTTAACTCCTTCATCCATGCAGACTCAATGGTCATGACTGTGGCATTGCCTGTGCATTCATACAAACCATGGAATGCAGTCCTGCATTAAAAATTATGTTAATTAAGTAACAGAAGGAAGCAAATTGTAGCTACTATGAGTATCATATTCAATGTTGTGATGTGTGAAATAATAGTGGAATAATATTTTGATAATAAAATCTCTATTACTTATATTAAGGTATACCTATCTGTCACGATTTTGTTGCGCTTGTGTGTTCATGAGGTTTGCCTGAGGTTCCAGTGTGGCAAGAGCTATCTATTGAGCTGCATTGCATTTAATGCCACTACATTAACTTGATGACCGTTGCATCTCGAGCAACTCAAGATCCAACGATCATAAGCACTGCAGCTCAATAGATAAATCTTGCCTTCTAATGTTGCTGCGGTTGCGTGTTCAAGACTGTTCTCTGCATCTGAACTATCATCTCCTTTTCCTCTCTTCACCAACATTGTGTTCCGTGTTTGGATCTCCGGAACATCTAACAATCATGTCTGAGAGTCTCACAAAATGAGGTCGTGAGCCTGAGGCTCTGCTGGACTCCATAGACTTCGGGGAGCCAAAACGCTTCCACCGTGAAGAAACAGACCGGTTTCTTCAGTTACTGCAATTATAGAAAACGTTATCAGAGGACGATTAGGAAGAATGCGCTGTGCTCCCAGGGAGGAGCTCATAAACTGAGTCATGAGAAGCTTGGAGGAAGAGATTGCGGCCACATGTTCCACTTCTTCTAGACCTCCAAATCCGGTGAGAATTTGGTGGCCACCGATATTTCCAGCGCCTATGAAGGTGAAAGAAGATTCAGACTCGGGGATTGATCTGTGTTATCTCATGGAGGATTCAGACAACGAGCTCTACATTCCCTGAAGTCCCGTTATGGACTTGAAGAAGGAAATCTGTCAATCTGCCAGGGAAACAGAGGATGGTTTGATGGAGAATACAGATCTTAAATCCCTTGGTGAAAACTGGCACTTCGAGGGTGACTTAGAAAACTATGAACAATTTGTAAACTTTGCAGTTTATGAAGATGTCTGGGATGCCAGCCAGCTGCAAGTTTATATAAATACATACTTTGTTAGCCAAGCCATGTTATTTGATGTAGATTTTTCTACTGCGTGGATACTGGAAGCTATCGGTGGCATGTAGCTTCTGATTCTATCATGGAGCAATATATACTTATAGTTTATATACTCTCAACATTTTCAATGTATAAATACTACTTTGTCAGTCGATTAAAGCTTCTGCAAGGTTGTTTCTCCTACCATTGTAATGATGTCTCCAACGTAGATTATAATCTGGTAGTTGATGAAGGCTTTCACAATGTTGAAATTCACCTATTCAACAATGAAGGAAGTCAACATTCTATTACACGTGTACTTCCATGGGAAGGATTGACTAGATATGAGTTTCATAAACCCATCAACCACTCTACCTCCCATTACTGATAAAAAAAACCCATGAGTTCCATCAGTGCTTTATGCGTTGGAATGAATTCAAATTATCACAACATACCTCTGTATCTAGCAAAAAAAAGAAATTGTATCATAATTTTCAATTTAAATAAATTGTAACAAAATTAGCAAAAAGAAGGCAGGCGACTGTAGAGCCGAGGAGCTTTGCGATCCGGTAGAAAGGGCATTGAATGAGGCTTTTTAGAAAATATATTAACCGCAACAAATGAGATCATTACTTCGTTGAGTATCTGGTCAACCCAACACAAAATACTTGGACAAATCCTCCCAAGGTGCCTGTTTTATAATCAAAGAAATATGCACACCAATGTTTTGGCTTTTCCCATGGTTAATTGACATATTTTGCATATTGTTAATCAAAGAAATATACACACAAATGTTTTGGCTTTTCCTATGATTAATTGATATATTTTACATCTTACTTCATTGCTGCTTAGTATCTCAGAACAAAGCTTGAGTTTTGCCTTTTCCAAAGTATTTACTCAATAAATTTTTAATTAAATTAAAATTATCCCTCATGCATTCTGAGAATCCATAATTGTTTTATTTTGACAATAATCCATCATACAAGTAGTTTAGATATTTATGTTGCATAGATAGTGATTCCTTTTAAAGTTACTTTTTATATTGTTATTGTATTGTTGGTTAAGGTTTATTTATTCATCATGGTGGTGTGTTTATCTACTAATTTGAGACACTTCACTTGTTTTATCTGGTTGACAAACTAACAAACTTAAATAGATTTTTATGATAATATATTTTGAAATGATTTTTTTATTAAAATTATATGGCAAGACTATCAATTAAATTTTATGGATCACAAAGAAAAGCTATAGATTATAAACAATAAAGCTTCAAATCCTGAAAATATTAATACCATGAAATTGTTTAGATCAACAATGATAATGAGATTGTAAAAAATAACTAATTTGATGTGCTTTATGTGTTTTATAACAAAAATAGCATGGTCATGTGCTACAAGTTTAAGTTTGGGTTTGGCATGAGTGCATTTGTCCTTCAAACATAGATAGAGTATGATTTCTTGCACTACATTTGCATATCCTTAAAGAGGTTGTGTCAATTTTGTGAAGGCAACACCCATCTGCTAATAAAATACCATATGACTTGTTGAGGAGCAGTGTGTTGTTAAGAGGGATTCATAAAAATCATAATGCACTATGTAAATAGTATAAGAAATATTCAAATAATTACAAAATGAAAAAATAACAAAAAATTAGCAACTACCAATATAATTATATAATTCAATTCTATGTAGTAAAAGTTTATACAATTCAACTTAGATGTGGTGAAATACCATGCATAACCACATTTGACTTTAACAAAACTTGCTCCCTACAATGGCTAACTAATATTCTATGTGGTATGGTTTGGATGCAGGTAGGCAAGAAAAACAACATCAAAAGTAAATTTATCACAAAAATATAAAGTATTTGTGAATATGAAAAAGGATAAATCACATATAATTATGGAAAAGGAAAGGAATGCACTTTGACATCTTACACTTAAACATTATAGATTTTTGAATTTACACATCATAGATTTTTGGACTTACACATCATACTTGTACACATATTGTAAGAACACCACATCAATACTATATATGTGTTTTTTAGGGCGATTATGTGTTTTGTTTTACATTTTTGAGACAAGATAAATCCTATGATAGTGACCATCACATGTATGCTATTTTGGAGTGGTTGTGTATTTTGTGTTGCATTTTTTAATGAGCTAAATCCTATGATAATGACCATCATATTATCTAGTGTTATCTTAAAACCTACATATTTAATTATTGTTTTAATACAATAATGTTATGTACATTATTCTTACGAAGTGTATTTACACTTTTTGAGAGAATTTATTGAAGAAAAAGCAATGATATGCCTATCATGGTTGCTATGATTTTCTTTTAAAAAGAGACAAAGGTTTCCCAATCAACAAGTATATTTGTCTATGCAAATCACACCATTTTAATATATAAATCACATATTGTTGATCTATACATGGATTCAAACATCAACACCCATGGTAAAGACACTTCATTAAAGTACAACTGCAAACCATATGGAGTAAGATATTTATCACAACTTAATGTGAGCACATAAGTGTTGCCAAGTTTCAATGGAGCTAGAGTTGGGAATGAAGGTAGTGAAATCTCAAACAATATAGGTCGAAATATATTTCAAAGATTGGAGCTAAAAAAAACTTCTATATACCGAAGATACATCATGAAACTATAATCACAAATAATATTTATTTGCACGATATACAAGTGAAATGTATTGATCTAAAGTAATTTTGATAAATCTTTTTAGAGGGATCTTTAGAAAAATTCAATATAGTCAACAAAACAAGGAAAACAATTACGCTTTCAACCCATGAAAATTCAAAAAATTTCAGTATAATATATAATATAATTTCCATGTTTTCCTTGAAGATAAATACAACCAAACAATTATTTTTAACAAATTCAATAGAAACTGGTTATTGACACCAAATATAGTTTTACTATAACTACACAATTAATTGGGTATAGTTGTTTGTTTCCCTTTTAAGCTTGGAAGATGGGTGGGTTGGAAGAGATAGGAGGTGGTGATAAGTGGTGAAGATTATTTGGAGGAGGTGGACTATTTAGAGGATCCACTGAAGGGGCAAAAGATTTGGGCCAACTTGAAGGTGGAAATTCATATCAAAGGTGAAGAGGTTTAGTACAAAATTATACATTTTTGTACAAAATTATAGCTAAATTCTTTAGACTTGGGTAAATGTAGAGGTTTAGTTTGGTCTAACAGTAATGCTATGACAACACCAACTATATTTAGTTTGTTGTTAACTTCGTCTACATTTAATATTTAATTGCCTATTTGTGATATTTGGGATTTTAAAGTTCACCTTTCCTTGGCCTTCTTTGCAAAGATGATAGCTCTTTTGTGATGGTACTCATGGTACAAGGCTAGGTCTACACTATGGAAAAACTTTAGTCCATGCACTTTTCTTGAGGCTTTTTCCAATAACACCAATTCAATTTTAGTTTCCTTTTTTCAACCATTTCACCCTCCAACAAAAACCTATCGACGTATTATTTCACCTTTTTGGGGCAATTGCTAGTATATATATATTCAATTAGACACATCATTTGTCTATTTAAAAGGTGTGAAGTAGATAAAAAGTTAGAAGTCCATATCAAAAGTAAACCAGGAGATTATAATTTTTTTTTGCTTTTGCTTTTAGCTTTTTTCATATCTATAAGTACAGATTTTGTTCTATTAATATTATAAAAAGAAGTAACAGTTAGAAAAAATAAAATTATAAAAAAAATATTCTTTATAAATTGTTGTTAAAACTTCCATTTTAAATGACTTCTAACTAATATGTATCACACACACCTCATTCTAAAAGGAAAAATATGAATACATACACAAAAAATTCAATATAACATATTTTAAATTTAATTGAAAATAATAAAGAGGGTTAGAGACATCATGCTAATTTATGTGTTTTTCCTAAACTATATATCTTATTTGCATAATCTAAAAATTTGAGGCACTTTTTTCCAGATTTTGAAAATTTATGGTTGGAAATTTTCAAAATCTAGGTTACAGCTCTCAAGTTTTGGAATTTTGGGTGCCTCAAGGGTTTCATAGGGTGTTGAATTCATTTGTTGCAACAAAATTGGGATTAAAACTCAATGAAATTTGGATTTTCCAAAATAAAAAAATGGCTCATTCCAGGAAAAAATGGTCGTCCAGTCCAAATTGTTGAATTTTTAGAAGTCTCCTATCTTATTGAGATATAAATGTTTTATAGATATTGGATAGTAGTAAGTATAGTACATCAAGATTTTAAGAGATTAAATAATTAATAGTATAGTAATCCCTTATATATATTCTCTTATTTTTTTTCCCTTTTCATATGTCCATCTATAATCATCTAATTACAAGTATAGGTTTTGTTTGCTTCTAGATGGTTGCTAGGCTTAGTGTAGAGGCAATCTCTTAAAAAATACAATTATGGAAGAGGGTTCATTATTTTTCCCAAATGACAAATTGTTTTAATATATTAGACATCAAATTGTTTTGATATATTAGACATCAAATATAATTGAACAACATGCCATACTTTTTTTCTATGCTAGTAATGACGGTTTTTTAATTCTTGTTAACACCTCCATCCTAAATGACTTAAAATATAACATAGTTTCAAATTAATTGAAAATAACAAAAAAAGGTTAGAAATATCTTGTTTATTTTATTTCCTTTCCCTAAACTATATATTTTACAAGGATATAAATTATGTATGGATATGTCGAAGGTAGCATGCTGACGACATCAAAATTCAAAAATGAAAATTGTTTAATGAAAATCTTAACATTCATATAAAGGAACACCAATTTTTAAGGTTTATAGATATTGTGTAATACACTTAAACTCATTATTATGAGAGAAAATAGAAAAAAACACAATAATGAGAGAAAATCTAAACAACACAAGATATAATATATAAAATCAGAAAAAGATATGCGGTATCAAAGATATTCAAAATAGAGAACAAAGCTCCAAATACAATATCCTTTTTTGACAAAATATTACATAGCTTACTATTTTGTATAATAATTTAATAGCAAAAGCTTTAACTACTTGTGCTCCCACTATTAATGAAAGTTGATTACTTAGAGACTCTTTTGACAAAATATTATATAGCTTACTATTTTGTATAATGATTTAATAGCAAAAGCCTTAACTACTTGTACTCCCACTATTAATGAAAATTGATTACTTAGAGACTTTTATTCAATCAAAATGCCCCTTTTACATTAAACCACTACCCACCTTAAATTAGTGAAATAAGTAGTTTAACATAAAACCAATTACAGAAATACTTATAGTATAACACAAAATTTCAATATGAAATCAAATAAAACATTGACCTTTATTTCATCAATTGTTTATGATCATGATCATAAACAACTGAGAAAGACATAGTTTTATTTCATCATTCTTTCAGGTGAGTCTTTCCCACCAATCCAATTCTCCATTAATTTGCTTTAAGCTGAATAGTTTCTCAATTCCTACTTGTAATGTCTTCAACAAAGGGCAACCAATGAATTCCACGAATTGGAGTTGATAAGTTGTGTCTTCATTCTACTAAGAAGGTTCTGCTATACTCTGTAACTTGTTCAGTTCATCCAATGCTAACAACTCCAGCCTTGGAAAACTGCCACCCCCAATGTCCAACTCCATGAACTCATTGCAAATAGTCATCTGTAATTCTTTTAATTGAGGTAGATCCATTCCCTTCGAGAAGATTTTCAATAATGGGCGATTGATTATCACCAGTAATTGAAGTTTGGACATTGTTCCTTCAATCCACACATCATCAGATGGCCCTGCAATTCTCTTTAATTTTATTAAGTGCTTTAGAACCAATTTTTCTAACATTGGAAAACAGTCACCT
Source organism: Pseudotsuga menziesii (assembly GCA_001517045.1). Taxonomy (NCBI): domain Eukaryota; kingdom Viridiplantae; phylum Streptophyta; class Pinopsida; order Pinales; family Pinaceae; genus Pseudotsuga; species Pseudotsuga menziesii. The sequence goes on from LPNX010510294.1 coordinate 526,750, forward strand.
GCACTTTAGCTCCTAATCTGATCCAAGGTAGGAGGCGCCTCAGACTGAGAAGAGTCATCTTCACCTTTGCTCTTGATCTGGTCCGAAGTAGGAGCCACCTCCGGCTGAGAAGAGTCACCTACACCTTCGCTTCTACTCTAGTTCAAGGCAGGAAGCACCTCCGATTGAGAAGAGCCACCTACACTTTCGCTCCTAATCTGGTCGAAGGCAGTAAGATCCTCTAAATGGTAACATGAGCACAAAAGTAACAATTTCATATTTTGTAACTTAAAAATACTGTTGGGTAGAGTATTCCCTTGATAGTTAACGAGATGAAAATTCTACAACTCTTTCATATTCCTCACCTTTTGGAGAATAAAATGCTTAGGCAACGCCAAATAAACTCTATCTGCCCTTTCATCATCCTCATATTCTCATGTTAAGTTCCTCATCTTCGACTAGGGATTCATATCTGCATCATGTGATTTTACAACTGTTGCTAACTCCACAAGATTGGAGAGATTTGAGAGATCCTTCAAGCTCATAGCACAAGTAGACTCCATTAATGGCAGGATGAGAGTGTTCAATGAAGTGAGTTGAGAAATATTTTCTGGAGTTTTCATTAGCCTAAAGTATGCATCCAATTTGAGATGCATGAGACTCTTATGCTCCACTATCTTATTCGGTAGTGTTTGCAGCTTTGAACAAGAATTAAGCAACAAAACCTGGAGACCAGATAGCTTACGAAGGTTGTCAGGTAATGTTCTTATGGAAGTGCGCAAAAAATCCAGACCTTTAAGAGACGTTACCCTACAAACGTTGTCAGAAAAATCAACAAGCTTGGAGCAGCCATACAAGTTAAGAAACTGAAGCTGTGTAAGTTGCTCCAATCTCAGCAATGTTGTTATTGAAGTACCCAACAAATCCAAAACCTTAAGAGACCGAACATTTGAGAAAAATACTTCTGGAACATTTTCCAAACGAATACTAGAGGCTAATACCATACTCTCAAGTCCTTCATAGTTCAAATCATTTGGAAGATTTCAAATAGTATTATGGCCAACCGATTATCGTTTGCAATCCCTGGGAACTTCTCTAGTCGGAAACTCTTGCAACTTTTGACCTGCTTCAAATAAGCACTTCTCCCTTTGGCATATGTTAATTGCCATGTCACGAAATACTTGTTGAATCTTTACATACTCCACATTATGACATTCATCATCAATAATAGGTTTCACATACTCCAACAAACACCTACTTCTTGGTACATTTATGAATTGTCACCCTACATCCATCAAATCAGGTGTCTCTACCCCTTTCTGTAACCCTTCTGTGGAATCAAGTGTCTCCGTCGTCTTGAGCAAACCTTTTGCATCCCACATTCCCACCAATGTGTCCACAACAATTTCTTTGTCTTCAAGAAATGCTGCATAAGTTAGAAAACAAAGCTTTACATGGAGATTAGACAATTCATCATAAATCCATTTTAACAGTTGATAAAGCTCTGCATTGATGGTCCTGTGATCTGCTGGTACAGAAGGATATTTCTTTCTCATGAAATTTAAAGCATAGTTCCACTCATCCATAGTATTTTCGAGACTCATCGATGCAACAATTGCATTTATGTCCAACGACAGTCCTTTGCAGTCTTTGTCAATTTCCTCTCTAGTCTTCTCAAGAATAGCTCCATTTTTAGAAGTTCCTCTATTAAATAACTTACAGCCTTCCTGCGAGGACAAGGGATTTATCGATAGGGAGCACTCATTTGCCCCTATTTTTACAATCAAGTCTCTGTCGCGACTGGAAATTAGGAGTTTGCTACCATTACCATCCCCAATTTTGACGCGCACTTCATTAATATCTGTTTCCTGCAGCATGTTGTCCAATATAAGAAGAAATTTCCTTCTTTCTAGAGATGCACTAAATTTCATCTTTTTTTCCTCAACATTAGCAGTTTCCTCTCAACTTAAATTCAGAGCCTCATCAATGGAACCCTGGAGCTACTCAATCTCATACTTTTGAGACATTGTAATCCAAATAATGATATCAAAGAAAAGACTGACCTATTTTTTGTAGTTGTTGTTGATGGTTTTGAGCAAGGACGTCTTGCCCACAGCCGCTATACCGTATACGAAGATTACATGATCTTCACGATGAGTTTCGCCCAACCATTCCTGCAGCTTCTCCTGGGCAGATTGAATGCCCGAACATACGAATATGGAGTCAGGCACAGGTTGAAGAAGGCGCGCTGCCGAGGACAGAATATGCTCATTATTGCAGGATATCGAAAAAAAGTTTGAAGCTCTTGCAAGAGGGCATCAAAGCTTGATTTCCAAACTCTAGTTTTCAATGAGACACCTCCACCCTTGCGGCTTCAAGGAAGACACCTCCCTCAATCTTGTGAATCTTGTTATCAATTGGCGTCATCCATAAGATTTATGGCCTCTCGAAGGAAAGAACCGATCCTTTCCAAACATCTTTCCACGGGCTGGGGAAGCCTCTTTTGTCGAGCTAGGAACTGGTTGAAATCATGTATGAATAGGTTTGAATATTTTTATTTATTAATGGTTTCAATTTGTTTAATTTGCTTATGCATAGTTTATTTTATGTATGGTTTCAAACCATTGTTAAGTTGCAATCAAGTCTATGTGATGTTTAAGATCGACCATTACAAATAATCCATCATCTGATATACCAAAAAATTTAAATGTTTAAAAGTATAGTTAAAGGAAGATAATTTTTTTTATGAATCTCTAAATCATTAATGCACAAAGTAAAAAGTAAAGCAAATGACTAAGTTACAACACAACATTTAGAATTAAGTGTTTTATAAAAAGTGGTTTAACTAGTAAATCCACACACAACGAAAGAAGGCAACGACTAGAGACATGTTAATAAGTCCTCAACTATTATATTGTAAGTATCAATTAGAGCAAATATGCATATACAATGTGCTCAGATAAAATAGTATAGAATCATAGATGCAAAGATGCTTTGTGTGCCAAAGCTTTAAGAAGGGTTGACGGGGTAACATCTTCTATAAGAAAACAAGAGCCACGAGCTGGAAATGTCCCCGACATTGAAGATAATTATTGTTATAAGATGGAATCTATAGAAATAACAACATAGATACCTACGACCTTGTTTGTTGGTTAATTTGACTATGTAAACTCAAATCAAACAGAGTTAATTTCAAGTGAAGCCATAACACTCCAATTGCAATTGACTAATCACAAATTTATAAAGAAGTGAAAGTAATTTACAAACAAGCTGCATATTATAATAATAATAATAATCTATTTTTAAGGTCACCGCCAAGCGAGACACCAAATTGGTGTATGAGACCCCCTTGTTTGTGGGACAAGGGACCCCCCAATTGGTGTATGAGACCCCCTTGTTTGTGGGACAAGGGACCCCCCAATTGGTGTATGAGACCCCCTTGTTTGTGGGACAAGGGACCCCCCTCTGCGCAGCGATTTAACTGCTAAAGTCTACAGAGGTGTACATACACTACCCCCCTCTGGATTTGAACCCATGACCTCCTAAGAGGAAACACATGCTCTTAACCATTAGGTCCACTCATGCTATAATTGACATTGAAATTAATATTGAAGATGTTTGATTCAATTAGTCTCCAAATTGTTTAAGGTTAAAACATTTTCTTTCTCAAATTATAGAATTAAATCACAACACATGCTTTAAAATTTTAGGAAATGAACAATTGTTTAAGGTTAAAACCTTTTTTTTCTCAAATCATAGAATTAAATCACAACACATGCTTTAAAATGTTAGGAAATGAACATTTGATCATATGCATAGAAGGGTTATATAAATATTAAAAAATTAAGTTTAAAAATAAATTATATGATTTTCCTTCATAGTTTTATAGTTTACCGCAAGGTTGTGGATTTTTCTGTCTACTTAAAATTTATTATTTGCAACATAACACTCGCTATCTGAGGATGTCCTTCAGATTGTCTCTCTTGTCAGGTTGTTTAAAATAAAATATTTAAATACCAGAACTACTGACACCTTTATAATACAAATTTCTACATATCTCCTCTGGATCCAAGGATCACTACTTTGTTTCTGCCATCAAGGATCACTACTTTGTTTCTGCCATCTGATCGAACGAGTGTTGTATTACCTCGCTAGTATATAATTATCAATGATGAAATCCGATTCAACCTCATGTACCACTAAATTGTATGCTATGAAGAGAGGAGTAGAGACTTTTTTAGGAAGCCATACATAATATTATGTTGATAGAAATTTAACTATATCCTTTAATAACCTTCATCTTCAAGGAATCTCCTTTAATAATATAAACAAATAAAATTGGATTGTAAGTATTTTTTGTTGGAACATTTTATAGAGAGGAGGAATCTTCCTAATTTAAAAGAAAAAGCAGTATAGAAAATTAAAAAAAAACATAAAAATACTAAGAAATTAAGTTTACAAAATAAATTTAACCTGAATACAAAGAAAGCTTAAAAAATAAACCAAAATTTTATTTATTATTAAAAAACTTGGTAGTAAATAAAAACATGATGTGTGGGCAGGGCATAGGGTATATGCATAATTAAAGGAGAAATGAAAATTGTTTACATTAAACTAAACCTGAACTGAATTTATTCTATATATTTAATATATATGCTTGAAGTTAATGCTTTTCTTACATTAAACTAAACCTTTGAAGTTATTTTATATATTTAATGTGTATGCTTGAAGTTAAAGCACCCATATTTTGATTTTCCTATCTTTTTTCTTCACAAATAAGATATATTTGTTTTTACTTAAAAAAAAATCCAAATAAGATATATTTGTTTTTACTTAAAAAGTATCTAAATATGCCATGTATCCTGAAATTAACATAACATTTAAATTAAAACATTTAAATCCATTTTTTTTTACAAAAGTTCTATTTGTGCACACTATGTTGTTGATGGATTTGAATGCGTAATATACATATATTTGATCTTGTTTCTTATAAAAGTCCTATTTGTGCATGCTATGTTAATGATAGATTTGAATGCGTAGTATACATATATTTGATCTTATTTCTTACAAAATTCCTATCCGTGATGATAGATTTGAATGTGTAGACTACATATATTTGAGAAATTAACATGATACAAGTTAAAATGTTTAAAGATTAATATTGTTTATCCCATCACTCTACTGTCAAAAATGCATTTGAGTGTGTAGAACAGAGATCTTTCGTTAAAATCATAAAATTTAAAACATTAATATTGTTTATCCCATCACTCTATGTAAAAGATGCATTTGAGTGTGTAGCACATAGATCTTTCTTTACAATTAGAAAATCTCAAGAATGATTTAAGACTACTAGAGCCATTCAAGAATTATTTAAGACTACCAAAGCCATTTAAGTGGAAATCCAATATTTCTAAATAAACTCCACATTGCATACTTCAATTAAAAATGATAGAGTTCATGAAATAACATTTAAAGATAAACTCAGGATACTGCTTAATTTTGATATAAATGATAAAGAGTTCATTACTGAAACAAAACCTCTTTTAAATTTAATAATTTTCACTTTACAATGGATTTTCATTTTTGAGTTGAAAAAACTTCAAAGATTTCTTTTCGTATGCAGTTGAACCATTATACTTCCCAAAACAAATTCAAGGTTACTCATTAATCTACCGAAATATGAAGCCATAAAAAAATTAAAAATAAATTCACTTGATAATCGAATTTGATGAAAGGTGAATTGGTCACATCTCTTGTGCAGGATAACACTATCAAAATGGAGGAAATATAAGAGGCACAGCCTCAATACTTGAATTTGACGTTTATCTATGCCCGCTAGTCAATGAAATAAATATGAATTGATTCTTAATACCAAATTAAGATGTTAATGTCAACCGCCATCCTTTAACTTTACACCAACCATCCTTTAACTTTACACCATCCAACCACGTATATGGAGATGTTTCCACCATCCTTTAACCCTACACCAGCCATGTATAAGGAGGTGATGCTATTGTTTACTTCGTTGGCATGCCACCTATCCACTAGAATATTGAAACAGTTGTTTCAAGAAAGATGGAAAGGTGGACATTGGGTTCTAGCCTCCACATTTATTTATTGTTCTATGCTATTGCTCCTATGTTCTCTTTGGAGCATCGATGAGCAGTACATTTGGATTTGAGCTCAATTATCTTTGAATAGCCACTCAATGTGGTTCAATGCCACATTGAAGCATAGCTCCACTTCCTTGCATTGCAAAGAGGAGGAATAAGCCTCTCTGGGATGGGGTATGGCATTGAGGGACCACAAGCAAGCACAAAGGAGACTAGAATGCGAGGTGAGCAACATACATCATATACGGTTTGGTACTTTGAGAATTTTAGTGACTCTTGGATATATTTATACATACTATTGCCTTGGTACTATCAAATCATCACTTGTATGATGATTGAAGAAGTTTGGCAACACCCAATTCACAGGGGTATGGAATAAAATATTCTATTTTGTATTATTAATTCAATTTGTTACGGGGTATGGAATCTATAGGCATTTATAAAGTGAAAACAACTGACTTGTTTTTATGATATTGTATCATCTTCTTGAGATTCAGGTTTGCATGAAGCATTTAGATTGAGAGGAAATTTTGATTCTTTACACCTGAAATACCAAGCATGACCTAATGCTATTTCATGATCTGATCTCCATTTTTGTTGCAATATCTATGCATTATATTACAAGATACAAATTTTAGCACAAAGGTGGGTGGCTGTATAATAATAAAAATCCTATTTCAGTCTAATAAGGTAGTAAGGTACAAGATGAGGAAAAAACTGGTTACCTATTACTGGACGATTATTCTAGTAAAAATCTTAAAACCCTTCATGGGATTAAGTGAAGAAGATAGGAACCAATGTATTTCTTTGTTAAATGAGGATAGTACATAAAAAAAATCCAATGCTAGATCTCCTGCCATAGGATCACCTTGATTGAATGTGAATACTCTGTCTCTCTCTGAATATGAATACTCTGCCTTGCCTTTCTATCTAGTGGCAACATCTCTGCTCTGAAAAAGTTTAAATTGATATCAGCTGCAAAAAATCCATATATACCAAATTCAAGGGTATTTTCCTATGCCATCTCTATGGAAGAACCAAACTAGATTTATTGAACTTCCATTGCTACTAAACACTAAATGAAAACCATAATTAATTTATAAACATCTAAAATCAAGCCATTGCTAGTAAACACTAAATGAAAAACAAAATGGATTTATAAACATCTTACAGTTTTAGTACGGTTTACCTTTACTTTGTTCTCTTTGACATGGTGGAGTTTAGTTGAAGATAAAGTTTTGTTTTTTTTGCAGTATTAAATTTTTCGTTGAAGGTAAACACAACAAGGCATACACGACATAACGAAAAAAATTAACTCCAATTCATTCCCTTTTCTTAGACTCAAAGACAACATAGACACCCCCACTAAACCAAGAATATGACGCGACATGACTGACCTTACCTTGCTTAGTAGAGTGAGACAAAAAATAAATCAAATAAAAGATACTCTACAGTATCTGGACACAGACGAAAAAATCAATGAAAAAATACACATTCATATTCAAAACGTTGTAAGTTACAAAGTTGGCTTCCTCTTCCTGAATTTATTTTTCTCCATTGCTTCTGTAAATTTTTCATTTTTCTGATTACAACAACTACTACACAATCTAGATCTCGACTTGGAGCCTAAAATCCCTCCTATTGGCAATCCATCTACCAAATCAAAGCCCTAAACCCTCTCATTTGATATTTTGGCCATGGCAGAGGCTCCTTTAGTGAAAATCAACTGGTTGATGAATTACATTTAACAGTCATCAAACAAGAAAATAAATATGTCCATGAGCCCAATGACTTTATTCGACTCCTGCAATGTACATATAGCCTCGATTGTGTGGCGCCCTAGGGTTTTGATCCCAATAAAACAATGTTGTTTGAGGTGTTCAAAGAATTCAATGGGCCAACACCATTTGAGTTTGCAAGCTAAGGCATGGGCAATGGATTCAAAGGATTGCATGAGACTAAGAGAATCTTATTGTCTCCGGTGCCGAGTTATAAAACAATACCATTTCTTTACATGATACACTCAACTGAGCAGAAAAACCCTATGTCGCAAATCAAACAAAACTTGAAACACCATGAGAGTTCCTTAGCCTTGCTTTAAGCTCAATACCATGGATACCAAGAACCACACCTGTTAAGACAATACAAGCGTATAATCCAAGGTCGAGTTGTCATCACACTGTCAAACTTACTTTACCAAGATATTAACTCCAAAGGCCACGTTGCAACCTGTTTGAAGCTACAATGTATGGTACGTGCACGGCTGATGACGAAACAACGTCGTCGACGCTGGGAGCAGGGTCCCGAGGCATTACGTCATGGTTTTTTTTACCAATAAAATTCCTAGCAGAATCCACAAGGTAGTTACGACGCCTATTAGATACAAGAAGAAATTTTAATTTTTAAAAACCGTTTAATAATTTTATTAAAGATTAATCTTAAACATTAGGCAACGTAAAAAATATTCGATATGTATGGACAAACTAAACATTGCGAATCATTTATAAATGTCCCCCATTGGGGATATAAAAATGTAGGATGTGTATCGTACATCAAGAAAATAGAGGATGATTTATTATAGTGTAAGCAACAATATTTTTTTCCAAGAAAAAAAACTTTATATTTAATATTTCAAGGGTGAAATCAAAATATACATCATATTGCCTTTTCAAGTTAAAATAAAAAAGAATTTTGAAAATTGTTCTTCAAAGTTATTATGTATCTATTTTAAGACTATTTGAATACATAATTTCAAGACTCCTTGTAGGTAGTCTTTACAAAAAAAAATATACATTTTCTTTCTTCATTCAACCCATGGACTACAACAACAACTATAAGAGCATCGCAATGAGAAAGAAACATAATGCAAGAGATTGAAACTCCGCATTAGAACAAAACACTTTCAACAGCTAAAACTGAGGTCCCTCCTCTAAACTATTGTCTAGTAGGGGTCCCTTCCTACATCAACAATGCTTATTTTGCTAACTAATCCACCAAAACATCAAACTCTCTAAAGACATGTGCAAAGGAAAGAGCATAAAAAATCTCCTTAACTTGTGGGAACCGACTCACGAGATGGTTGAGCAACAAATTGTTTATTCAACACTTTAGATTAGAATAGTCCACCATTAGTTTAAAGTCACTAAACACTTGCAGCTTTTTTACACCTTTATCTGATTCTACCTTCAATAGAAGCCACCTAGCATCAACTTTTGATTAGTTATTAGTGTTTGCCCCAATTGCTAACTTTAACTTAAAACGCATGATTGGCCTAGAAATAGAATAACACCGAACCCGCAAAAGCCTAAGTCTGATAGGCTCCATCAAACAACCCCCAAACCTAATCAAAATCAATTTCATGTTCCTTTAAAATTTGCATTGGTTTCTCTTTTGTGGAAGACCAATTTCCATTAAACACACCCCTAATTTTATGGGCTACCAAACTAGGATTTAAGTCTAACCCTTCGAACATCATTTTGTTTCTAGATATCCAAATACCCCAAATCACAAAGCATGGAAGAAACCTGGATTTTTTTTTATCGTTTTGTCTACTATCCAAGAGTGAAACCATTATATCAAAGACCTCTTCTTCAATTTGTAATCTACAATACCTCAACCCAGACAAATTTCATAAAAGGATAAGAGACAAACAATCGATCCACATAATCCTCACTATATTTACACAAAGTACATCTTCCAAGAGCCTGACTATTTATCTTTTGGAAATTATTCCAAGTTAAAATTTTGCTGCCTGGAGCTAACCAAAGGAAGATTTTAGCTTTCAAAGAACTTTCTAACTTCTATGATAAATGCCACCACTAATATATTTCCTTCCATCTTTGCCTTGTAACCTAGTATTACAATTAATTATACAATCCACTAGTTTTTTATCATTTAATTAGACCATCCTAACATAAACTTTTAAGGAATTAGAGATTAAGCTTCTTGAATAAAGGTTCCATTCCTCAACATTTCCCCCCTCAAATCCTATTCTTCTACAAGCTTCCAACCCTATGACCAAACATTACCACTATAATTTGAAGATGCACTTACCAAGGAATAAATCCTCAAGAGATGGATATCTCTGATCAACTCCTCAAATAGCTTGTAATTTCCTTTGCAACCAATCTAAGGATCATCTCCTATTCCCACATTATGACCTCATCCAATGTTCCATGTTTACCACTTTCCAATCAAGGGAAAAATGCCATGTCTTACATATCCTTCTCAAATATTTATTTGTGATAACCTTATTCCACATACCTTCATTGTAGACTAGTCTCCACAAAGTTTAAGTATAAAGGGATGAAGTAAATACATGAATTTTACGCACCAACTTCCAACTTCCTTCAAATTTGCCACTTTAGTCCATTTGGTTAACATGATTAATCCGTTTTCCCTCTCACATCTCTAGACGAAACAAAAAAAACTTTTTTTCTTATTTTAGATAGAATTCCTTTAAGGATATAGACAATGAACACTACACGAAAAACATCTTCTAGTGGAGGTTTTTACGAAGGTTTTCAGTGTTACAAAATTGGGCAAAATTATCAAAATAACATTCATAAAACCTCCACCATTGGTAATGGATGTTTTGGCATATATTTTAATGGATGTTCATTATAAAAAAAAGAAATTGGGCAACAAAAGGTTATAACAGGTATTTTTTTTGATAGTGCACTGTTATTAAAATGACGCATTGATACATTTCACAGACACGTGCACATGTGCATACCATTTAAATGCGATACATTGGTGCATTTCATTTATGCAACCCTTAATGCATGAATATGAATCATAGCACAAGTGTTTTTCCTTCTTGTTAACACACAAAAAATGACGGTGCAAAAGTTCACAATGGTGCATTTAGTTTTTTTGTAGCACTGATACATATACTTTAAATGTAATGCATCAATGCCTTTCATTTATATAAATTCCCGGTGTGTTATGTATGTATCATAGCACTTGTGTGCTTTGTATGTATTGTAGCATTGGTGCATATAATTTAAATATGATTTACTGGTACCTTTCATTTATTTAACTTCTTGGTGCATGTAATATGATTAATACCATTGGGGGTTATTGTTATAGGTAATGTACTGGTACCAATGGTAAATAAATGTGCACTGGTTCCAATGGTTCACAAATACACACCCATAACTATGTTATTATGTGCATCATAGTATCATGTAAATTTAACGATATTTTTGGACATTATTGCAGTTATAACAAATAACAACGCCACTGCTTTTATATATAAAACCAATGCATATTATTGTTTGAGCACCACTCTTAGGTGCATTTATAATAACTACAAGCACAAGTACACTTAATTCCTTCTAAGACGCTAGTTGTATTGATTCACACCATAAAAAGCAATGTGAAGGAAAAACATCATATCAAATAATTTTTATAAGAATACTGATATTTGAATTTAAATTATTTTGTTTTGATATTATGATTATATTAATGTGTTATACTATTGAATTACACAAAAATTCATTGCAATATATAATCATCCATATATTTAAACAACACTGTAACATTTCACAACAACAAACAATGCAATAAAATAAGAAGCTTGTTTTACTATATATGAATAAGAGACCCTTTATCATACAAAATGAGACAGCATAAAGGTCCACAATAATCAAAATGTCAGTATGTAATTGTTACATTTATTTGTGACTTGTAGCCATCCAATTAGGATAATATGTTTAGTACACTAAACAAAATGTTTGATTTTTATAAACATTCATTCCTAAATATACATCTTAACATTCAATTATATTGATCAATATTCCTCACTTGAACCGTTGACAATGTTCAAGGTTCTTGCATGCCTCATTTCTTCATCACTTGTAGGTGATATTGTACTTGGGTTATATGGTTGAATGTGGGTTGAATATTTTGTGGATGGGATTGATTTCATTCATAAATCTCTTCATGTTCCATCTATAAACATATAACTAAATTATATGAGTATATCTAAATTTATAATATATTATAAATGATTATGTAAATAAGAAAAAAAGTACCATAGCAAGAAGTAATTCATAAATAATCCACATTCTTCAAAGGCATTCCTCATGCCATCTCTTAACAACCCTTATGCTGGCTTCTCTCCATACTTTGTTTCCTGCAACTTTTATACACCATGACAAGCCATAGATTGATATAGAGGTTAATTTTTGTTCCATTAATTATAAAGTGAGGGAAGTAAAACAACATAGCTACTTACAAATTGCACAATTAACTTTTGACACTTCAACATATATTCACAACCCATACTTAACCCAATGCCAATCAATTATTCCAATGACTTTTATTTGTATGTTAGCACATGTTATAAGGCATCCAAGGATGTGTGTAAATTAATTAAAATATAAAGATCACAACAAATATAAAATCTTATGTTAGGAAGACATAAGTACTCACAAACTTTGTGATCAACCATTTTCTACATTGTTGTCTTGACTTGTGTGTGAAATGGGTTCCATTTATTTTTTAATTTTTTGCAATAAAGTAATTGAAAACCAGTATTTCACACAACAATTAAATCATATGTACATAAAAGAAAAAACAATGATTACATACATTTGATGCATGTTACTCTTGAGATGGCTACTCCTACAATGCAATTGTGTTAATTTCTTTAACCATTTTCTTGTACGGTTTTTCAAACATCCTACCATCATGTTTTGGATATCACTTGTTTCTCCTTTGGAATTTTCATAATCCTCCTAAAAAACAAAATAAATAAATAATTCTATTATTAATATATTTATATGAAAGTAAGCCATAATGTTAATTTTCGAATTTTTTATAGTAGTATTTACATATTATAAGAAAATATATGTATGGACAATACTTTTTAAATGATTATTTCTTGTTATTATACGTTTTTTCTAATGCAAGTACGACATGTCTCATTGACCATTGTTTTAGAAAGGCTTATCGTAGTTTATATATAACTTGTTTTGTAGACTCATTGGATTGATTGTTGTATTGTAAGTGGAAATTACATCTATACATTCTTTCCACTATATCCATAATAATTTTATAAAAGCTTTTCCTCCTTCCATAAACTTCCAAAACCAATTCAAATGAACAAAGGATGAATTCATCAATATTTACATCCTTCATATTTTTTATTATCTTATGACGACATTCCCTTCCCTCATTGTCGATCCTTGCACAACATTCAACAAATGTGAAGTAGATTATTTGAAACATGTTAGAAACTATTCTAAGAAGTACATTATTACTGAAAATTCAAAGAAAAATTTCATGTTGATTACATTTTGATTCACCTAATTCAGTTTTTGCAACCTTCTCATCAAGGTTTCACACTCTTTTGAACTCATATTACAAATTTTTTTATCTACTTTCTTCAAGTTTTTTCTTTACTTGACACATAATTACTACTACGCACTATTTAGACATACAAATAATTCAAATATATAATTTTTATACTAAAAATTCAAAAAGCTTGACTTTCTCTCTTTTTGAAATGTGTTTGTTCAAAATTCAATAGTATGTGGTTGTTCAAAATGTGAAGGGTTGAAGGAGAACCTCAACGTGCCATTTTCCTATTATATTAATGATATACTACCTAATTTTGATGGTCTAATACCTAACACTTCGGTAAAAAATATAATAGGTGATATAAAAAAGACATGTAGAAACACTTCCATGTGCTCCTTTTTAAAAAAGCTGAAATCTAAAAGAACTATGTTTCATCATAAATTGACCATTTTGTGTCCTATTGAGACAATAGAGAGTTCTAGTGAGGCAAAGTATGATATCAATACCACCCAAAACATCTCTACTAAGAGAATTATTAAGTTGTATGAGCTAAGAGCAAAAATGTTCTAATACACACCAAGGTTGGTTCTATTGTTGGAGGGCAACGATGACTTCTCTCTTCCCATCTATCTGCAATGTAAATACCAAACTTGTTACAACTGCACTTTGTATGGTTCTTGCTTGTCTTCTTTGCTTGTGCTCGATCTTGTGCCCAATATCCTTTTGTGGCAATTATTATATGATTTCCAAGTAAAAAATAGATGTTGCAAATCTTGGGTTCTTTATCCTTTCACATGTAGTTGTTCATTCCAAACAATCTATAACACTTATGACAATTTGTGGTCATCTTTATAGTCGATTTGATTACTTGAATATTGTTAAATACACACATTACATTTTCATTATTATATGTGCATGAATGGTTATGTTTTCAGAAACTTTAACAAGAAGAACATTTGTATATCAACTATTGTCCATGCACTCATGGGAACATTGTAAGCTTGATAAATAGTTGTAGGTTCTAATTATTTAGTGCAAATTGTTCATTTGAGGAACACTCCAACGATAAGGATTTCTTTATGAAAAGGAAAGCGTCCATATTTGTTGTTGTGCATGCTATATGTAGTTTGTCTCCTGGTCATGAGTTGTTGATAAACTATAACTTTCATAGACCACCAAACACTAACTGCTCATCAAATATGGCTTGCATTGGGACTACCTTTAGATTTTCCCTTGGGGCGTAAGAAAAATATCATTGATTAATTGTATTTTTTTAATTATTTTCAATGGAATTAATGTCAACATATTACTTTATTTGGCATTTTTTTTATAAAGTGGTTGGTTGCACATGTACTATAGAAATTTTTTGGCATGCTTCTAATAATTGTTTGATATAATGTTTGAGAAAACTAAATGCATTGTGTTTATTGATATCATTAATGTAATATTCAATGTTTTGGAAATTAGGGTCCTGGGGATGAGCAAACTGTCCATGATTTTTCTTTGCACGGGAATTCAATGTCAAATTGAGAGAATTGCATTAAATGAGCAGAGCTCTGAGAGGAAGCATACTGATCATGGTTGACTCATCCGTCGATTCAATTCCCACTGAGTTTTGAGTCACCAATTCATAATGTCTACAGTAACACTAGTTCTTCACATGTTGGCAATGAAGGCAAATCAATAGAAGTTGGTATGTATGTTTTTTTATGGGATATGGATGCCATGGAGGCAATGTTGTTACATACATTATAGTAAGATGAGTTATGGGATGATGCTCATTTCACTGACACCTTCTTTGAAAGCCTGAAATATGCTTCCACCACCCTCTCTTTGGACATGGGTCAAAGTCTACCCAACTAGAGACAACAATGTTATTGTCTAATTGAAAGCAATGTATAGTATGCTAGACACATGTTTCTTAGCACTTTTGAGGTAACTAACCATTAAGTCCCTTATATTTTGAAGAATATTGTCACACAATCAACTTTGAGAATGGTTGATTTTATGAATGCTTGATGACAGTGTATAATTATATGCCCATTAATTGCAAGTTATTCAAAGATAAAGTATTTTTTGACAATTTATTGATCAGTGGTTGTGAAGAGGTAGGAAAACGCTGAAAAGTTTGGGTGTTGAGCACATATCATATCATGCATGTCCGAATGATTGTATTTTATATGGAGGCAAATATGCAAATAAAGAGATATGTCTAGAATGTGGGCATGACAAGTACCATAAATTAAAAAAAATACATAGTAATCACATGGTTCTTTTTATAAGATATAAAGGCACATGCCGATAATCCCAAGGATTTAAGGGATCTTTCATTACAAAAAAATAGTTATGTTGCAAGGGTGGTGTGCCTCACATAGACATGAGCCAATAGCTTTGTAATCCCCAATAGATTCTACAGCCATGAAGCTAAAGGAATTGGAAAACGTAATGATCCTCCATTGACTACAAATGTAGCTAAAGAATTGTTATCTAATATGCTCCACAAAGTGAACCACTTAAACTAATGATGGACTTTCCCAACATTAACAACACAATAATTTGGAATTGAAAACTAACAAATATATTTAAGTACTCATGATTCATCTTAGCCTCCTGAGAAACTAAAAGGGGTTCAAAGATAAGTGGAGCATAAAGTACAAGCATTTTAACGTTACATAAAGGATGCATGCCAAGTTATCAAAGATATTAAGAATAAGTATATTCTCACATGTTACTTTTGTGATAGTATGGACAATACTAGAGAGGCCTACGCTTCTAATAAGGACCCTTGTAGACTTGTGTATTTATGCCATGTGTTAAAGATTCATTTATTCTTGTCACCCTTAAATAATGCCATGCCAAACAAATGATAAAAAAACTTAGCACGAGTGACCACTACCAACATAAGTGGAACATAACTTATAATCAATTTAAGCCCCAAGGGTTAGCTCAATTGGTAAGACGTGCGTATACTCTCTTGATTCGGGGGAGGTCACGGGTTCCAGCCTTGAGTCCTCTGGGGTTAGGCCTTCTGCTAGGATGGCTTGCGGTTTACCACCTCTACCATCCACGAATGTGGGGAAGTATTGCTGGGTTTCCCGTGGATCTTTCCATCTGAAAAAAAAAAAACAAAAACTTATAATCAATTTAAGTGGAACATAAGGTATAAGCAATTTAATATTAGACAAAGGAAGCATGTCAAGTTAGAAAAGATATAACAAAAAATACATTATCACATGATACTTATGTGATAGTATGGAAAAGACTAAAGAGGCTTGGACTTCAGGCCCTTAAAACAAACTCTATACAATTGAAGTTATATGATTCGTTCACTCACATATTTATTCCATGTGCTACAACTATGATTGATTCTTATCGCACCTAAATAATGCCATGCCTAAAAAAATATAACAAACTTAGCATGTGTGACCACTACTAATGTTCCATCACACACAATTGATGCTAAAACTTCTTTGTTCTAAACTTTAACAACTAGGCCAAACCTTTTTAGGCCAACTCATCCCCAACACATTGTGTAATGTAGACAAAATATTAGCACACTACATTAACAGTACATCACAAATTAATGGACTTCATGTAAATGACATGTTGGCTAATCAAAGTGGACCAACTTAGTCTGGGAAACACATCAGAGTCAATCAACGACATGGTTGAATTAATTTTAAGGAATTATATAACAATCATCCTTGTACATTATGCACGAGGATGATTATTGAGTATTGTCTTAATTAATCATTCAATAATCAATTTGTCATATAAAACATTATCACATGTACTTATAAACTTTTTAGACAATGTGTGTGGATTATAATGTTTATTTGTATCTTGTTGAGATCATTCTCATAGTGGTGATTCGTACACAACTTTGTTGCACAACTCTTTCTTATAGTGCTAAAATATCTACTTCAAGTTTGTATTGGTTGTATCAACAATATACTATACAAAGTTAGCAATTTAAAACCTCTGTTGTTTGCATTATTTATGGTTGTACAACTAGTTTACTAGCTTATTCCCAACTTTAACTATGCAAATAAGTTTAAGCATCTACCTTTCACTTTTTGACGTCACTTTGTAAATTGTGCAAAACTCAATTTGTAATGTATCAAATAGGGATTTTGGCACACTAGGGAACATATACAAGAAAAACAAAGAGACAATATTGAATACTAGACTAGGAAATGGATCATGTTTCAATTGGATCCAGACCAACACAATGATATGGTCAGCAACGGAAATCTACAAGTCTAAAAAATATTTTATCAGAGGGATTTAGAGTCTATACAAACTACAATGGACACATTCTTTGGGAACGTCACGCTTGAGATGGTCCTAAGACCACGTGGTTTCAGTCCTCGAGACTTCTGTGGAAACCCAATGACTCCTAGTGCTTCATCGAATGTAGCTATACTCGTTTACAATCATATATGCATTTAGATACACATGGTTAACAGTTTGGAACTAATATCATATGTCCAACATAACAACAAATACATCAAATAAGAGTCAAGAGGCTTCCCAGAATGGTCTCAATATTTGACATCATTCAATACATTTAATTACCACTAGAAAGAACTAGAAAACTTGAGAACTCAAACTACTGGCTTCATAATAATTTCTCTACATTTCAAACGAGACTTGAATCAACATCATTACCTGCAATAGAATCCATGACAATGGTTGGATTCCATCATCCACATACTCCAGCTAAAAATTCAACTAGCTAAAGAAGTAGCAGGGACATCTCCTAGCTGTGACTAGGGGCACATCTCGCAAGTCGAATTGAAAGCTTTAGAGCTATCAAAACCAAAACATAATTGACCAAAATATGTGAATGGTGTGCTATGTCCCCCTTTTATTAACTTTTGTTAGCTTGTTGTTTCCTTCTTCTAATCCTTGCTTTCCAGGGGTTTGAATTAGAGATGAGTTTGATGTTTTTTTGGCGAGTAGCTATGCATTTGGCCCACTTAACTTCACGAATTCACCATCATTAGCTAAAATTAACCTCTGTATATTTTCCTAAATCCTTTTGAATGCTTTTTGCTTTTACTATTCCTTCTTGAGTGAAGAAATTAGGAAACTTTTAACTTTATGCTTTGTGCTACTTTTCCTGCTCTTCTTGCTTTTGGTTGTTGGTTCTGCTTTCGCCTTCTTTCTTTCTAGATTTTTCTAGAGGGTGACAAGTCACATGTCTTATCTCTCCCTATGCACCTTCTTGATCCCAATTAATCACAAATAAATATTATTTTCATATCTTAGACTAATATTTTTTTTTTGTAAGCTGCTTTAATCTATTATAATACAGAGGAGAAAATTACAGAGTTCATCAAGACAAGAGGAGGCCAAAGGTGGTGAAGCCACCACCTTGTCCTCTCAAAATATGGTCGTCTAAGAGAGCCAGAAGCGAAACTATTCCACTTTGAAAGTAAAGGCCGAGGCCTATAGACTGACATAGTTACAAATTTTAATAGTAAAATGACATAAACTAAGACAAGAGCCTAGAAAAAGACACAGGAAATGACCCAAATAGACATAGACTTAAGCCTGGAAAAAGAAACAGGAATTGAACCTGCCATAAACATAAACAAAGTCCTGGAAATAGACTCAGGCAAAGGAGATAGACACGATAAACAAAAAATCGAAAAAACCTGGATAGCTTGAGCATCAGAAGGTGGAATGTCTGGAATTTCTTTGGTTATGGGGCAAGCCCATCGTTCCTCCTACGACTTATTGGGAGATTTGGTGGCAACTTCTGGAGGAATTTGGGGCTGAAGCTGCTGCAGAGCAGGCTGCTGGGCGACCATCGCCTTCAGGCGCTTGATAAATGACTCAACTGTCGAGGGAATGGGAAATACCGGAGCAGGAGGGGGCGCCATTGTGTACCGAGTTGCATTGCCGCTGCCACAACCAGAAGGCAGAACCACGCCACCTGTGGGGCTGCCGCTTCTACCGCCACCCTATTCACAACTGTTAACAAGCATCCCTCCTTGGCATGAGATACCCATACTACCTTTCCATGCGAAGGAGCTCTCCATTGCCGCGAGCTGAGCATCTATCTCTGAAATTCTGGTCTTCACCATTTGAACCGTGTCTCTGGCGTCCGCCCAATTGGTAAGCATGTCCTCCATTGAATTACATACCATGTTCTTCATGAGCCAGTAGTGATTGATTTGGCTACCATCCTGGCCTGTTGCCAACTTCTGATTAAGAACTCGGTTCTCCCAAGATTCCATGAGAACACGAACCCTGTTAGAGATGTGCAGTTCATAATACATAGTTACTTGAAAGCTACAACCTCTTTGAGATTTTCCCCTCGTGGAGTGCCACACTGCCACGACATGCTGAGCCAGAAGCGCTTCTTCTTCCAGAGAGTGTCAATTAGCAGGATGCAGTTCGAGGAGGCAGACTCACTGTGAGTTTGCAGACGCTCAACAAGTCAAGGTGTGCGTTTAGCTGAGCAGAGCCTAAATTTGATATCCAAATACCACACTGCTGCGCCCAATACCTTCTCCCTCCCTTCCATCGTACGCGCCATGAATGTCAAAGTAGAGCTTTGAAGGCTGGGATTGGAGCCGATCTTCGCCACCCCACATCGCAGGTGCGGAGTTGACAACCCTCTCAGCTCCCATGCTTGGAGGATGACGAAGGTTCTCGTAGGTGTCATCGCTCCCGAGGTTGGCATGTTGATCACCACACATCCTTCACACCGATTGAAGAAAGGCTTGTCGATGAGCTGTAGATCACGCACCCACATCCGGGATATCTTAGGCTAATATTAATAATATTAACTTATGCAAAATATTATTGGCCCATTTATTCCCAAATTATTAATAATTCTATTAGGCACTCAAATTAGGAATTTATATCCTTCATGTGACCCACCTTAGTACAATTAATCTTCAATTAAAACCTTGGACATATTTACTTAAGTAAATTTCCACCCTTAGCCACCAAATTGATAATTTTAACCTAGGTGACTTAGGCTAAAATTATGTCTTGGACCATAGTAAAAATTGGGAACATGAAACAATATTTGTTTTAGTAATCAATTATTCACTCCTTGGGTAAGTTTCTAATATGCTTGGCCAAGTCACAAAATTAGGAATATGAACTCCTTGTTGCATTGGCAATAATAGTAATACGCTTCAATGCTAACTAATTAATTGTTATGCATCCACTCCATATTTTGTGCAGTGTCTGTGTTGTGTTTCCACAACACAGACTATATAGGTCCATATGGTAAATCTCAATGCCTTGATTCCTAAAATCTCTAATTCATTGCAATGGAAAAAAGTGTAAGTTGAACACATCTAAATCTTTAACCTACCTAGATCATGGTCAGTAGTATTAATGTAATGCCCTCTTGCATGAATTTTTGTTATCCATATGTATGCATGGACCTTCTAGTCATTTTGATGTGTGATAATACATGACAATAGATATATCAATTATATTATGCATATGTTTATAAATATATGTATATGCTTTTACCTATGTTTATGGTTGTATGTGTTGTGGACCTGGTTTGGCTCATATGACTCATAAGTACGTGTGTATATGAGGATTTTATCTTTCCTTAAGTGTGCTTAAATACCAAAAAGTGTGTACTAAACTGATTTTTATTAAGTACATGAGAAATGTATGTCTTTTTTTGTCTACATCTAGTTAATGACATGGATTGTGACATATTGATGGTTTTGACAATGTGGAATAGATAAGTTTATTATCATGATCTAATTTATTGGAACAAGATGTATATAATTATATATACTTTACCATGTAATAAGCTAGATTTGTAGGAAATCTAGTTACTCACCGACGAGGATGTTCAGATCGGAAATAACCATGGAGGTCATGTATACATCTCGAGGAAAATGTGATTTAAGTTAAATTCATTTTGAATTTTTACTTGATGCTCTTAATATGTGAGTTTTTTGTTCTATATAGGCCTTGGGGAAAGGACCTTGCCAACTCGCCAACATATGGGTGTAGGCTCACGATCATATCTTGATAGAAGTGTGGAGTCTATTTTTATAAATATGTGTGATCCGGATTTATGTCTGAGCGAAATGAAAGAACATATACATAATCATAAGCGCATAAATTTTGCAATGGAAATAAAGATACAATAAACATATATTATATTAAATGGCGGAAATAGAACACACTGTAATACAACAACTAGAATGGTGGTAGCTATCTTTGAGAAGAGATGTGGTTGCTACGCTCATTTGTGCCAAGTTGAATACAAAATGAGGCCAAAGGGGCCTATTTATAATAAGAACGAGGGAAAGAACCCCAAAATTCCAAAACATAACCATAGAAGATGAACCGTCTTAAAGTTTGCGGCCCCAAGGTGGTAAGTTGAACAGTCAACTTCCCGAGGTCATAAATTTTGCATACGATCTTCGATTTGGGCGCTTGATATCCCGTTGGAAAGCTCTATCCGAGATTTACAAATTTTGAATGGGGCTCAAGTGATTGTTAGGGGAAACCATTTCCCCCCCTCAAATCTCCAAAAAACATCGTTTAGGGCCTCAAAACGGCTCTAGAAGTTTGGGACTAGAAAAACCCTAGAAAATTAACTAGGAAACTACCACAATGGACAATTGTTTTGAGCCAATGGAATAGGTGGGTGGCCACCGATATCCATATGGATAAATCCTCCCTCCTTAGGAAGAAATGGTCTCCATTGCGTCAAATCTTGTATCATATCTCAGACTGTGTGGTGAGATGATCTCTTGGTGCGACATTTGCTGAAGCGAAGAGGCTGACTTTCTTTGACATCCCGAGAGGGCTGTAATTGCTGCTAATTGATGCGTTGAAATTGTTTCACAATTTTGGTTGTTGTGATATCCTTCATTTGAACTGATCTGGATGATTTCTTCCCAGAGGAGCACCTTGAATGCTTGACCTTGCATCGTAGAGGTACTCGGGTAGATGGAAACAATGACTCTGTGTTTTTCTTGTTTCTGCAGAGCAAAGACACCTGATGTAGAGGATGTGGAGGTCTCTATGATCTGATGTTCTCCTTCAGAGGAAATTGTGAAGAGGGATGATTTCTTGGTGTGAGAGCTTATCTTCCTACCTTGTGATACTATGACAGGTGCAGCTGTCTCTGGGATTCGATAGAGTTGTCCTCCCAAAGTGACAACGACACCACGAGGTCATGACTCATATACAACATAACACTTCCACATATATGGCTATCCTAAAAGAACATCATAGAATTAGAGTGGGGCCACATCACACAGTACCTCATCTTTCAAAGGCTTGATGCCATATGGTAGGCAACATTGCCGAGTAACGCATATACCTCATCCTTGGTTTAGCCAACCGATGTTGTAGGGTTGTGGGTGTGGTGTTTTTCGAAGCTCTAATATCTTGATGAATTCTGTTGAGATTAGGTTCTTTTGGTTGTCGTTGTCAACAAAAAAATTTAGTGGTATTCCCTTCACCCACATCTACGAGTGGAAGAGGCACTCCTCTGCCTCTGATTCTTCAGGCTCCTCTGGTTGAATCTGTGCAAGAGCAACCGTGACAGTGGGGTCTGCATCAATGATTTGCTTCCCATGATCTGCAGCTATGACATTGGGTTCTGAATCAAAATCATGATCTGATTATGAATATTTGATCTTGGTCACCGATGGTTTCTTTGAACAAGATTCTTCAATGTTGTGCCAAGGGATTTTATGAAATTCGCATCACTTCCTGGTGTCCTTTCTTTGCCTTTCCATTCCCCTTCTTTGCTTGTGGTGGGGATTGGTTGTATTTTTTTTGTCCCGTGTTTTGTGGGCCAGGATTTCCCTTGCCTTGCTTCTGTGGTGGATTCGCAGGTCCAAAGTATCGCTTGTTCTTTTGCCGAAATTTATCCTCGATTTTGACAACATATCGATAGGAAGATCCAAGTGAAGAGATGCCGAGGAATTCCATCTCAGTTCAGATGTACCAATGTAGACGACTGCAATATTTTAGTATTAGGTGCCGCTCAGAGTCCTCAATACCCATATTTGTGCGTAACATAAAAAAGTTGTTGGTGTACTTCGACATTGTATGGTCCCTCTCTTGACGTAGAATGGTCCATTTGGTGTACTGGTCATCATAGTTTCCCGTAGGATAATACTATTCCTTGGCGACATCAATGAAAGAGGCCTAAGTGGGATATATCTCAAGAATTCCAGACTCGTCTGATGATATTTGCTCCCAATAAGTACCCCACCAATTTTGGACATGGGGATTGCCTTAAGGAGCGCAAAGGTGATCTTTTCCCAACCGAAAAAATTATGGACATAGAAATACCCTTCTAGAACATTCAACCACTTGTCTAGGGCATACACATCAAATTTAATTTGTACCTTGAAGGGATTTGCATCCCCGAACTAAATTCTCGTTGAAGACACACTTGTCGCTGTCGACATTTGTAAAAGGATTTGGGCGAAACTATCCATCATCTCATTCCTCTCTCGCTTGAGGGCTTCCTCGAGTAGCGACTTGATAGGATATCCTACTCCTCCGTCTCTCTTTTTTTCCCACCATGGGAGATCGTTTGGGGTGGCGAGAGTGATCTTCCCCAAGTGAAACTAGTTCGAGGCCAAACTTACTATACTCTAACCTCGTCGGGGACATGCACCGAGAAACAATCAAAGAGAAGATTGCTCTGATACCACTGATCTCCATCTGGATCAATGTGATGGTATAATTATGTCATGGAGACAAGGATGCAGAGTTCGCAATTCTTGATTAAGGATTCATGACACAAAGTAAGGATGTGGAATCCTTACTCCCTGATAACCAGTTCTGTTAGATTCAAGCTAAGTCATATTGCTTCAATAAAGCCCCCATTTCTTAGTTGAGAGTGTAGTTACCATCTTTAGAGTTGCAAACAAAATAATAATATTTTAATCTAAATTGAGAGTAAACAATTTTATGGAAAATAGAATAAATTTGCAATAAAATAAATGAGGAGAATAATGATAATTATTAAGGGAATTAAATTGAATTTCGCATGGTGTGAGGTTTCAAGTTTGGAAAGGCTTTAAATATAAAGGGGATTCCATGGGAACAAGGGGGGGAGGGAAGAAAAGGAAAATTAAGGGAAGACTCTGCCAAAATCTCGAAGGACTAGTATTTAGAAATTAAGTTCAAATTAGCTTGAATCTAGATGAAGAAATGGTTGGGCGTTGCCATGAAATACTTAATAACAAACCTGTAACCATCATAAGGAGTTGAGGGTGAGGTGGACTCACCATTAGCAAGTAATTTGCTGGAAAATTTACTAAGATATTGATTGGGAGCTTACACATCTTGGGGGTATCAGGGGAAGAAGTTTTCCCTGAGTAAGGATGGGAGGAAACTGGTTAGGACTAAGTGAGTTGGATATAAAAGGAGCTTATACCTTGGCGATTTGTAGAAATATTTGGAACAAGTCTGAACATGTATGGTGAATTCAAATTATAATAATGGTAAGTGCAAGAAATCTATTTATTAATTTAAGTCAAAAAAGGAAATCTCTTGGTTATATGTTTTTTTTCTGAATTAATGGAAATCTCTGTTTAGAAAATGTTTAGGATAATTGTTAGATAATTTTCTATTTGGAAACGGTTGAGTTGTTATGGTATTACATATGGTATCACTAGATAATTGAATTATACAGTTGAACCATATCAGTCTTGTTGATTCTAAAAATTGATGTGTTAATGCCTTAGAGCCTGTTGAATCAGTTGGATGATTGAATTATACAATTGAACCCTGTCAGTCTTTTTTATTTTGAAAACTATTGTGTTGATGGCCTAAAGCCTGTTGAATTCATTCCTTGATAGAAATGAATTTATTGTTGATTGTTACCATTTCCAAATGTAGAAGCAAGCTTGAATATTTGTAGCTTGCAAATGTGCCTTAACAGAAAAGGATTTAGATCTGAGTCAGAGAAAAAAACATGTAAAGTTTATTATATAAAATATTAAATTTCAAACCCAAATTATGCCTTAGTAATTTTCTAGAAACGGTTAAGTGTTAGACTTATGAAATCGGGAAGTCATTTCCAAAATTTCAGTACCGAAGTGTTGATGTCGGAATTGGAAAGACAAAGAAGTGCTAGTGTTTTCTTTTAATGTTGAGGTTCAAAATTCTGACGTACAACCGTCAGAATCAAAAAGTCAAAGGGGTTGATTTATTACGTCCATGATGTGTGTCGACTTATGTCTTCCGACATGTCGACGTCGAGATGAGAAAGTTGGAAGGTTCTTTTTATTGTTGTTCAATCAGTGTTGTCTTCTCACTTCCGACGTACCAACGTCGGCAAGTCGAAAGGGTCAACATTATTTTTGTTCCTTTTTTATGTGTTGACTTTCGATTTCTGAAGTCGGGAATGTCGGTAGGGTCTGACTAAATTAGAAATGTCAGGATCGACATGTTTTTTAATTATTAAATTTGTAACTTAGAGCCATTTCCAAAGAACTGGTATATATAGGTAGAATGTAGTGACATACACACAACTAGATTGAACTATGGGAAAGTTTTGTGATACTTTCTTACTTTGTGGGGAGGATGCACCATTTTCCAAGGTGATTCAATGCATTTAGTGTTCCCTACAGATGGACCACCTGTAGCATCTGACCATAGGTTCCATTGAGGGGGTTTCCATAGCTACACATCACGTAAAAGAATATCTCGCAAAAGCATACCCTATAGAGGCAAACACTATAGATGTATACCTCATGGAGGAACTTTGGAATCTATGGTTTGAGGAAACCAAAGGTCACTATATCATCTAGGAAACATGGATGTATTCGTGGGGATTCCGACTTTTGACTACCAATGTCGGAAGTGTTATAAAGACATCGTGAAGTAAAAAAGACAATAATATCCATTAAGACTGTTAGTTAAACTTATTTATTTATCAGTTAAGCTAAATTAAATCCATAATGATTAAGTTTCAACTATTATCTAGATACATGAAATTATATCTGTGTCGTTGTATAATCAGTTGGGTATATGTGTAGCTATGTATTTGGTTAAGGGGTCTTACATATGGTATTAGATATATTCAACACTAGGACCTTAGTCCTGCACACATGCTTATAATATTGAATAATAAAAGATTGTATATGTATTATTTTGTGCTTGTTCAATTAAGAAGACAATGGCGAGACCAAGGAAATGAAGAGGATCTAACAAACCCCCTTATTCATCGCCTCCTTCTTCAAGTGGTGAATAAGATACTATATCTATTAGAGAAATGAGAGATATGATACGATCCTTTTAAAGGACAATTGAATCCTTGGTTGATAGGACTGGAGGCAATGCTTCTAGAGCTGTAACTTCCACTCAAGGGGAGGGGCATGATCATCTATCCGAGGATGATTTTCATAAGGAATTGGAGAATTTAAGGATACCCATGTTTTTCATAGAGACCACAAAAGGAGTGGCAGTTGAAGCATGGTTGGAAAATATGAATCTATGATTTTCCCTACGACATTACTCTAGTAACCAAAAGGTTAGGATGGACATATTTCAAATTAAGGAAAGTGTTTTGTTATGGTTGAGACACCTAGAATTACAAATGGGGTGGAATATCTCTACTGCGACATGGGGGCAATTTGAGGAAGAATTTCATAAGAAGTACCTTTCTGAGGAGTACTTGGAATGAAAATTAAATGAATTTCATGATCTTAACGAGGGGACTAAGATAATGTTAGAATATGAGGCTCGATTTATGGAGTTGTTAAGGTATGCTTCACATTTGAAAAACAAGAGGTTGAAAGTAAACAAGTTCCTTTATGGGTTGAATCCCTCCATAAAGGAGAACGTTCGAATCATTGATGCCCAAAAATTTGCATGAGAAGGTTGAAAGAGATGTTATTTTAGAAGAAGAATTACTTAGAAAGGATGAGGATAAAGATGTTATGAAAGCACCCAAACCTTATGTTCCTTCCTTTTGTGGTAATCCCTCTCATAGAGGGACTCATGGACGTAGTTTCAAGTCTTATTTTTTCTAAAAACCATGAATCCCAAAGGGGAAATGCCTTGGGAGTGCAAATAAGTTCAACATTCGAGGTTAAGTTTTAGAAAAAGGGTGTTGGTTCTCAAGGATAAGTTCAGAGCACAAACCATATCCATGCCAAAACAAACAAATTTAAAAAAATTCTCCTATGGGTGGTTGTTGGAGTTGTGGTGGAGCACATTATGAGATGGATTGTTCTGAGAAGTAGATGGAGGCACCGTATAGTCGGAGTTAGGCTACTGTTGGGGATAGTGGTAAGGCCCATAGAATTCATGCAGTTGTGCATGATAGGCAAGTTGAGCATCAATATTCAGTACTTGAGGCAACATGTCCATTGAATAAAATTACTAATTCTATTTTAATTGATCCTTGTGCAACATAATTTTTTATTTCATCTAGTGCTTTATAAAGATGTAGTCTGGTAGCAACAAAGAAAAAAGATTTTGATCTTGTTGAAATGGCTTCAAGACACACCCAGTTTGTAGGTCCTTTAGTAGAAGGTTGTCCTCTAGATTTGGGAGTGTTAGCACTTAGTAATTTCTCTAGGATGTATCCGAAAAATCCCAAGGAAACCTTTTCAAACCTACTTTAGGTTGGAGTTTGGTATTTCCAACCAAAGAGGGATATCTCTTCTAAAATTGACTCAAAACAACTTCTGATTATAGATTACTTGGACAATGACCATAACAATAGATAAAACAAATTTTTAGAATGTTTGCTGGTGGAGTTGAGGTGACAAAAACCAATGGGCATACAACCAAAACTAACAAATAGATGATTAGGATGAAGACAACTTAAAATACTTAAAGGTAATAAAGCATATGTAAATTGGGTTGATAAGTCAGTTGTATTATGGTAAGTATAAATAAGATGAGAATCCATTACACCTGAAGCATCTAATTGAGGATGGATTTCAAGTATAGAGGAAGTAAGTGGATTACCCAATTACACCAGTTTTAGAGCATCAATGATCAATGAATTCTAAAATTATCACCTTGAACTAGACACTCGTAAAAATGTCATTCAATGTATTAAAAAAGAGGACAAACATACATAACGAGAATCACAGTACCAAATAACCATAAACACATGAATCCTTGAGAAAACAATTTTGCAAACCAGTTTGAAAGTTTTCATATTAAAATTCATAGGTACAACCAAAAGTGTCTTCTCAAAACCAATCGAACCAACCCCTACATCATTGTTTTTCAACAATATATATGCAAATATTACATAAGCTTATGGAGGATTCAGAATCCTCAAAATCTTCCAAAAATAGTAGAAAATTTCAAAATATCTAAGAAAATCAGTCTATCTCCTACAAATTAGGGTTTACATCCTAAAGCAACTAATACACTTTTTACAGAGCTCTGATTGTTCTGAATTATCAATATATCCATAGTATTCATGTCTTCCAACTCGAATGTAGAAGTAACATCCTCAACTAGATTCTAGAAGCTTCTAGAACCAAATTCTTGCACATTTCACAACGAATTGGGAACGTCGTGAAATGGTAAACCCAAAGTATTTCGCAACGAATTGGGAAAGCCACAAAATGGTAAACTCGGGGGATTTCACAACGAATTGGGAACACTATGAAATGGTTGTTTTTTATATTTACTTATTTACTTTGATAGGCATCAAAACCGAAGAACTGACCACCAACATCCTCCTTTATCTTGTATGTCCAAATATGAAGTTGACCCTCACCATCAAACTACCAGAAACCCTAATCATCAGTTCTTTGGAAACCTTTCAAAACATAAGACAAGTAACTTGGTATTTTTATCTTGAAAGCCTTTTTGCTAAATTAGTTGCCTTTCCATTTCTAAAAATACACCTAGATGACAATTCCTTCATAACCTACAAACCTCCAAAACTTATTTAACACAGGCTAAGATTTCTTCTTCATATGCAAAAATAAATATATGGAAAACTACTTTCTTTAGGAAAAATTTGGAATGATTAAGCATTTTTCTCACCTTGAAGTCATTGAGATTGCTGCTTCTGCAAGGATCTTAAAATTTCTCTTTGATACTTTGCTTTTCACCCTCTCTATTTCTTCTTTCAAGGATCTTCAAATTTATTTTTGCTTTCAAGGTTCTGTTTTGTCTTTTTAGATTACTGTTAATTTCTTTCTAGTGATCATCCATCCTTTAAAAAATTTCTTGGAATTCTTTATCCTATCCTCAATCTCATTCATCTCACTTGCTATCTTTGTTGCATGGTCTTGGTGGGATTCTTTATGCTTTCTATTCTCTTCCCTCAATTGGATTATCACCAATTGTGCCTTTTTAAGATGAATCTTGAGATACTTGTTCATGTCGACATCCTTTATTTCTTGTTGTTGGGATGGTACTTGCTGCTCCATCGGGACTTCTTCCTTTACATCATATATGGCTAGATCTCTTCTTTTTGCTAATTTGGTAGGGGGTTTACTTGGTGTAGGGACTTCTTCATATTCAAGAGTAAACACCATCTTCCTTTTTCCTTTTTGTTCCTATTTAGTACTGTTAGGGGTTTGGTCTATATCTTGGGTTTGTATTTTTTCCTTTCCCTTACTCTCCTTTGATGTGCCTACTTTTGTTTGAGTATCTTTCTGAATAGGGGAAGTTGTCTTCTTTTTGGCATGAGGGTTGCCTAAAGCTTCAATACTAAAACCTGCTGGTAGTAAAAAGGCCTCCTAACCCAAACTCTTCTTCTTTAACTGTTCTAAAACCAACAACTTTATCGAGCCAAAGTGGAAAAATGAATTCTCAATGTTTTATTTTTCCCCTGAACCTTATTTTCCATTTTTCCCAGACTCCTATGAGGATACAAGGGTAGGTTAATGGCTTTCTTACCTATAAAATGCATTAGCAACCTGATGTGATAATAATAACAATCCATTGTGAATATTCCTTCATAAGTGAAATACTTCTGAACATATTTCAGCAGCTGATGAAATTGATCCCAGATATGTGCCTTTAGGACTCCAACAGATAGGGTTTCATCTTTAAACTTAAGTTTAAGAAATTTATAGCAGAAGGAAACTTTAATACCCATACCTTTAAACCATTTCTCACAGTCCCGAGCATCTTTATGGCAACTGGAATTTTTCTTTATTAGAAAAAAAACTCTAATGGGCCAACCTTTCTCTGCAATCCATCATAGTTTAAGGCAAATTGTCTTGTCACTTCCAGATTATATCCTTGTAACCTCTAGCAAAACTCTAAGAAACCAACCCTTTGAAACATCTCAATCACAGATGGGTTTGAATTTAACAACTTCATATCCTAGGGTTCATATCTAACTAGCTCTCCCCCTTGATTATACTTCTTCTTTTTCTCTTAGATCATCATGAAATAATCGGGCTTACCTGTAGGAAACACTGCCTGTGTATTTCACAACGAATTTGAAATTTTGCAATGTATGGAATTTCATAGTGTTAGGGAAAATAAGCAATAGGTAGAGTCCAAAATAGGAATAGTGGAATTAACAATGGAAAAGAGAAATTTAGCACCTTAGAAATTTGCAATAGGAAGGATACTTGTAGCAGATTGAAAATTTTGTAGTGAATTGATTTCACAATGAGCTTGTTTTGCAACGAACCGAAAAAATGGACAAGGGAGAATTTATAGGGAAGAGGGGAGATTAAAAAAAACTAAACAAGTTTGAAGTGACAAGGTAAACCCATGCCCAACAAGCAATTCACAGTGATAAGAGATTTCCCACTGAACAAACAATTTGCAATGACAAGAATTTTCGCAACGACAATGATTTCTCAACGAAATTTAAACTCATTGATAAGGTGAATCTTATCATAGGGTTTTGAGTTGTAGGTAATTTTAAAGGGAAAGTGACTGACTTAAGTAGGGCATCACTAGCAATGATGAGATGTAGAGGGTTTTTAAAATTGACTTGAAAGATAAGAATTCTCGTACAAATTTTTAAGTGAATTGGAAACACTAACCTTACTCATCCTTTTAAACATCATTATCTTTCAAAATTGATTGAAGAACTTTTAAAAATGATCTTAGATGAAAACTGATGACATAAATCTCATATTTGACAACATATGACAATGCATGTTTATCGATGTTATACGGTGAAATGACACTTCTCCATTCGAGTACTAACACTGAGCACATCACTACACAAAAGGACATATGGATTGAAGTTTCATAAAAGATATAGATGAAGATATGCCTCGATACACATTACTTCCTGCAGCCTTTCCCATGTTTTTAAATGACTTTTTTTTGCATTCGTGACTCTTCTCATTGCAATTCGCGAGTCATTCGTGGGTAGCGCCATATGCAACCCACAGTTAGATGATCAAAGGTTGTAATCATGTGTTTCCTTCATAGGAGCCGCGATCCATTCACAAGCTACCAGTATATGCACCCATGGTTATATTACGACAAAATTGAAAATATAAAAGCATGATTAGTCAGGGACAGTTGGGTTCGAAGTTACAACTTCCCCAAACTCCCTAACAATCCCAAGCCTCGTAACTCCCCCTGATCACCAAGTATAAATAGAGGGGAGGGGTAGAGGATGGGAGAAGCAAGTTAGAAGAGCAAGGGGAGGGGTAGAGGATGGGGGAAGCAAGTTAGAAGAGCAAGGCTATGCTGGAGGAATACATTGGAGTTTGGAGCAAGAGAACTCAGTTCTTGGTCAATAGAGGAGGCTTGTCTCAGACAGAAGTTGTACCATTCCCTGTTGCTTATAAACAAAGAGTGATTTTCTTCCACACTTTGTGTATTTATGTTCTAATTTGTTATGATTTATGAGTTACATTGTCATTTATATTCATATGCAATTGTAATATTTCATTCATATTTATATAAAAACTAATATCTCTGTGGAAAGATACCAATCTCTTTTGCAGGTGTTGATGACCTTGGAGCTTCTAGAGTATTTAGAGAAAGTTTTAAAGCTAGGATCAACCTTTGATCATAAGGTACACATAGTTAATTGATGAGGTAGGTGGATAAAAGGTGCCACACTCCATGCATACATGCAAAATTGGTGCTAGGATAACTAAAAGTGATCTAATTGATTGTAATTGGAGGATAACTCAGCATAACTACTTACCTACCATAACCAACTAATGGAGGCTGTTGGTGGCACTTAGAGTGGGCTCCTATAATGCATGGATTGGTACCATAGGCACATAAAATCATGCATGCACATGCAATAAGTGGCAGCTAAATCCTTGGTGTGTCCTCCATACTCTAGTTAAGTGATAATGACTTCCTAAGTTACGAAAAATGACCAAATATACTATATTAAAAAGGAGGATTAATTAATCCTAACACCCCCCTCTCCCTTTAATCCTAACTTTGGACAACTTGGGACTTGGAAACTAGGACAAAAGTCATCCATACAATCTAAATGAATAAAATAATAGTTAATAAAATAAGGAAAATGGGGAAAACCTCATGGGAACCCCCCCCCCCCTCAAAATAATTAGGAATCGGGAAATTTTGTTGCATTCTGCAACTTTGTGGAGCAGTAATGCAGAATATTGGTTCTTCTATGAATCAACATATTGGGACTATGCATATGAACATATCCAAACTAAATCATTATGTTTGGAGGAATTTTTCTCTTTGAAAGAGGAGGAATATGCTAAATTGAATCAGGAACATAAACAATTACGATGAAAACTGGACCCATGTAGAGCAACTAAGATCAACTGATGAGAGAGAAAAAGAGCTTGAGAATTCGAACTATGTGAGGTAAACCCAAGAAACTTATATGTTTCATCCTTGAACATTGAACCATTTGAGGTAAAATCAGCTCGAGGAGTTAGGAGCAAGTGTCCAAGAGAATGCAGGATGTCTCCATCTTTACTAGTACTGTGAGGAGACAAGCATGTGATCAAGTAGAAAGGTAGAGAAGTTTTGGGACCATGGAGAGCAAATGATTGAGATCCATAATCTCATATATATTCTAAAATATCTAATGATTCACAAAATATAATATCAGTAAACTCATGAGAGAAAACTAACATCTAATCTCCAACAACAAATTTGAAAGAGACTTGAGGTACTTGATTTTTCACACCAAATTTGATGAGAACAACTACAAGCATGAATGGAGGCTCTTGAAACTTTAAATCCGAACCAAATAAATACAATTTGAAGGGAAGATAATGTTTAGATTGAGAGATGATTCAAAGCAAACACAAAATGGAAGAATTTTTTATTTTATTTTGAACATTGGTAGGTGTTTCACGATGATGCACAAGTGCCAAGCTTGTTGGACAACTTATAAATTTCTCCAAGTGTCAAATAAATTGGCAAGATGAAGGTGATGAAGGTCCAAATATTATGTTGTTGAAAGAAAGAAATTCCTAAGGGTCTTATTCCACTAAAGAAGATTTTTCACTGACAAGCTTAAGAAGCAAAGGGAGATAGTGTGGAGATATATATTGAAGCATAAGAAATCCCAAATCTCATCCATATTGGAAAATGTTATTTTGTTGAAGAGAGAAGAGAAATTAAACCCCTCATTTGGGGATACAATGATATATTTGCATGGAATTATGGTGATCAAAAGGTTTATAAAGGAGACATTATTAAGCATAGTATTACATTGAGCGACGGAGATAAACCCTTCAAATAGAAGCAAGGACACATGAGTAAAAAATTGGCACCAATTAATCTACAAAAATTCTAGTTGAAAAAGATGTTGGAGGCCAAAATTTTTGCTTCGGCCATGAGGCATTCATCATGGGTGGATAATTTGGTGCTACTTGGAAAGAAGAATGGTGAAGTCTAGTTGTGTATTTGGCTTCAAAATTTTGAATCAATTGTATTTGAAAGACAATTCCCTACTTTCGAATATGGACATTTGTTGTAGAAAGTCAACAAGTCGTTACAACACCATGGCGAACATTTGTGTATCTTAGGATTCCATTTGGTTTGTTGAATGTTGGACCCACATTTCATAGAGATATATGGGTTATGAATTCAAGGATATTATGAGTAAGATCATTGTGATTTATCAAGATGATTTGAATGTTTTCTCTAATGAGAGGAATACACATGTTTGCTATCTTAGACAAGTTTTTGAAAGATGTTGAAGCAAAGGGATATCTTTGAACCCTATGAAATAAGATTTTGGGGTAGATGGAGGGAAATAGATTGGTCACGCGGTGTCTCATTAAAGTGTTAAAATTGATCCAATCAGAATAGAAGGGATTCAACATATACCATTACCTTCAAATAAGCAAGTAACACAATCCTGCTTTGACAAAAGCAATTTCATTAAGAAGTCCATACCCAATTTTTCTAATATTACCAAGCCTATTTGAGAGATGTTAAAGAAATATTGGGAGTTCAATCAAAGCTAGAAAAAGGGCATTCCAAGAAATTAAGGAATCCATTGTATCACTACTAGTATTGGCAAGTCATAATTATTTTACAAAGATATTTAGATATGTGCCTTTGCTTTAGAAGATATATATGCAATGGTACTCCTACAACAAAATGAGACAAATTTTGAGCAACCCATAGCCTTTATCAGTAAAAGACATAAATAGGAGTTGAAATGAACTATGCATTCATGGAGAAGCAAGCATATGTCTTGGTTCACGCCGAGAAACATTTAGGAGTTGTTGGGCACTCTAAGAAAGGAGCCTTTTTATCTCGTCCAATGATAAAATACATATTATCTCAATAAGAATGCTTAGGTGGCAAAGGAAAATGGATACCTAGATCCAAGAGTATGATTTAGAACTCAAACTAACCAAGTTGGTGAAAGGACAAAGATTGGCCAAAATAATGACAAAAGGAAATGAAATGGCATTAAATCTTAAAGATTAATTAGGTTTGGAGATGAATTTGACATTACTTAAAAACTTTCTTTGACATGAGTAGTACAAAGGCATCATTTATTATTTGAATATTTTTCATGCCCAGATTATTTGTTAGACCACATGATGTGAGCATTAACACTGAAAGTGGAAAAATAAAAATATTGTTTGATCCAATGGGTTAGAAGAATCTAAAAGGTTTGGTTCTTAAAGGTGCAGATCCAATGGAAACAAAGGAGCTCATGAGCGAGTTACACAAGGGATTGCGTGGAAGACATTTTGCAGCGAGAACTATTGCCATACATTTTTCACGACTGAATATTATTAGCTAAATGTATTCTCCAATGTTCATGGTTTTGTCATATTGTGCTATCCTTCAATGTTTTGCAAGAAATAGAAATTTGACACCTTATCGATGCAACATGCGGTGCTAGAAGCATTTCTTTAGTAGTGGATTCTTGCTTTTGTTGGAGAATTCTATGGAAGCTTGATCATGGTTTAAAATCAATAATCATGACTACATAGTACTTCACAAGGTAGGTATAGGCAATACCCATGAAGAAGGAAACCCACAAAGTAACATAAAGTTTTTGGAAGGAAGAATCATCACCAGATTTGGCATCTCAACAAAAATCACCACTAACGATAATAAGGTATTCAAGGTTGTTGAGCTAGAAGAGTTTTGCTTTGATTATGGCATTGTTTTGGCGATTTGTCAAATTACTATCTACATGGAACTAGATTCATCGAGTCTAGTGATAAAATTTAATAAGGATAATAAAGAAGACTTTGGGAAATAACAATCAATGTTTGGAAAGTGAAATGAACACAAGTTCATTTACTAACAAATATTCAACATAAAAAAGACATACAATAAAAAAAATCCATAAAGATGTAAGTAAATATAATTGAGTAATGAATATATCATTTACTAACAAATGTTAAACATAAAAAGGACATACAATAAAAAAAAATCCATAAGGATGTAAGTAAATATAATTGAGTAATGAATATATCATTTACTAACAAATATTCAACATAAAAGGACATATAATAAAAAAAATCCATAAAGATGTAAGTAAATATAATTGAGTAATGAATATACAGTAAAAAAATCCACAAGGATGTAAGTAAATATAATTGAGTACTGAAAATATGACAAAAAAGAAATCCATTAACAATGTAATTATATCATTAACTAATCCTTATCGGAGGCCCATTGGGGGGCAGAGCAAGTGGTAAAGTGGAATTGTTGAAAATGGTTGTAATTGGAAGGTCTCGTGTTCAAATCCCCCCCAAATTTACCCGTGCACCATGGTTCGGGCCCTGTGGATGCACCTAGGGGTATAGTGGTAGCAAGATTGGATCCCTGGACCCCGTGTCACGCGAGTAGCATCCCGTCCCCAGTTGCCGATTCCCCTAGCTACAAAAAAAAAACTAATCCTTATGGGATGATACGATTACTAAGAAATGATCTACAAGAAAGAGTCTATTTGAGTTGGTGTATGATTGAATATAACTTTCCAATCTATTTCAAAATACTACTGTATCATTTGTTGCAACGTTCAACTTTAGAGCAATAGGTAATCTAGACAAGGATTGATTAATTGGGGGTTTTTAAATAAAACAAGAGGAAAGATTTTGACCATTAGTAGAAAATCATGACTGCTTAGTAGAAAATCAAGACAAAGTCAAAGGCAAGTTTGACTAAGAAGCTTAATTAAATATTTTTTCAAAAAGATAAGACATAGTTCTCACATGGGATTAAAGAGATGATAAGTTGGGAAAGCACGGGAAGTTGGACAATTTGTGGCTTGGTGCATAGAAGATTGAAAAGTTTGTGGGTCCAAATAATTTTTACTCAAACCAATTGAATGGAGAAAAGAAGTAATTACCCATAAATTGGAAACACTTGAAGACTTGTTGTTCTAATGGCATTTAATGCTAAAGTGGCATAGAAATAATAAGTTTATATGAACATTTTTTTTGTTTCTTCAATTTCCCGTCACTTGGGGCCGGAAATAATGAACCATTGGTTAAGAACCACAACCCAAAGACATATAAGCCATCAAAATCACCCAACGATCGCACCCAGCCTAGGCCACATTAACTGTTAACATGAATGGATTTTTTGGTGTCTCCTCCCAACTAGCTCATCCCTAAAGGGGTTTGAACCCGAGTTTCCCTACTGACGAGACCCACACCTTAACCGAATAAGCTAGCAAGAATTGACAAGATCATATGAACATTAGAGTACAAGCAATTTTATTTTGCATGTTGTTCCCTTTGGCATTTGGCTCATTGCTTATTTGTAGAGTCTTTGGATATATTGCAAAACCTATTGAATGCTTGGCTAAGTGACGTGGCGTTATAGCATGTGACGTTTGGATCCATCCCACCACTATTTCCTTGTAGAACTAGATTCAATGGGAAACCGAAGACCTTGGAGTTCTTTCTCTCTATAGGAGGATGTAGTTGTCACGTCCCCTCCCATCCGAGAGGACGCGACTAACGACACTGCTATCATTTAATCGGTCAATCTAAGCCCCCATGAACATAAACCATTAAAATGATTTGAACATAAAATACATAAACGAAAGCGTTGTACATGTAAATACATAGCGGAAACAATACTCATTCATTCAACACATTCATGCTGTTCATAACTCTTAAAACAAGCAACATTCATCCTGTTCAAGCAATCCACATGTTCATGAATAATTTACAAAGCAAATACATTGCAGAGGTTAAACACAAGAGAATACTTATCTTGAGAAGAAGCTTCCCCGGAACTAGCTATGTCGCTACAACGTTTTACCCAACCATAGGCCAGTGTGCTCCTCAATCTCTCAGCACCACTGCCACCCCCGAGCTGGGCATGATTTCCACAAGGAACTAGAGAACACATACTCACACACAACAAGACCATACACCCACAGTCAAGCCTGGGGAAAAACGACCTAAGTGACCAAATCGTCTCAGAAAATGTTTAATGGCCTTCCAAAAGGAAAAAAAACCTCTATTCACACCCAAATCGTGGGTCCACCCTCCCAGTCACAGAACATAACCAAAAGGGATAGGTTTGCAACCCAAACAGATTGGTAAAATGGGAAAAACGACCCAAGATGAGCAATTCGTTTCAGAAAGGTTCTATGGGCTCCACGTGGGCAAAAACAACCCCTTTAATCCCCCAATTCCTGGATCTACTCTTCCATTGACTGTGCAACTCCCAAAAACGAAATTCCCCAACCGTGTGAAGTAGGGAACAACAGAAAAACACCCAGGAAAGATCCCAGCCGTTGAACATTAGCAAAACAACTTCCCAGCCATGGGGAAAACATAGGAAACTGCTGCAAACGTGAGGAAAAACACCTAGAGCTCCAACCCACACGTGAGGAAGAGAGAACATGAATGCATAATGGGTGAGTAGTGAATTTTTGGGTGGTTCTTACTTGCCCATTAAGTCAAAACATGTTTTTCTAAAATGGGTGCTCTGCCTAATTCGAAATTGACCTCCATACCTTGCACATTCCCATGCAATAACTAACTCAACCACTTTTTGGATGATTGGGCACAAAAGACAAAATGGGTAGTTGACAGTTTTATGGGTTTTCTCTTTTGACATTTGGCTTTTCCCATTGGCTCAAGGGTTTGAATACCCCCCCCACCCCTAATCCTTGTGAAATCATGCCCCAATGTCTCTAATGTTGCATTGACATAGCTAGTTGTGGGTATTTTATTAATTGCATATTTACATGATGTCCAAATTATATGGTGCCATCGCCTAGCACGATAACCATCGACATCGATTTTAATTGCCGAAACATAAAACACTAAATCCATGGCGAGGCCTTTGCCTTGAGCTCCACACTATGATTTATGAATGCTATTTACATCATATTTAATTGATTGCAATTGAGGTTGAAACTGGGGTATTACAGTAGTAGTCTCCTTATGGAGCCAATTGTTATCACTTGGAACTTTAGATGTGCAAAGCCAAAGACCATCCTTGTTTGGATGAGGTCAAAACCGATTTCATTGGCAATATGGGGCCATGAATTACCTTGACTACCCAATCAGAAAGGATGCAAAGTGCACTGCGAAGGATGGATTTGGATGTTGCATTTAAGTTGTGGAGAGGTTGGCCCTAGTAGGGAGAGCTTACAATGAAGAAATATCAATTAATACATAATTTAGGGTCGTGGAGAGGTTGGCCATAACCTAATGGAGTTAAAAAACAATCAAGGAATACAATCATTAATGATGGAGTGCTTGAATGGAGAAAAAGAGAGGTGCACCCCAGCCTTGAAGGCTACCACATGGATTTTAACTTTAAGTTGACTAGGTAGGGAAAAGTTGGCATTCACCCAATGGAGAATAAATGTCAATTAAAAATTAATGAAAGAATAGAATCATTAATGATGGAACACTTGGACATTGGCACATGGATCTTAAGTTGACTTATTAAATCCTAAGGGGTCTCTAAAGAGGAGTTCCCTACTTAAAGCTTTTTCAAAGAAGGTGCCTATAAATATTGAGAGGTTCATCGACCAAAAGGGCGTGAAAATAAGTGTTAAGAAGTTCCAAGGGCTTAATTGAATATATAGCATAAGCAAGGAAGCTTAAAGGCATTTTCTATACAAGGCTCATCATCTTTTTTTATATTTTTGTTGTGGAATTTGATGGCTGAAGCTACCTTTATATATATGTTATAATGATCTTATTTTATCTTCTTTTATATTTTTGTTGTGGAATTTGATGGCTGAAGCTACCTTTATATATATGTTATAATAATCTTTGAAATAAGAGTAATTCTACTCCAAGGAGGAATAAGGTTGAGATGAAACCCTCCCTATCACTTGGTGTTTATCATTTTTCAATATTGTTTCCATAGTCTGAGATGCAACTGGTATCTTTTTATATCTCGTGGTTGCACACTATTACTGATTATTTG
This sequence comes from Pseudotsuga menziesii, assembly GCA_001517045.1. Lineage (NCBI taxonomy): Eukaryota > Viridiplantae > Streptophyta > Pinopsida > Pinales > Pinaceae > Pseudotsuga > Pseudotsuga menziesii. The sequence continues at coordinate 566,928 of LPNX010510294.1, forward strand.
TAATTGCTAAAGAATCCAACCTTTGGAAAGCCCTTTTAAAATTTTTGCATATTAATGCAGTCCATATAATTGATTGATGCAAGTTACTGATCACTAAATTACAACTCCATCCATAATATTTGAACCCTCTTGATTTTGATCTAATTGCATTGCCCAATTCTTTCACTAGTTTACTTGAAAGAAAATCTTAAATCATCTTTCCTAGGGTTCCACACCTTCCCTGATGTGTCAAACATTACAGGTCTCAAGTGGGATACATCAATTTACAACTCCATCCATAATATTTGAACCCTCTTGATTTTGATCCTAATTGCATTGCCCAATTCTTTCACTATTTTACTTGAAAGAAAATCTTAAATCATCTTTCCTAGGGTTCCACACCTTCCCTGATGTGTCAAACATTACAGGTCTCAAGTGGGATACATCGCTGTGATGAAATTGATTGATCTTCCTAAGTTTTATGGGGAGTTGGTTAGCTAAATTTTAAACAATTTTTTGTATTTTTGCTGGTAAATTTGGTCGAAATCTGATAACACGATTTGTTATTAAAAATGTGAAAATTTACATTTCAACAATTTCTACATAATTTTGGCCCAAAAAAACACCTAATTTTGGCAAAAAAAACACCGAATTGCAGGTGCAAATCATCAGAGTTTAGCTTTTACACCGAATTGCAGGTGCAAATCATCAGAGTTTAGCTTACTATGTTTCCCACAGTAGTAATAATATCTTAGGGCTTATAATATCTTAAGTGCAGGTTCGGGAGGTAATACCGTTTTTGAAGGTTATTGCGTTCTACCAAGTAGGAAAGACTCCCTTATTACTTCTCAGTCGATCGCTTTACTGACAATTTGGAGCAGCTGGTCCATCGACACTGATCATTGACTCCTTAATCCCTGTGAGATTGCTGAGCATGTTATAAAGCCCGACCGCCCGACCGCAATATCGAATGGAAGTGGTCCAGAAAGCCCCTTGAATGACCTGGTGACGGGCTCGTAATCAGAGCGAGATTGAGAGTAAAAGGGCTGAGAACGCTGCGACGGCTTCTGCTGCTGATCCTGATCATAAAATGTAGGCAAATGCCCAGAATGGTGAAGAAGCGGTGTTGCGCCAAATAGTGAATTACTCAACGCAGGGTTTAAAGCCGAACTCAATCTTCTAGGGTTTAGGGCAGGATTAAGCGCTCGCAGTGGAGAATTCACAGAACCCATGGGGGTCAAAGGCATATTCATATCAGTCATACCATGGCTAAAGTTAGCGGCGATTGGGCGGCGAGTTAGCTAGTTTTGCCCCAGCAACATATGCCCTCTGGTGTAATTGAAGATGAACCAACTAGACTTGATGGTGCTTATTATTGTTTTATCCATTGTGGGATTTCAGAATTGGTGATTAAGGAAGTCATGCTAGTCTTGGATATGGAATTAAATCGCACGACTCTTCAGTGAGGCGTCCAAGATGCTGACATATTTAAACCAATGAAACTATCTCGACTCAATGGAAGTAGTAACGCGTGATCAAGGCATAGTATTTAATTCTGAGTTTTGTGAAATTCTTACTAATCGGCAGACAACATTCGGCAGACAACATTGAGGAGTAACAAGTCCAGGATCTTTATAGCATAGCATTCGATGCGGCAATTTCTATCTGTAGATAAATTTGAGAGCTTTTTGTATCCTTTGCATGTAGAAGGTATTCGGATCCGAGGTAGTTCAGAGAACAATTTTTGTGATCATTTGTAAAACTACACAGTTGTACCATTTTAATTGTGTCGATCAAGTTTGCTAACATTATTCAGCATGTTGCATGTCGTTGCAGCAGGCCTGCTGCCCGGTGGATATCAAGCTATTTGACGGGTAGCAGGTCTGTTGCCTCCGCATTAAATGGGTGGGCTGAATATTGCTGGTCGATCAAATCTACTATTTTGACAATGGCAGTAATATACCCTTCTGCTTTTACTTTTATTGAATTTTTTAGGCACACATGATGCACTTAGATTTGAATCATGCCTTTGATTCATAACCAAAAAAACAAATATATATATATATATATATAATAAACTCATTTCCATTTTAAGTATTTTCAAGCTAATTTTAGAGGTACCTCGTATGATAATCAACAACCCCTTTATAACAAGCTCATTTCCATATTAACTATTTTCAGAGGTATCTCGTCTGTCGCATTAGTCAATCAAGCCCTGTACATTACTTGTAATCTCTTCTCACGGAAGAGTATTAACATTAACTACAATATTGGTTCATCCTGCCATACTACCTTTCCTTTCCCCGCTTTGATAGTGGAAGAGCGTTTGTAAAATTTGCATATGGACAAAAAAATTATTCGTCCACAAACTTGGTTCATCATTATACCATAGTACACCCCCACTTTGAGAGGGCGAGCAATACATATGCTGCAGTGGAGCATTTAATGCGACGGCGGTCGNCGAATAATTTTTGAACGGATCCGACGGCGGACAATGCGACCGCCGTCGCATTAAATGCTCCACTGCAGCATATGTATTGCTCGCCCTTTGAGAGTGTTTGGAACGGATCCGACGGCGGACAATGCGACCGCCGTCGCATTAAATGCTCCACTGCAGCATATGTATTGCTCGCCCTTTGAGAGTGGAAGGGCGTTTTTAAATTTTGCATATGGATTATTCCTACGTTGAATTTACATTATTGACCCATTCTCCCAAAACCCCATCTTGAGAGTGGAAGGGAACTTATGTTACTATATGTTCCATTGACATACAAACAAGATCATTCTATTCTCGTTGTAAAGTTTCCCTTTGTGAAAGAGAATGGAAAGTTAAAAGTTTTCCTCCATTACCAATGAGTGGGAGTGGTACTTGATCATTTTAGGAAGAAGTTATTAATAATGCATGGACAAAAGGTTATTTAGGGTGGAAGTGGTACTTGTTCATTTTGGGAAGAAGTTATTAATAATGCATGGAGAAAGTTTATTTAGGTTACTGGTGATAACATAGTGATTGATATTGGGAAAATGATTCTCTCTCTACATATGCATGACATGTGTAGTTGGTGATTGATTTTATGAAAGTTGTTACCTCTAATATATTGTATATGTGCAAAATGTGTAATTGCTCGACTAGAAGTTGAACATGGTTGTAAGAAGCACGTGTAGTTGGTGATTGATTTTATGAAAGTTGTTACCTCTAATATATTGTATATGTGCAAAATGTGTAATTGCTCGACTAGAAGTTGAACATGGTTGTAAGAAGCATGTGTAGTTGGTGATTGATTTTATGAAAGTTGTTATCTCTAATATATTGTATATGTGCAAAATGTGTAATTGCTCGACTAGAAGTTGAACAATGGTTGTAAGAAGCTTGTTGCTAAATAGACTATGTTTCTTGATTTTTGACCTTGTGAAAGTGATTATCTACAACATATGTGCACATTTTATATGTGCAAACTGTGTAATTGTTTTAGATGGATGTGGAAAATGGTTGCAAGAAGCTTGTTGCTAAATTTGATGAGAGTGTTTTGAGATTCTAGGAAGCAGGCCAGTTGGGCATAGAGAATCCCCTTGATTCCAAGGAGGAGGCCAAGGCTAAGTGAAAAAGCTAGTGAATTGATTCTTATTGTAGCAATAGTGTGATGCAAAAAGGTAACAAGTCACTATTTATTTTGTCTTGGCAAGAGGCCAACGAGACTCTATGCTTTGGAGCCACTAGAGATGATGCATGGGTTGTAATTCTACCATTGGATATAGTGAATGGGTTGTTATTATATTCAAGTTTAGATTGTGAGTGAACTTACATAGTCCCATTGCCAACTTGTCTTCTCATTGCTTGAGTTCAAGGATGTTATTTGAGCTGGGATTTTTAGTTTTGTGTCAATATCTAGGGTTGTGTTTATTATTGTTGTTTGCTTTGAATAAATTGAGTTGAAAATGGATATCATTTTGTGACTTGTAATTCGTCTCTTTGTTTCAATGACATGGTTGACTTTGGATTTGTGCATTGATTAAGTTTTGGCTTGTTAGAATTTTTGTGGATGTGATTGTACAATAATAAATTAATTACAGGATCAATGCTAATGAGGGTTAGGGTTTCGGCGAGTCGACTGATGGCTTCCCCGTGATCTTGTTCTGCCTACCTCTGGCTGCCTGTCTTAGGTGTTTTCCCTCCCCACTCCCATCATTCTGGTTTTGTTCATGGCATCCTGCATGGGAGGGACTGCCAATCCTCATTGGATCCATCCTGCTCTCTACAACAACAAGACAGAACACTGTCGACCGACATCCATACACAAGATGATTCCCTGAAGCCTGACACCTCTATGAACGTCAACCCTCAGCCACCTCAGTCCATGGAAGATCAACCTAAAAACCCACACATGCATTGCCAAATCTTTTGAAAAACCTAGGATCAACCTCCTTTCGTCTAGAATCAATGCTAGAATCGAGTATATGAAGACCTATGCTCTCATATGGAAATTCATCGGCATTTGGATGATCGAAAGAGCTCTCCTCAACTGGATTGCCATCAAATGGAAGCCAAAAGCACACTTTGACCTGCAGTTAGGCTCTAAAGGGTTTTTCACCATCATCTTCTCTTTACTAGAGGACATAGATCACATTCTTGAAGGAGGAACCTTTTTTATTTAACTCCGTTGGCCTATTCCTCAGAAATTGGATCAAATGCTTCAATTCGGATACCGAGAACTTCTCATGGGCATTGGTCTAGGTGCACCTTTACTCGCTCCCTCAGGACTACTAGGATGAAGAAACCCTTATGGACATCGACAAATCCTTGGGAGAATTTGTCAAGATAGTTGATCAAACGAGACAACAAAGGTACAACTCTTATGCCCGAATATGTGTTTATATGCATATAGCTAGATCTCTTCCAGATTCATTCACCCTCGCTCATGAGGACACAGAGTGGATCCAGCCGGTAGATTATGAGCACGCGCCTTTCATATGTAGAAAATGTCATGAACACAAGCATCTCTTCCGGGACTGCCCTCTAAACAGGCCCACCTCTGATAAAAAAACAAAAACCCAAACGTGGATGAAGAGGGTTTCAAAAAAGTCATGAATAGAAGGAGACAAGGAAAGAAAAATCCCACTGTAAGTAAACCCTCAAATCCCACTACCAGAAACAACTTCGAAGCTCTGGCCACTCGACACAAAGAAATAGATTTCAAAGAAGAAGAAACTCCACCCGCAACAAAAAATTCATCAAGAGGCATAAAAAGGTAAAGATTCAGCAGAATCCAACAAGAATTACAATGTCGACCCTTCCAAAAAACCCTTCCATTCAACAAAGATGGACCCAACCCTAGAAAATCCCACTTCCACCCAAGGCATAGATGTCTTAATGGACAAAGACATGGGAGATATAGAGCTGGGAGATCTAGATCTCTTAGGTATGGAGAATGCATGCAGAAATAATACCCTCCATGCAATCGTCCCCAAGTAAATCCAGCTTCTAAAAGACATCCTTAACAAAGCCAAAGCTCAAACCAGACTTGGAAACGTCAAGAATAAAAAAAGTTCCAGAGAAGCTAAAAAGAGAGGCAGAAAAAATGATATACAAAGAATAGTGATCCTTGGTACCGGACGAGTTGAATCAAGACAATACTCCCAGCTCACGAAGTTCTTTCCCCCCAACCCAAATGTTTCCCAATGAAGGTAATCTTGTGGAATATAAGGGGGATCAATAGCCCTAGCAAACACAGAATGTTGAAAAAAAAGATCCACCATGAAAAACCAACTATTCTCATGCTGCAAGAAACCAAATCTAATAGTGACAACTTTGACAACTTGATGCCTTGACTTTGGAAAGGTAGAAGATCTGTATCTGTTGACTCGTAGGGGCGTCTGGAGGACTAACCATCTCCTGGAACCCTGCAGACAACATGCTCGACAATTTCACGGCCACCTGTAACTCCATCTCCGCCCATTTCGACCCCATTGGCACCAATCTACATGGTAGGCTCACCAATGTTTATGGCCCCCATCTCTCCGATAAAAAACTCAAGTTCTTGGACTTTCTCCAGTGGAACAATCAGGATCAGCTCCACCCTCTCGATATCATAGGAGGGGACTTTAATCTTATCACCTTGCTGAAGGAAAAACGAGGTGGTCGTCATATCCTTTCCCTGAAAGATATCCTCTTCAAGGATTTCACTGACAACAACGGTCTGGTGGACATGGCAACCAACAATGGCATCCACACCTGGAACAACCGTAGAGGTGACACCTCTCAGATTGCTTCCAACCCGGATCGTTTCCTCATATCTGATCACTTGATCCTCATGAATGAGGAAATTACAAGCTATATCCTCCCTGCAACCGACTGAGATCACTGGCCCATATGTCGCAACTGGCAGCAAAATGAGGCTGCTCACAGAAAGCCCTTCAGATTTGAGAAATTTTGGCTCACTCGTCCAGAATTCCCAGACATGATTAAGGACTGGTGGTCCACCACCCAAGTCACTGGAACCTATTGCATGACTAGAATGCAGAAGAAGCTTAAACTACTAAAAAGCCATCTTAAACACTAGAACAAGCACACCTTTGGCACATCTTCACTTGCAAAGCAAAACTTGAACAATAAATGGAACAACTTCAACAACAGGTTATTACTGATGACTGAACAGAGGAAAAGGAAAAACAGGAGCAGGATTTCCTCTCTTAGATAGAAGATCGCTCCAAGCAAGAAGAAATCCTATGGAAACAAAAATCTAGAATAAAATGGCTACAAGAAGGAGAGTGCAACACTTCTTTCTTTCACCGGTCTACCATCCAACATCGTATGCATAATAGAATCACCCATCTCACAAAATATGACGGCACTAGACTAAAAATGCACAAGGACATTGAAGTAGAACTAGTCACTTTCTATGAGGATGTTCTCTCTGAAAGCGATCTTAATCGTGGTGTTGCCATTCAACAAGTTGCTTCACATATTCCCTCTTTGGTGACTGGAGATCAAAATGCTTCTCTCATGTGACCCATCTCACTCCAAGAAGTGGAAATAACTATCAAACAAATGAATGAGGACAAAGCTCTAGGTCTCAATGGAATCACCGTCAAATTCTTCCACTCCTGTTGGGACCTACTCACACATGAGATCTGGGATGTGGTCAAAGAATCACGCAACAATCAAAGGATTCTTCCAGCCCTCAACGCTACCTTCCTTACTCTCATCCCAAAAGAAGACAAGGCGGCCACTCCTGGTAAGTACAGACCCATAGCTCTTTGTAATGTTCTTTACAAAATTATCACTAAGGTCATCGCCAATCGCCTCAAGCCTCTGCTCCCTCTCCTTGTCTCCCCAGAACAAACCAGCTACGTTGAAGGCCTCCAGATCCTTGATGGCATTATCCTTGCTCATGAAGTCATCCACTCTCTCAAAATATCCAAAAATCCTGGAATGCTCCTCAAGTAAGATCTTTCCCAATCCCTTAACAAACTTAGTTGGAACTTCATCAAGCAAATCCTTCTTGCCTACGACTTTGACCACTCTTGGGTTCACTTGATCCTTAGTCTTATCTCTTCTGCCTTCTTTTTTGTCCTCATAAATAGTGCTCCCTCAAAAACCTTCAACCCCTCACGAGGCATCCGACAAGGTGATCCGCTCTCCCCCTTCTTATTCTTTCTTATGGTTGAAGGTCTTGGTCATATGCTTAGCCAAGCCAACTCCCTTGGCACCTTAAAAGGCCTCTCACTTCACGATCATACCCACCTCACCCATCAACAATTTGTGGACGATAACTTGCTCATGGGCCATCCTTCTGTTCAAGAAGCACGAAAATTTCGTGACATCCTCTCCACTTTCTCCAAAGCCTTGGTTATGGCTCTCAACCCTAAAAAGTCCTCCATCTTTTTCTTCAACACCCCCCCAATCACTTAAAGGAATATCACCAAAATATTAGGATTTAAGGCTTCCACCCTCCCTTCGAAATATCTTGGTGCCCCCCTTATTGACTCTGCCCTCAAGCACTCATCTTGGAAGGACCTTCTTGACAAACTTCAGCTCCGACTCTCCTCGGATTTTTGCTCTCTCAATCTAGCTGGACGCCTTGTTCCTAATCAAATCTATTTTACAAGCCATGCCTCTTTATCTTTTCTCTGTTTTAGCTGCCCCTAAATGGGTTATTAAGTCCATCAGAACTCTTCAACGCACTTTCTTCTGGCAAGGGGAGAGGGTCTCTCATAACTGGTCTTTGGTCAAATGGAAAACCGCCTGCCTAACTAAGGAGGAAGGAGGTCTAGGTCTTCGGGACCCAACAAAAAATAATAAAACTCTGAGTGCCAAAATCTGGTGGAATTGGATCACCAAAAATAGTAGCCCTTGAGCCCAACTATGTAACAAAAAACATGTTGCTAGATGGTACACTCAGAATCTCATACGTTACTCCTAAGATATAAAGGGCTCTCTTATATGGAATGCAACAAACTAACAACGTCATCTCATTCAGCAACATAGCTTCTGGGAAATACATGATGGTTCCTTGGCCAATTTCTGGACCAACTCTTGGAACCAACTCCCTAGTTTAGATTCTGCCCACAATCTCCATCATAGACATGACTCTTTTCAACTTCTCAACCATGAAAAAGTCAATGCTTTTTGGGACCAGGACATTCAACAAGAAATTCGTGGCTGGTTGCCCACCACATGGCAAAGATGGCATCCGATTCAATAACATGCTTATTATGAACCACTCTGGGAGGACCTTCAACAAAGACTCATTAGAACCAGACATGGACCTGACATTCTCAAATGCGGTTACAAACCTATGGGTATGTTCTCAATCAACGAAGCCTGTCATCTCTCCAACTCCTCCTCCAACGAGCAGCTAGAGCATAGCTGGACCAAAATCTAGGGGTTAAAAACTTGGCCCAAAGTAAATTTCTCTGGCTAGTGTTACACAAGCGCTTTCTCACTTGGGACAACCTTCTTAAAAGAGGATTTATAGGACCTTCGTAGTGTGCTCTTTGTAAAGAACATGAGGAAACCATGGATCATCTTCTTCATAGCTACTCCTTATCTAACATACTTTGGGACAGGATAACTTCTTCATGCAAAAGAACCGATTGTTGTCGAGAGAACATTTTGGAGACTATCAAGCACTGGCACAATCACCCCTACCAGAATCCTCTATTAGATAGAATTTGACAGCTTATCCCAGGCTTCGTCATCTGGAACATTTGGAAGGAACACAATCTCTGGATTTTCGAAGACAAAGCCACCTCCATAGAAAGTGTTTGGGCTTCTTGTCAACAACACATCAAGGAAACTACTATGTTGCACAATTGGATTGATCAAGATCTCTAGGAAACATCCAATGAAAGGATGATACTAGAGAACTGGAATATCTCTTCCCTACCGCCTTCTACTAAGTCTCAATCCCAGACTCACCATATTTCTAGTCTTAACTATTGGAGCATCCCACCACCTGGCTTCTAAAAGATAAATTTTGATGGAGCTTCTAAAGGCAATCCTGGGAAGGCTGGCTATGGAGGGGTCTTCAGATCTTCCACAAGCACCGTTCTTAGAATTTTTCACGTCTCACTTGGCATTGAAAGCAACAACACAACTAAACTAACTGGCCTACTTCATGGCATTCGACTTGCTTTCAACCATGATCTCTTTCCACTCATAGTAGAGGGGGTCTCACATCTCATCCTTAATATGGCTACCAGAATCCATAATGGATCCAACATCACCAAAATTTCCCCCGATTGGAGGCTGGACTTCGATCTTCAGCAGTTACCTCTTCTCCTCTCTCAACCCGCGGCCATCACCTTCTAGCGTGTCCAAAGACAAGCCAACTCTTTAGTTGACAAACTAGCTAACTGGGGAGTCTCTACGAACACATAATTGCAACACTTCTCCCTAGAAGAACTCCTAGACTCCCCACTAAAGAATGACTATATCCAAATTGCCAAGGAATATGGTGTTCACCTGGATGCAGGTGGTAATATTGCCCACAGGAAGCATGGGAGCAATGGCCCAGAGGCACAGTTGTCCCCCAACACAACCCCCCTAATGGATCATCATGACAACATTAATGCTGATGGCTTCCCCATATCTTGAACAACGAGGTCATTCAACGATGTGTCCTTAGCTCTTGATGGGAGGTGACAGTCCTTATGTCATGTTGTCTCGTGCTCCTTTGTGCAGAATTATGACGACCTGAGCAAGGTTTGTGCAACACAATAGTCAGTGCAGGTTTAATTTAGTCCGGGTGTGTAGCATTTTCCATTTCATTCCTTTTCCTCTAAGCAATTTTGTGAAGTTCGTCAGTTCCTCTAAGCTCCTGGTGATCATCAGCAGTTTTAGTTTCCAACCTCAGGCTCCTGCTCTCCCGCCAATTTCCAGTGTCTGCTCCACTCATCGCCTTCGGTTCATTTAAATATGTCCCACAAATTGCGAGCCACCCCACGTCATGGGCGTGCAGGACATGGAAATGATAATGAACGGACCAGGACCCTCTCTGCAATTGTAAACACATAATAAGGCTTTGATGTCGAAATTCCTGATCATCTGTGTTAACTTTTGAGTGACTGAGAGGATGAACTCTTAGGCTCCCCCTCTGCGGTCAACATACCGGTCCTATGCAGACGCAACTTCTCGGTGGTGAAGAACTCCCTGGATATGCCCCTTCTTTGTCTCACGTGTACTCGAATTGATCCTCCAGCTTCTTCTTCGATTTCTCCCAGGGCACCTATTGATGCAGAGCAAAGGCCACTTCCCCCTCCGATGAATTTCTCTGCTGCTCAACAGGGCAAAGCAACCACCACCATTTCCTAGGAATACAAGAAAACGACGTCGCTTCCGGTTAAGAAGAGTCTCTCCAACACCATCGCGTCAAGTAGCGAAGAGGACACCAACAATGACTCCAAAAAGCCTTGGAAAAGATGGAGGCCAGACTACTGCCAACCCTTAGGCCTCCCTAGTTAAAAGTTGACCAAAAGCACACTCCAAGATTGGCTTCGACTTTGGTGTTCTCGTTGAGGAGGAAAACTCTCCCAAGCACCGAGTTCAGGTTCCTGAGGTTTTGTTTTATTTGATTACATGGTCATCTGGGTCTAGTTTTCATAGTTTTTTGCAGCTACAGAGCACAGTTTTTTTGTTTTAACACTGCTTATATTGCTTTTAGTATGATCTGTTTTCCCTACTATAGGGAGGATCTGTTTGATGTTAAAATCCTGATTTCTCGAGAGGGGCAGGCTTCAACCTATACTCCGCTATACTCAATTCATAGAACCACCATCATGGCTTGTATTTTTGCCTGTACTATTATTTTGAATCAATAGATTAGACTCTGAACTTACATAAAAAAAGAATTTTTATGGATGTTGCTTGTGTGAATTAAGAGGTATTCCTTTTCTTTGCTTTGATGATATGGTTGATTTGGCCTTGGTGTGTTGATTAAGCTATGGATTGTTAGAATGTGTGAGCTTATTGCTTGTTTGAATTAAGAGATTCATGACGATACTACTATAAGTGGTCAGGGTATTGCACGAGTATGTGACAATACCATACAATTCAACCACTGATTTGTTCAAGTGGCTTGACTATAATTGTAGATACAACACAAAATAATTCAACCACTAAGATTTTAAAGTGGTTTAGGCGCAGTAATAGATACGGTATAAAAAAGTCAACCACCAAGGTGTTCAAGTGGTTAGGTGTAATAGTAGAGACAATACCAAACAATTCAACCACTAATTTGTTCAAGTAGTTTAGATGTAATAGTATAATCCCTTACAAAACCATAAGAACACATCTTAATGAGATGCCTACTAAGTGACGTGGGAGTGATATATTGTCAACTCAATCAATCAACTCTTGTGTAAAAATTTTCATTTTATAAGTTATACTTGTGAGGGTTGGCAAAAATTCACTACCTTTGAAAATATGTGTATGTTGATCATCATTGGGCTATCTATGCTTCAAGTTTTTTCCTAAGAGAAGGGAAAGTGTTGAAGGGGTTGCTATCATATTTGAGGGAAAATGTTGTAAAAATATTATATATGTTACATCAATGAATAACTATGACCTCACATAATACGTTACTATTAATATCTATAGAATATAATTACAGTCATTGACCTCACATAATACGTTACTATTAATATCTATAGAATATAATTACACTCATTGTACCATATATGATGTAGACAATATATCCAATAACGTTACCTTTTGGAGTCACTCATAGGTATTCTCTTAATTATTTGAAAGGGGTTGTGCAACTCATCATTATTGTGAGTGAATGATGTAGACAATATATCCAATAACGTTACCCTTTGGAGTCACTCATAGGTATTCTCTTAATTATTTGAAAGGGGTTGTGCAACTCATCATTATTGTGAGTGAATGATACTTAGATCTTCGATACATGAAGTAAATCCCTCCAAGAGATCTATCCCCAAACTCAATACATATATGCATGGAGGAGCATCATGATCTTCCAAGTTAGTGAAGGGTTATCGAAGTTTGGAGATGTATTCAAAATCTTCATAAGCTTTATGGTCCTCCTTTGGGTGGAAGGTTTTCTAAAACAAAACAATTTTGTTTGTGGACAACATAGAGCATTAAATGGTGCAAAACTACTATGTGGAGGTTAACCATGTGCTCATAGGGAAGACTTTAAAGGCCCAGTAAACAAACAAAGTCATTATTGTCTTCATCTCTCACCTCCCCTTACAATATAGTGTTTTTTTATTGCACCGCGAGGTGCACTTGCTAGTTTATGAACAAGACAGAAACATGGATAAACTTAAAGAGGGGCAAGATGAATGAAAACCATCGATATGGTTATGCAATCAATAATGTATACGAATAGTATGATCCCATTGGCAAGAACTGTGCAATGTTAACAAGGATGTTTAAGCAGGTATTGGAACATTTAGCTAAACAAGATTTATGCAATCAATAATGTATACAAATAGTATGATCCCATTGGAAAGAACTTTGTAATGTTAAGAAGGATGCTTAGCAGGTATTGGAACATTTAGTTAAACAAGATGAAATACAAGCGTAAATAACAAACGAAAAAATCCAGGTAAAAGATAATGGCAGATAGACTATGAGGAGATGAACAAGGAAATAATAAAAACGATAAATATTCGGAAGTATAATTCACAGATAAGCCAAATCAGGAACCTTGCAATATATAATTGTAGAGAGTGTTGTACTAAGTAAAAACACATTGCCGAGCCAATTTATGTATCGTGGCAATATGAAGATCATGCTCAACTTTCTGATGAGTCTAATTTTCCTGTATTCAAGCGTGGGCTAGGTAGAGGATGGTTAGAAAATATGGAAAGAGAGTGTAAGAATACAGAAGTCCTTCATCACGTACATGCTAAACTTAATTTCAACATATCAGAGGAAAACTGCATGCATCAATTACAATAGAGTCACTAGAAGACTCTCCATATTCAAGCAAAGAATACTGGACATGATGACCAAAAACTACATAGAGTAGACTTTAGAGGAAATCTAGGACGAAAAATAATTATGAAAAATGTGAACTCTTGTTTAGGTTGTAGGTAAAGGACAGCGAACGCCCAGTGATGATGGAAATATTGTTCCATGTGGAAGGGCTTATGAATAACATGACAATCATGAATACAAACTTTCAACCAAACAGATAGAAGAATTGGGAGATTTTATAAACTACTTTTGGGGGGGTATTATTTCACATCCCCTGTGATACAAGCACGGATGGAATTCATAACCTTTTTATGTTGGTATTCTAGTGCAATGCACTAAGATTTTGCATCCATATTAAGTAGGATGCACGAGTCTCAGTGTTCATTAAGTGTTCCTAATAATTGCTTCTTAACCAGGTGCTATATACAAATTAGTTCATGAGAAAGATAATACTTTCATGTTAAACTTCCATATACGCCGTCCATGTTTTCAGTGCATTGAAACTTTGAAAGTAATATGGTGTGTCTAAAATCCAATAGGTGGAAAATCTTCAAGAGAAAAGAACAAGTTTTCTTCACTTATTGCATTTTAAAGGGAAGCAACAACTATTACATGATTTACAATACGGACCGGGATAAAAGGCAGAATACAACATCCCATAAAGGAAGAGAAGATATATAAGAGAGAGATGTATTAGATTAGCCAAACATGTTTACTACCATATTTTCCACAAAATAAAGTGATCAGGCCACAAAATAATAATAACAAATTTCAAGCACCAGATACATCAGATATTTTTGGTCCAGTCACTTCTCCACTCTTGAAGAAGCCAAAAACTTAGCAAGATGCTGGAGCAACAAATAGACCTAAATATACATTTGTCAAGGGTAATAAAGATTGATGCAATATACATATTTTGAGCCATAAAGACTCAATTCCCATGAGATGCACATAAAGAGTTTGGCTTATGCAACAATTTTGAATCAGGGAATGTGAAAATAAAAGAAATGTGAGAAGCCTTGCACAAGAAAAAGGTACAGAGAATTTCTTTCAAAAACATAAATTGGTATGAAGAGGAATAAGGCAGATGATGAGATAGGAAACATGATGGCATAGGGAGAACCCATTAACGGCAAAAGCCCCAGCACAAGGCAGACAAGTTACAAGAAAAGAATGTGGAAGGCACATGACCAGTTTGACGGATATAATCAGCTTTGTGTGCTATTTTGACAGCCTGCTCACTTATTTTGGCTTCTGCATCTGCACGCTGCTCTTCTGCTTTGCGCTTAATAGTTTCCAATTTGTTCATTAGTCTCTCGTGGGAACGAGATTTCATCCTTTCAGTTTTCGCCTGTCATATATAGCAGGAGTGTTAAAGTGGTTCATAAAAATAAATTCCTTTATTTATTTTTTTCAGAAAGTAATATGAGTTCAATCAAAGAATTTTTGACTTTGAATGGTATTATTAGATCAAGTCTTGGACATTTTATCCTTTAAAGAGAAGGATATCAGTCAATAAAAACTATGACACTAATAAGTATACAGGTAATAGCATCACCAATAAACCATCCCACTATAAAAGGATTTATACAATTCTCCAAACATGAGACACCAACTAACACATTTACTGAACTATGCACATGTATATTATGTTTACTGAGCAGTATGTCTAACACAAGTCTGGGTGGGTGTATGCACTTGTCAACTTTACAGGACTGAGTAATTATTAATAAAGCAGTGTTATTCATTTATATAATCAACTTCAACTTGTTGCAACATATACATTTGACTTTGCACATGGATAACACAATATTACCCCAAAATACATTAGATCAACAACTGTGTTAAAAAATCAAGGATATTCCTCAGTTGTGTCAATAATACCTCGCATCTAGAAACCCACTGTTAGCTTCAAAATCGACCTCAAAAAGGGTCTTACATGACCCAACACATTGTATGCAGAGTTTAGTACCTTACTTGAGTGGCTAATGCACAAGTTGATATTGACCAACATAAATGGAAACAGAAGCCTTCTCAACTTATGATTAATATATACTTGTACAAAAGAGGAGGCAAATATCCAATACCTCATCAATTGTTCCAATAATGCTTCCATGTTCAGATGGAGAATTAGGAAAAACACAAATATCAGTACCTATTAACATGATCAACCAATCAGTTCCAAAATTTTGTCAGGTGTTGATAGGAGCACATAAGACAACAATTAGAAACATTCGCATAAGGAGGACAATAATAAGAGAAGAATTGGCACAACTGTACATACTACAGTGTAAACATACGTTGTGCACATTATATATATGTAAGAGTACAAAAATTGATAGGTATAGGTAGGTGAAAAGCTAGGTAGAAGTAAGTGAGGTTTTTGGAGTAGAGTGGTAGGTGACGTTTACATTTATCTTCTGAATGAAAAAGGTTTTTTCACCTAACTAATTCTCATAATTTCTTCTCTGCTTAATGGAAATCGTCCACAATGTGTGTTGGTGGTAGGTGAGGTGTTTGTTGGAGTTAGGCAGAGTGGTAGGTGAGATTTGCAATTATCTCCTGAATAAAAAAGGTTTTCTCACCTAACTAATTCTCATTATTTCCTCCCTGCTTAAAGAACATCGTCCTCAACTTTTGTTGGTGGTAAACCCCTTCCAACAAAGAATAACCCATCTGTCTGCTGAGTGGATTGCTTGAACTAGTGTCAGAACACTTTGTCAAATGGATGAGGTTCAAGGAATAAAACTGCTACATGTCCTCCTTGCTTTAAAACAAAACCAATAGAAGCCTATTGAAGGTCAGGAAGGGGGAGCACTGATGCAAAAGATATCACTTTTATTGCAAAAGGAATGAGAACAAGTGGGATTACACAAGTAATGTTTTATTTTGAAGGCGTAATCTACTTTGCTTCATAGTTAAGGTGTATGGGAGAGCAAGGAGTCGAGTGAATCCTAGGACAAACCAGGATGAGGATCGAGATGATTGTTTAGTGCAAGAAAATTTTCTCCTTGCTTAAGTGTGAAATTACACTGATTTGTTTTGAAAAATATTGAGCAAGTACCAGATTCAAAGGCCAACTCCCATTGATTGAAGGAGAGATGTCGATTGAAGGTAGAAATATCTGAGAAGATGGTAGTGGAGATGTAGATGAGTCTCCGACACTGTAGGCTTGTTGTGCAATGGAGTTGGGAACTTGGGATAGCCTAATGTGTCTTGACTACTTGGGCAACCTAAGAAACTAAAAAGAAAGTACCTTCCCAAAATATTAGAGGCACAAGAATAAACTATTGTATTTGAGATTGGCTTTGGTCATGTGACTCTCCATGCTTTCTTTTGTTTGAAGGAGTATAGGCATACAACACAGAGGATGTGGGAGCATGTTGTTGAGCATGGACACATACAAGAGGTGTGGACATTGTTGTGAGAGGAGAGGCAAAGAATGTCTAAGGAAGTAAAACCTCTTGATTATGATCTCATTATTAGAAGCAAAAACTGGAGATTGCTCTATGATTGAATCCAACATGGTTGTCAATGATTTGATCCCACTTACTGTGGCTCTTCATCAACACAAGGACTGTTGTCGAGTTAAGGATGGAGTAATATTTTGCTCATAAATATGAGGCAGGCACACTTAGTCTTTTTTAATCTTAATGGCAGCCAAATACTCAAATTGCTATCTATCCATTAATGATCAGAAGTCAGATTCTACTAATAAGTATTAAATCGTCATCCCTGTTGATGCAATTAGGGTTTTTTGTGATTTCATTCGCCTCCCTTATTATTCTATTGGACCAGTGATCAATTCGCCCCAAGACCTTAGTTTCTTCAATATTAATGTAATGTTTTGTTATCTGAGCATGCTTAGCTAGGGTTGACCTCCTTGTTCTGTTATGAATAATATCTTCCTTATGTTCCTTGATTCTAATATTGATTGTTCTCCTGGTCTCACCTATATAGGCCTTCCCACAAGCACATGGAATCTGGTAAACTCCTTTTTGGGATTTGGGGCTAAGAGGATCCTTCACTGAGGCAAGGAGCTTTCTAAGATTGTTTGGAGGGGTGAAGACTGTTTTTATGTTGTTCTTTCTCAGAAGACGGGTAATCTTATGGATTGTACGCTGAATGTATGGTAGAAACACTTTATGCTCAACATCCCCATTATCCCTTTTATTTGTTATAATCATCCATTGTCTATTTTTTGCTTTGATGAAGGCTTTGTCAATGTCATCATCACTATAGCCATTTCTATGAAATGCCATCCATAGATGTTCTTTTTCTTCTTGGAGATGATCCTCGTATGAGATGCTTATTGCCCTTGTGATGAGAGTGTTGAGAACCCCTCTTTTCTGACTGGGGTGGTGATGAGAGTTTGCATGTAAGTATTTATCAGTGTGTATTCTTCCTATACGCCCCATGTGCAATAGTGTCATCATCTCTTCTACTCATGATTACATCAAGGAATGGAAAGGAGTTATCTTTTTCAAGTTTCATCATAAATTTAATGTTTGCTTGACTGGTTATTCAGATGCACCATGAATTTCTCCAACTCTTCCTCACCATGTCCATTTAACATTTGTGTCACCTACATATCTAACCCACTAGCTCGGTTTCTTTTGTGTCCTGCTTAGAAGCATATGCTCAAAGTTTTCCATGAATAGATTGGATACAATCGGTGAAAGGGGGGAGCCCATGGCTACACCGCATGTTTGTTCATAGTGTTCACCTTGCAAGCTGAAAAAAGTAGATCTAAGGCACAACTTTCAATGATTTTCGATGACTTTCATTGCTTCATCTATGGGAACCATTGAAGCCCATACTAGTCCATACTAGAATCATTGAAACCTTGTACATCTCCTATGGTAGAGTGTTTGTCTTCCAAGTCTCCCTTCTATCCCATACGTCCATCCATGTGGTCTTGAACCGTAGGTTCAAGCTATGAATAGGGCACTGCATTAACGATGCAACAAATTGTTAATATTTTAATGGTTATACAAGAGCTTAAAACATTTATTATCATAACCATATGCAAAAGGATCACTGAAAGAAAGACAAGTACAACCACACAAAAGAACTCATAGATTTATCTTAGGAAACCCTCGTCGGAGAGAAAACCCAACAAAACTTCCTCGATATAGACTTCAACCAAGTACAGTGTAAGACCCCAAGAATAATACTTATAAGACTCCAAGAATAAGACTAAACCGCTTCCTCTCCAAATTGATTGCTCCTCTCTCTAGCGAACTTACTTGAGGGAGGCGCCTCCCCTATTTATATTGATCAGCGGAGAGGCCTAATAACCCAACAAGGCCGACATGTTCTCCCAATCAGGGCCTAATTTCCTTGGGATACTCAAAAATACATTTTAATAATACTTTTGTGGATACTACTAACCCAACTTACAGTGGAGGTTTTACCTCAAGACTTTACATGACCAAATACAACAATAACATCCCCAATCCGAGGAACAACATCTACAAAAGGGGAAATAATAATAATAATACAAAATATAATATCTTCCGTAGTTATATTTCTTTAACACTCCCTCTTAACAAGGAAGGTATTCTATAACACAATACAATTGTACAACTAACTGGTAAGTCTGTACATCATAGGAAGTTTTCACAACTACATCAACATCATCATCATCATGGATCATCACATCTCAATAATCATATCACAAGCACATCATCACTAGCATCGCATCTCATCACATCATCGCAAGCATCTATCATCATATCTCGACACATCATTATGAACATCGCATCTTGACACATCATCACAAGCATCGCATATCGACACATCATCATGAGCATCACGTCTCATCACATCATCACGAGCATCATGTCTCGACACATCATCACGAGCATCACGTCTCGTCGCATCATCACGAGCATCGCATCTCGTTGCATCATCACGAGCATCACATGTTGTCGCTTCATTACGAGCATCGCATCACATCACGTCACATCATCTCAAGCATCATTATCTTGAGCATTGACTACAATGCTACACACGCAAACACAACACGACATCCGCAAATTAATGCTGAATCATCCACAACATAACGAATGTTGGAATCTCACCGTTTGCAAATGAATGCAGGACCACAACGTCCGCAAATGAACGAATGACCACAACGCCCACAAATGAATGCTAGACCACAAAGCCCGCAAATGTATGCACGACTACAACATCCACAAATGTATGCAGGACTACAACGTCCGCAAATGAATACCAGACCACAACGTCTGCAAATGAATTCCAAACCACAACGTCCGCAAATGAAAGTAGGGCCACAACGTCCTCTAATGAATGCAGGACCACAACATTTGCAAATGAATGCCAGACCACAATGTCTGCAAACGAATGTCAGACCACAACGTCCACAAATGAATATAGGACCACAACATTCACAAATGAATGTTAAACCACAATGTCCGCAAATGAATGTCAAACCACATCTTGTTGGGATCTTCCTATTCAAAGATACGACCAACCTTCATGGGATCTTCTTTCTGGGGATGCCACCAACTATGTTGGGATCTACCCTTAGTGATACGACTGATATTGGGATCCACCCTCGGTGATGTCGCCAACCATGTTGGGATCCACAAAGATACGACTAGGGGCTCTCTATATAGTAACCAATCCACTGGGGCTCATCATTTGTACATTCGCAACTTCATCATTCTTCTCTTGTACATCAACAACTTCATCATTCTTCTCTTGTAGGTGATTGCATACCATCATTCCTACAAGTCAAATACATTGGTTAGAAACATTTCATAATCTTCAAATTAACATATTCACAATGATAGATTCTTATGCATAAATATATATGTCCTACAGTCATGCAACTATTTTAGCCAATACAACATTCATCCATATCCTGTATGCATACGATAACTTTCTAGATGCCTTCCATCTCTACCAGGACATTATTAAGAGCATGCACTACTCCCAACATGTCAGCAAAGAGGTTTCATTCTAGATAAGTAGCAATGGAATGTTGTATAGCACCATAGGCCAACTACCCATCACATGCGTATTAGTAATGTATTGTTCATCAATGCAAACACTCTATCATGCATGATACATTTCCTTGAACATAGATATGTACACAACTAAGAAATGTCATTTGAGCAACTAGATATATGGAAAATGACCATTTAAATACTTATCTTTGTTTGTTTGGTATACTCCCTCTTGATCTTTGCCTCCTTACAAGAATTGTTCGAGTCTTTGGCAACGTGATCTACTTCATCATCTGATTCTGAGGACCTGTTCCTATTTTTCTCATGGTTGAAAAGGCTGAGCAAGTATTCTACATGACAAATTACATAGGACTGTGTACTGGTGTTGAATTCGTGTGTCCCTACAAATGCATTCCTTCTTATTCATTACTGAAATAGATAAGAGTTTGATATTCGTCTTCATCGGTATAGTTCCTCCAGATCATGAGGAATCTTCCCTTGGTTTCTTCTTAGCTGCAGCCTGCAATATATTCATCCTCGGTTGCACTAGGAGCAACATTGGTTCGCTTTCTG
Organism: Pseudotsuga menziesii; assembly: GCA_001517045.1. Classification (NCBI taxonomy): domain Eukaryota; kingdom Viridiplantae; phylum Streptophyta; class Pinopsida; order Pinales; family Pinaceae; genus Pseudotsuga; species Pseudotsuga menziesii. The sequence continues at coordinate 587,904 of LPNX010510294.1, forward strand.
CAACATCTTGGAGTGCTATTTCTGTTTGTAGCACGACCAAACCAATCAGAGTCATGTGGTCTCTCGCATGTTTGAGCCCATACTCAATTGTACCCTTTAGATACCACACCACATGCTTTGCCACAACCATGTGAACACACCTCGGATCCACTATGCACTGGATCAAAGTATTCATTGCAAAGCAAATATTCGGCTTCGTGTTCGAACCAAACTTCTGCTTGTAGATTGTGACATCTACCATCTTTGAAGTAGGATCACATAGCAACTCCGAGTTTGATGCCATCGGTGTAGTTACAATCCAACATCTCGAACCTCTTCAAGATCTTGACCACACATTTCCCTTGGATAAGGAAAATATCCTATGGATTTAGTCACACCTATAGTCACTCACTCTGAGGAAAAGCACCTTCCTCCCTCTGCATCCTATACTCTCTGCATTGGGACATTCTGTACTGGAGTGATAGGTAGCCTCCTCTGCTACCAATCTTCTATGTATCCATCCATGTCATCCCTCAAGATCATTGGATTTCACGATCCTTCATCTCGAACTTTATTAAAGATTCTTGTCCTCTGTAGGCTTCCATCTTCAACCTTGTAACAAAGGTTCAAATCTCTGTCACTCTCGGTGATCCTCAAGCTTGTCATGTAACTGTATGTGCTATCCCATGGGTGCCTTTTGAACTCGTACAAAGCCTTCTTCAATTTGCGCACATGTCGTTCTCTGTAGAGAGTCTCGAGTCCTAGAGGCTACTCAATATGCACTTCTACTTCACTGAAGAAGTGTGTCTAGCCATAATCGACTCCCTCTTTTTAAGAGAAACCATGAACCTTGCTTTGTATCCCTTGATGCTGCCATCTACTACATGTTTGATCTAGTAGATCCATTTGGAGGACATTACAGACTTCCCTTTAGGTCTTGAGACCACATTCTAGACATCATTCTTCATGACTGGTACTCCTCGATTATATCATCCTTCCATTCTTGGGATATTCTTTCACAGAGTAACCTTTTTCATCATAAGTGAAACATCTGAGCTGTGATAGGTCCTTCTAAAGTCTTTATTCTTGCGAGAATGTTCTTCCTTCTTTTTCTTTCTTTTCATGGCATGAGATGTTAAGACTTAATCATCATCTTCTCCCATCTTCTCTTCTTGAGATTCTTCTTGCGTGCATTCTTCCCATAGGTGAGCTTCCTTCTAGAACAAATTCCTTGAATGAAAGATTCCCATGATTTTGGGAGACCATTCAAGGTTGTCAACTCCACTTCCGCTTCTTTGACATTGTCTCCAATAGCTTCTAGTAGCTCCCTGATATGGGAGAGCCTTGTGAAGTGAGATTGAATACTTTCTGACATCTACATCTTCATACTCTTGGGATGAGTCCTCAAGGTCAACTTCATGTTGATATCGAACATCTCCTTGTGAGTCTTCAAAGATGATACATGTGGTATCAAATGGTCCTTGGTGGAATTTGTAATGATCTTCTTGGCTTCTTTAGCTTTGTCCTCATCTCCCTCTCGATCTGCAACTCCTCCTTTGACATAATCTTCCAAGTCATGCTCTTCTAGTATGAGGAGCACTAAATACTTCCATGCCTAGAAGTTCTTGGCTCCTTCAAGCTTGTCCTCAAGCTTGGTACTGTTTGTCATCATGATAAAGTGAGAACTTCAAACGGAAATAGAGATAATAGAACTTACCAATGATAGTGCTTCAACTAGATGCTTGCTTCAATGCTTTTCTGTAAGATTGCTTTTGGTGGACCTAGGGTTTGACAGAGAAACCCTAATTTTTCAAGTGTGGAATCTTGAAACTCTATCTAGATAGAAAGATGCGCCTCCTTTAGGCGAGTTGTCTAGTGCGGTCCTTTTCCAAAAACTGTGGAGGGAAACTCCAAAAACTTGATGACTTAGTTCCTTTCTGCAGTGTCCTGCAGTCAAAAATTGAAAATCCACAAAATTAGAAACTCTTTCCACATATATATGTTCCCTCCTAGAGTGAGTTATATGGTCTTTTTTTCAACTGATCAGTGGAGGGAAGTGTCTGGAACAGGAAGCCTTAGTTTCTCCAATTTCGTATGTTGAATTGCCTGATCATGATTCTGATGCATCTCCGAAATTCCTAATCCTCAAGGTCTGAAACTTTGTCCTGAGATATCCTGATCTATCCTCTTTCCAACCCCACAGGTTAGCTAAATATTGGATTCACAAAGTGGAACTTATACCAAGTTTCCCAAGGTGACTTGTTTGTGGACTGGTTCATTATAGTGAACTTGTATAGACTGCCACGTGTCACTGTATCAACTTCGGAGTATGAAACTCGCACCACAAAAACTAAAGTCAGTTCGTTATCTGCAACATCTTGATAAATTCGATTTGGATCTTTCTATCCTGAGATATAGCAATTCTCCCTAGGTCACCTATTTAAGACTGAATTATGAAAGAGACCAAAACCCTGTTTTGGAGAAATCATATCTCTTAAAGTACAACGAATACGAGGCTGAAATTTACACACAAGGTACATAAAGATTTCATCTTCGACATGTAAAAATTTCAGCTCCTGAGACTTCTCCAAACTCTAGTTATAGCTAAAATACCAAGACAACCAGATTTTTCCTTCTAGGGTTTTCAAGCATGAAACCCTAATCTCCAGTAGCTACAGTTGTAGCAATATTTCGGTTGCACAAAGTCTTTTTTCAGGGTGGCTCTGACACCATGTTAAGATTTTAATAGTTATATAAGAGCTTAAAACATTTATCAACATAACATCATAACCATATGCAAAAGGATCACTAAAAGAAAGACACGCACAACCACACAAAAGAACAAAGATATTTATCCTGGGACACCCTCGTGGGGGAGAAAACCCAACAAAACTTCCTCGATATAGACTGCAACCAAGTGTAGTGTAAGACCCCAAGAATAATACTTATAAGACTCCAAGAATAAGACTAGATTGCTTCCTCTCTTCCAGATGGACTGCTCATCTCTTTAGCGAACTTATTTGAGTTCTAAGTGTGTCCAAATGAAGGAGGTGCCTCCCTTATTTATACTGATCAGTGGAGAGGCTTAATAACCCAACAGGGCTGACTTGTCCTCCCAAGCGAGGCCTACTTTCCTTGGGATACTCAAAAATACATTTTAATAATACTTTTGTGGGTACTACTGACCCGACTTACAACTGAGGTTTTACCTCAAGACTTTACATGACCAAATACAACAATAACATCCCTAATCCAACAAATAACATCTCCAGAAGGGGAAATAATATTAATAATACAAAATAGAATATCTTCCGTAGTTACATTTCTTTAACACAAATGGTAATCTAGGCTACGTATCCATGCTTCCAAATACATGTCAAATGCGCCCAAATGGAACCTCATGGTGAAATATGCCTCCAAGTTAGTCTCCATCAAGCCAACATTACCCTCTACACCATTGTTCTTCCCTAGAGGACGCAAGGTGGTTGGGAAAGATAGAACAAGGTGCATGACCTCCAAGGACTCTCTTTCCGCAACCTTTAATTACCACTAAACTCCAATCAAGGATCTTTTGTTGTTCTTGGTAAAAGAAGAAAGCTCATGAAAATGCAAAATAAGACAAGCATTTTCAAGGAGGAGCAATATGGCTCCATATGGGAACTGCACCTTCTTGTGGGGTGTAAGAGAACTCTAAAATCTATGCATGAACTACCTGCAAGGTGAATCATAGGTATGGCTATTTGTGATAGGATGGGTCAAAAACTTCACATCCCCATCACAAGCTACAAAATGTCTTCTATCCCAATTTAGTACAAAGGTCTACTTGAGAATGTTCATCTAACTACTCATTCGCAAGGGGATTTATAAACGAGGCATGAATGAAAAATGCCAAAGAGAGCATTAAATGACATCTGATTTGATAATACATGCTTAGGTTAGAGTCCTACAATTAGTAAATTGTTGTCCTAATATTTCATGAATAATCTAGGATTTGATGGAACCATACTTTTTGATACCATATCACATCCAAAAAGATCCATTTACAAGTCCATTAAAAACGTTCTCCTAATAAATATGCCTATTGTTTCTACACTCACAATTTTCTATTACTAGTATCTTTTTAGTGTGCCTTCTTTCCACAAAATATTACTGAATTGAGCTTTGTTATAAACAAGTTGCATAGAACTAGCATCAACTTTGAGTACAACATAATAATAATAATAAAAATAATCATAATCAAATGCTAATGCTCAAAGACTTGCATTGGGTTCTAGCCAATATTTTAATTACAAATTTACAAGTGTGTTATAGAATACCACAACTTTTACACTTGCCTCTCAAGCTAAGATCTAATGACTTCTATTTTTCTAATTACTATCTAATTTCTTTGGTATATTTTTGCTCTAAGCTTTGGCATCCTTCCTTACTATTATAATTTGATACATATTTATACTTGGCAAAGGCCCCTAGGGATACTCATGAGGAAGTATAAATACACATGAGTATCATTGTATGGAGACATGTTGGATGTTGGATATAATGTTTTGTAACAAGCCTGGCTTGTGGAATGACTCCTTCCATAAGGACTATTTGATGGTGTTGCCTTACCTTAAGGGATCTTTCTATATCTTGGCGTTATTCTTGTTGTGGATGAATTTTGGGTTATTTATGAAGTTAAATTAAAGGATTTTCATTATTTATCTATTAAGGTTTATTACATTTTTTTGCTTCAACTTAAGTTGGTGTCAAATTATTAATGAAGAATTGGCCAATTTCCCTTTTGGGTTTTAAGCATTGAACCTCCGCTCTAAGTCACAAGATTCGACAAATTTGTACCTTCAGGTTCGAATTTTGCCGAATCTCAAGCTGGTTCGAATCTGAAGGCGAATTTAATAAAATATCAAAAAATTGGGGGGTTGGTTTTTCATNGCTTTTCCATCTCAATAGTCAAGAATCACTGCATCTGCACAATAACCAGTTCATCGTTTGAGTTACAGACTATAATCTATAAGTGCAATTACAGTCAGAGACCCACGATTCTGTTGTGCCACCATTGAAGAGTGAAGTTAATCGCAATTGAGATTAAATTTATCTAAGTAGTATAGCTGAAAGTTGAAACAAACCCCGAGTTGCACATTTCTAGCTCCACGAATAAACTGTTGATGTAAATTTTTTGTTTGTTTAAACTATACTTCAGTTAATATATATATATATTCGAATCTAAAGATGAATCTCAAACGAACCTTATCGAGAAATTCAAATTCGAATCGAATCAAATGGTCATCGGACTCAAATTCGAATTCGAACTATGTGACTTAGCCTCCGCTCTCTTGAGGCGAAGCAAGACAAAAGAATCCTCTTTTATTTTCCTTCATTAAACATTATTGGAGGGGATTTTCTTGGAAGGAGAACCTTGTTTAGGTTATTGATCTATTTGGGCAACCTTGGTTTCTTTTAGCTTCGAGAGTTCCTCCTTTGTGAACTTGGATTTAGAAGTGGTTTTTGTCAATAGGAGATGCTTCAATCCTAATTCAGTATTAATAGATTTGACAATGAGACATTTCTTGACAATATTATGACATGATAAGGGATTTTATTTGAGCACTCTATATGACCAAGGTTGGAGCACTTTCATGAACATCTCATAGAGTTGATTATCCATGAAAGGTTGGTTGCTAGTGTGAACTCTAGCTTACTGATTATGGTTAAATTCAAAGTATAGTCCTTCATGTCCTACTTAAGAGTCATGAGTGTTTTTATGCCCGTCTTGAAGGACCTAACAATGTCAAACTATCTCAGGAAGAGGTTTACTAGCTGTTGAAATACATAGATGGTGTTAACAATGGCTTGTCATGATTATGAAAGTAGGGCATTATTAAGGCCACTACTAGGGTTCAAGTCTCTCAAATGAAATGTTTTTATGTCATGTTAGTTGTACAATAGTGCTTATGGTAGCGGTTGGGGCCAAGTGCAAGTCCTATGCATCTTTAGTGGAATAAATAACCCTTACTCCCGGCTTCATAGCCAGAGGATTCCAATTGGAATGTTGTTGGTTGAAATCACTCTTATGTGGAGTTAGGCATGATATCCGCATCGATAAATGGAAGCTAGTTAAGAAAAACATAAATGGAGCCTTCAATTAATTGATGGAACCCCTTAAGTGAGTCTCCTTGTAAGAATTTATAACATAGCTTGAAAAGTACAACATCTCGAGACATGAATTACCCACAAGCTAATGCAAAAGCATCAACGGTTGTTGTAGGGATTTAACTAGGAGCCACACTAAACTTGGGTAAATAAGGCAAAAAGAATGGTTAAGGTACCATAAGAACATGAAGGGCCAATGAACTTTTAGGGTAATCTACAAATGTTCTTTGAAATTTGACCAAAATCCGTGGCACAGAAATAATTGAATAAGGACATTGTATGCTCCCATAATAAGGAACTTACATGTTTGGTTGAGGAAAGGAATATGTAACACTTGATGCAAGAGGTATCACAAATTTCTTGACAAGGGTTCTAGAAATGTCCTTAATACTTATTGGAGTCCTTGTTTGCTAGGAAGTTTGAGCCTATTGAGACCCAGAAGACCCTATAGTATTAGAAACATTAGGAGTTCATGAGATGGATGCATGTATGGAGGACACATACAAAGAAGCTACAAAAATCACTACATGAGGTTCCATATTTATAGGGGACTGAGGCATGTGGCTAAAGATAAGGGTTGAGACCAAGGAGAGATAACAGATGTAGGAAATGAAATATATGGAATATTTTCATGGGCATAATGGAGTCCTTAGAGGTTATGGAGATTGTTTGGGCCTAATCAAAGTTGTTTCCTAAAGGAAAATAGTTTGAGAGAGTTCACTCACATGTAAAGCCATGTGACCCACTCACTAAGCAACTCATTGTATTGTGGATAACTAAAGGGATTTATGTAAGGATCTAGCCCTCTAAATTCGTGGAAAAAATGGGGTTTGATAGGGAAAATAATAGATGATAAGGATAGAATACTAGAGGAAAACCACAAGATTTGACTTCAAAAACTATCAGTTGAAGCCTCAAAGGCTGAAGATGCAAGTATGGTGGATGCCATTTCAAGTGGGAGAATTGTAGGTAAATAGTGTATTACGGTTTTCTAACTTGACCACATTTAACAACAAACACTAAACATGGTGAGCTCTCCTAGGTCATAGATTTGACTCTGTGGGTTGGGATATTGGTACAACTTGAGGGAGCCAAATGGTTAAGAACACGTGTTTCCTCCTTGGAGTTAGTAGGGTCAAATCTGGAGGGGTAAGGGTATATACTCCTCTAAAGACTAAGTAGTCAAATCGCTCCATTGAGGAATCCCTTGTCCCGCAACAAGGGGGCCTCATACGTCCATTTGGCATTTGGTAATCCAAAATGGAACTGAATTAATCCCTCTTCCAAACTTTGTAAAGAAAAGAATCCTTGGAAAAGTTTGAAGTCAACAATCAACTTGAAGGCTAAAGGTCAAAAGCCACAATAAGGTGAAATGAATCACTATGGTTGGCGTTCCAATTTCCAAGGTAACATTATCATAAACAATGCTTGCTTGATGCAAAGACAACCAAAGGGAGATGGAAAAAAATAATGCTGGGGAAGAAGATGGGCAATAGCAGAGGAATGAGGACTGGGAGTGAAGCAATCTACTCAAAGATTGGAGGACGAAGAGGATTCCTAACCTGTCCACATGGAACAAAGATCATCTCTGAACTAAAGCAATCTGTAAATTGCTGCTAGTGAGTAAGAATACATGAAATTTTGTTGGAAGTGTATAGCTCATCCTTTTTAACAATTCCTGAGCATAATTAGAACCTGCCATTGCTGGTTTTCCATTTGGGTTTCCAGAGTAATCTGGCGTCGAATGTGTTTAAATTTGTGTCTGAGATCAATCTGGTTGATCGCTGATTTAATTAATGGATCAGCTACAACACTTTTTTTTTGCTGGCTGGCATCTACAGCACAATTTTTATTTGTTCTATTTGCTTGGTTAATGTATTAGCTGGTGCACTGTGCAATAGCATGCTATGTAGCCAAAGTTCAAACATCTTCAAGCCCTGGTGCAGTATGCTTTACATACAGCAAAGCCCCTTTATATATATATATATATATAATTCACAGTCTAATACTAACGAATGGTTGGTTTACTTGGTGCCCTGTTTAAATTGTGTGCTTAACTAATTAGCCACAGCCATCATTTGGCACAGGGGAATGGTTATTAATTAAGTGCTGAGTTTGCACATTCATTATTCAGCTGCTAACGGAATTGACTCCTTACAGCAATTCGTCTCAAGCTTTGCATGGAATTATCTACCTACAGCCAGCGTTATATACATAACTACTTGAATGATCAAGTCTTTGCAATTAGCTCCAGCCATATATAATGCTTGTCTAATGTTTAACTGTCAGCCTATTTCTGAATTGCAGAGTGCCATGCATCTTATTAACCGCTGGTTTTCTGAATGGGAAGAGTTATAACTGTTATAACTTATAATGCAATAAACAGAGTTGGCACTCAGTTGACAAACAGTCTTGGGGTACTGGTTTTGAATTGGTGTAAACAGTTTTGATTATTTGAGAAGCATTTCAAGGATATAAGACCATTCCTTGGTTGAGCATCCATCCAGTGGAAGGCATTGCAAAGCCATCTAACCAAGCTTGAAACCAATCAGAACGGAGCCATTCATTCATCCCTTTTGGTGAATAGGAAGTAGAGAACAGGAAGCTTTGAACCCAGCATTTACAGGATAATGGCAAAGAGTAAAAATGTATTTTGGCCTCAATGTTGATGACACTGAAGGCCCTAGGCCTACTGTTTTGGTTCATCTTGCTAGGCTGTGACCTTAAATTACTCTCATCATCATAATCTTATCTCTATTCCAAGATTCTAAGACTAATCGATTATGCCAAATGAAGAGAAAAGTAAAAGTGAATAATACAAAACCTTCAAATGAAACCTTGGTTTTACGCAAAACAACTACAATCTAATTTGATGGAAATCAGCCACGAATTGAACGTAAAAAAACCCAAAGTAAGCTAACAAAGAGTGAATGCACATAGAACGAGGAAAAATGATATCACTAGAGATGTCAAAATAGGTGTCAATAGCCTCCAACAAGTAAAAAGGATATCCACATGTAAAAGTTTATTAAGAGTTATGACTATCTATCCATCGACTATGAGAATAGATCTCCAAGTGGCTAGGTCAAGATTTGCCTCATGCAACCAAAGGGAAATAAGTAGACTTGTCCTTTTTTGTCAAACGTTGTATGTATATATGGTAACTCCATTGGATAAAAAAGTGCATAAGTTTAGGTGTGTCTAGTAGACCTACCACTGCCTCTATTTATTGTGACACAGGCTTCAATATGCACAGCTTCAAAATCTGGATTAGAAGTGAGAAAAATAAACAACTCAAGTTATTGATAACTTTTGGGATCATGGTTATTTGTTGATAGTATTCTCTTACCCTACCATTACGTTAAAAAAAAGCCATCTATAAATTTACTCTGAAGCATATGTATGACTTAGTGGGATAAAGTAGGTAATGCACCCTATATAACATTATTATTGGATGAAATTGTGCTCAAGTCCAGGTATGTACACAAGTGACGAGACTGACCATAATTTCTACCGTGACAAGGCCTTCAATGCACAAGCTTCATACCAGGACTATAAGTAAGGAAAAACAGCTAGTCAGGTTATTGATAATATTTTTTTATTATGGTCATTTATTGGTAGTATTCTCATACCCTACCATCATGTTGCAAAGGAAGCCATCGATTGAGCCTGTCTAGCTTTAGTACTAGGATCATTCTTACATATTGGATGAAATCTTCCACCATTCACAATGTTCGCTTATAACTACGAAAGAACTAAGGTTTTCATAAGCTGATACATGCAAGTTAGGAGGCAGGGAGAGTTATACCTCTATTCTCTTCATTTCAGCTTCTGCTTTTATTTTTTGATTACTTTCCCAGGCTTGTATTTTGATTTCTTCACGTTTATACCTACAGAAGGAGAAATGTACAATAGTTAAAACCAAAATAGCTATCTCACAAATAATCAAGAATATTATCACAAGAAGCAATCTCTATCTTGGTGAAGGTATTATACAAGTCACCGGTATACATAAACTAAACTCAGACAGTATGCATTATAAAAGGGAGTTGAAAATCCAAAGAGAAAGACAAGCTAAAAGCAAAGGCTTACAAGAGAATCACCTGGCCATGTATTTAGCCTGCTCTGCGTCCTCCCATGCTGCAGCCCGAGCCTCTAAGACATTCAGTTTAGCATGTTCCATATCATTAGTCTTGAGTGATTTAGAAGCATCTTGCTCTTCTTCTTCTTTACTAGCCCATGCCATGATATTTGACTTCCCCAACTGTGCACCTAGAGCCATAATTTCCCTTCTAGTGCTCTCATGCACTTGCTTCTCTGATAATTCGTGATGGTCTTTTAGGCCCAGTTGATAATTTTTTACTGCCTCCACTGGTGCTACACATCTTCCTGGAGTAGATGGTCGTGAACTAACAGGGCTCCTAGTTGAAGGTGTTGTAGCTCTGAGAGGGGTTCCTGTTCTTGAAGGCTCTTGGCTTGCAATAGGGGTCATTTCTGTCCCCATATCCCTCATGGAAACTGATCTCACATTTGAAGTCGGTGGGGTGTAGGATAGGTGTTCATTGGCTGGGTCTGCGATGGGCTTATCGATCGGCACCATAGCCTTACCATAATCAATCTTCTTGGTGTCTCCCTCATCTTGATTCAATCCTAATTCTTCTTCATCCATCGCTGCAGGAGTACTAGAAAGAACAGACAAGGCTTCCGAGGCATTGGGGGCAGAAGCCTTACTCTGACGAGGCAGAAAGCTTATTTTTCTCTGCGCATCGGAAGCCTTGGACTTATTCTTAACATAACCATGATCTCCTCCTTCTGAAGAGAGACTGACCAGCCATTTCTGGGCATCGTCCCATTTTGAAGGGGTTGGCTTGGAATGTGACCCTAGAACAGGCCTGTGATGAATTGCCCTATCCCCACCACCTTTAGGGAACTCAAAGCTGCTGGAGCCATTGCTGTTAATATTACCATTATCATGCCTACTTTCATAGAACTCATAACCATTACCTTCAAGGGACCCCATTGCTCCTGGAAAACACTTACGCAAGTACCCTTCCCCACCAACTGCACTGAATACTACTCAATGTTTCTAAAGTCATAAGACATTATCATAAACTCAGAATGCTGTTCATACCAACAAAATATTTGTGAATAAATCTACTGTCATGGCATTTCTTTGGACCTAGTACAAGCAATGTTCTTTCTATAATAACACACACATGCTCAGTCCTGTATTAAATTTCCATAACAGGTTCTGTCTAGTAATATATTAATTCAGCATGGCATGAACAATGATTTTAGACACGTCCCACTGAATACCAACTCACTTCTTTTACACCTGCATATACAACTTAGATTTTTTTGACTACATTGCAGCAATAAGCAGATCCCAAATCCATACCTGTTTTTCTTGCAGTGTAGCTCGTTTCGTCATCAATGGCTGCTCAGGTCATTTGATCTGTGGAGCACATGGAAGATATATACATATTCCGTGTGTATCTATCGCACCACCTCTGACTCCTGAGTCAACTCTAGTCCCAAGAACCATATTAACTTTCTGATATCATGTTATAAGCACTTTACATTTTATCTTATCGATGCATGTCATTGTTTGTAGGCTTATTCAGAAACATTTTTGTCATTTTCTCCGCAGACACTGCGATTTCCACATGGCTGTGTTGCAGGATGACCATTTTCTAACCGTTAAGTTTACCTTTGAAACTGGGATTAGAATTTTACTACTCCAATGCACAGTACTTGGCTTGCATTCCCGAGGCCAAATTCATGCACTAAGCTACATGTGTGGAAGGGCCGACCGTTCTAAGCTCCTCATGCCTACGTGACAAATGACAGCAATCATTGTACTCAAAGATTTCTTTATTTGCCTGGCTATGTATACATCAATTGTACCTACATTGTCACTTGAATAATAATTTTGGGTTTGCTAGTACAATGCTATCGCAACCTGATCCTTTCATTCATTATCTATTCATTATCTATTGAAAGTGCTAGCTTGATAATATTTATTAGGAAAGGAAAGCAATGGTGGCAGGTGCCAAAAACATTTAAGGGTGCAGGGCCACTTCAACTTGAAAGTTGCAGGTACCATTTTGATGATGCCATGTTGTATAATGCCAACTCTACAGTTTAAGATGCTATTGACAGAGCAATGGAATCACCATTTTCATGATAATGCCAACTGCAACTATTGGCCGGACTGGCACTCTTCTGAATGGAATAATAGTGGTCCCTCGTATAAAAAGTCCGTCGTACATTTACTGTCAAACTTGGTAGTTATATCTATACGCAATTTTACTAGCAAGCCAGCCAAAGTTCCACAATGGAACATTGATGTTACAGTCAAACCTTGCAGCTATATTTATCCTTGCAACTTACTAGCAAGTCGAAGTGAACTTTGATGAGTGAAACAAGGATTTTATTTATTTTTTAATTGAAAGAGATCAAGTCCTGATTAATCCTTTAGGATAAATAACAACCAAAATGTCCTATTTTTCTGGTTAAATTTGGTCATTTCTGTCAATATGCAAAATTCATTTTGGACTTTCCTAAACTAAAAATTGAATTTTAAAATCATTCAATTTGAGCAATGAAAATTAAAATTTCAACGATTTTCAACCATTTACTCTGCTAGCGATTTGGTTTGCACATATACTACTCCCTAATCCCTAATAAATAAAAGATCAACTTAAAGGACTATGAAAATGTTAACTAAGTTAACCGGCCTTCCCACTATTTTCACCAATGTATCATTCAAAAGGATTTTATTTGTCCAACTGAAAAAGTAAATAGTTTTTCCTGTTAAATGGTAAACCATTGTCCAAACTAAAATAGCAGAGGGTTTTTCCCGTTAAATAGAAAATGGTAAACCATCCTAAGAAATTATGATGTTTGTGGCTTATGATAAAAGTACATTAAAAGCTAGTAGAGTAAAAAATAAAATTAATTTCGAGTAAAATGAAAATTTGTCAAGAAAAATCATTATAATAAAAATGGTATCATTTTTCAAGAAAAATAAGGATAATGAGTCAACCGGCAACTACCATAATAAAAAAGTACCATTTTTCTTTAATAAAGATAATGATTCAATCTACATTCATGAACAGTAGTAGTTCAGGGATAACTGTCATCGGTACAATTTCATAATTAAATTAGGTTTAGTTTTATTATCATTAAAATAAAATAAGTATAAACACCAAAATATTGAAAATTATTTTTAAATAACTAAAAAATATTCTTATAATTATATTATAATTATTTTAAGTGATATAAGTTTTTTGTACAATAATAATGATCTAGCCTATATTCATAAATTGTAGCCAATAACAACTGTTTTTTTGGTATAAATTCACAACTAAATTATAATAAATTTTACTATCATTAAAATAAATATAAATACTAAAATATCTAAAATTGTTTTTAAATAATTGAAATAGCTTCTGTGCTCATCTTAAAATTGACACATGTCTTTTTTTTAAATAATAAAACATTATAAAATAATAATATGTTAGCTTAAATTAGATTTAAAAACAAATAGATAACGTGAACATGTGTAACTTGTGTAACTCCTTCCGTGCTGATCCTAGAGTTGACAAGTGTCATTTAAAAAAATGATAAAATATTATAAAATAATAACATGTAGGCTCAAATTAAAGTTAAAACATTTACAACCACATTATATAAAAAACACAAATTAGATAAATGGGAGAGTGCAACTTCTTCAATGCTCATCCTAGAGTTGACACGTGTCCGTGTAAAAGAATAATAAACTATTATAAAATATTGACATGTCCAATCAAATTAGAGTTAAAATATTTACAATGGCATATATAAAATAAAATAAAACACAAATTAAATAAATTAAAAAGCTTGGTTAACATTTGTACTTTGAAAACAAGTTTGCATCTCAAAAGATTTGATCATGTCTCCATTTGTTAGATCCATTTTAAGATAGATGTATGCTAGTTTTATCATCAAACCATAACTTATTAAATTTTTTAAAATATCAATTTATATCTGAATTAATAAATCAATATTTTATAGATTTAATTGTCACTGTGTATTATTAAGAATTATAGAAATATTATAATGACAAATACACGTTTAATTTAACTTCTAAAATATACCTATACATATATGTATATGAAGAATAATAGAAATATTATAATGACAAATACACATGTTTATTTTAACTTCTAAAATATACCTATACATATATGTATATGAAGAATAATAGAAATATTATAATGACAAATACACATGTTTATTTTAACTTCTAAAATATACCTATACATATATGTATATGAAGAATAATAGAAATATTATAATGACAAATACACATGTTTATTTTAACTTCTAAAATATACCTATACATATATGTATATGAAGAATAATAGAAATATTATAATGACAAATACACATGTTTATTTTAACTTCTAAAATATACCTATACATATATGTATATGAAGAATAAAATAATGAAATTTTTTTAATGACAATAACATAACGTGAGAATGACAAAATATATATATGACAAAATGTCTGTGTAAAATATATATATGACAAAATGTCTATGTAAGAAATGATGTTCAAATTCATTTTGACGTCTTTTTCTTAGATATTATTTTGTTGGTTGTTGTTCGATGTACATTTATATATTTTGATTTATGTTTAAAGTAAAGTATACACATTTAATTTTTTTTAAAGGTGTTTTGTCGATGATTGAAAAAAATAAATTATAATAAATTTATTTTAAAAATAAATTATAATAAAGTTATTTTAAAAATAAATTCAATAAAATTTTTGAATTTGTTATTTTAAAGTTATTTTATTATATATATTTCTTATTAGGTTCTTGTTATAGAGTATATATGATTGGTTTAGACGTATTATTAATTTTGAGTAATTTGAACAAATTTTGAGCTTAGACTAAGGGTTTTTTTATAGTGCATGGCAACTTTTAATTATGGATTTTTTTAATTATTTTATTTTTTAAATTGTCATTGGTTCTACCAAGGTGATGTTAGCTAAGATTTCAGTGCCCCAAGACTCGACGGCGAAGTGATGTCGGCAATTATTTAAATGCATGTCAATTCTTCTTTTAATGTTGTTGCTTTGGTTTCTCTCGAGGCTTATCGGTGGCAGGGTTATGGTTGCTCAATGAGGAATTACGAAACCATTCTTCCTATTTCCCAATACCACTTACATATTGTCAGCTGCTAGCATGCATTTGTAGTGAGGTAAAATCGACGCGTTGTTTGCATGTATCCTAGCTTGTCTGCATTCTATGTTCCAGGCGTGTGGTTCAAAGAGCTCCCAATGCCGGAGTATGTGTAACATCCCTAAAATTCGTAAAAAAAAATATCACCGCATGTAATTCATGATTCTTTGGGAATAAATCAAGAGATGTTATACTTCATAAATCATTTATCATAACAAAATGAATTAATAATAAACTCAAGTTTTAAGTGTCTATATAAGTTTTATCGTTACCATGCTTTATTGGTGTACTATGTTAGAATTATGTCATGCTTTCCACTTTACATTACTTTGTGATGATAACTGTCTTTAAGACTGTTTGACATTTTTCCTAAGTTTGGTTTTACTTTTGAGCTGTAAAAGGTATCGATCATAGTCTTACTTAGTCTTTACGCCTAATGCATGATCTTTGTTTTCCATTGATGCAGGTAGGTGCAGCCGTCCTAAAAAGTACCAAATCATAAGGCCTAGAACTATTAGTGACAAGGAACGTGGTCCTATTTCTTTTGGGGAACACACCGTAAACTTTACTTGGTTTCGATATTGTATAACATACTATTTCATATCTTAAACTTTAAAGTTTGGACTCAACACAACATATGTTATAGCTTATACTATAACATATGCTTGAATATTGGAGATGATAACCCTTGTTCAAAAATCCATGATATAAACTTAGAGTGGGAAACACTATGTGTAAACTTGGGTCTTTATTACAACCGATCACTAAAGGTAAAAATATCGAGACCGTAACCACGAATTCAATATGCAACGTATAGAAATTGATGGCATCCACATGTAGGCCATGTGGTCGTAATAACGCCTCCAGCTGTGGGGTAAAGGACATGAAGTCAAACCCTAGGTTTTTAATGTGTAAAGGTGGTTGTGTAGAAGCTTTCGATGGGGTTTTCTTTACAGTTAGTTGCACCTTCGTTCTTGCACTCAGCCTCTAGGTTCTTAACCTTATTAGCTCACTTTCAGTAAACTGAGAGGGAGAGGCCATTAGCCTTGGCGCTCACTTTCATCTGAACCTATCTCAGACTGCCCAGAACGCTGGTGGAGTTCATGAGATTTTCTTGGCTGGGAAAAGAGTAACTATGGTGGAAGCTATATGCCGAGAAGGTAAACTATAACTTCAAAGCTCTTCCAGTTATGATTCTCTCACACAGATTTTTTATAAAGAAGAAATAATGTTTAACCTTCCTTAACCATGTGTGTGCAGGTCCAGTCTTTACGACGAGGGTGAATATCGTTCACCGGCCAAGAAGCCCCATTTAACTGGTAAGAACCATTTCTTTACCTCGCGTAGTTTTTTGGAACCAATTTGGGTCGTGTGGCGTGTTTTCATGGCATTGGGGTTTCTCCACTGTGCTGGTTTGGTGCTATGGAAGTGATATATCGCTTTTGGTACAATGTATATTCACTTGAATGGAATTTTTATTACCCGTGGAGTCTTTTAAAAGACTATGGCACTCTGTATATTTTTGTTGGTTCTAAAACTTCTTGATATTGTAAGTACCCGTGGGGATTTTGATATTGAAAACTCGGTTTGTTTAAGCAAATGTGTAATTTCAGAATGTAAAAAGATTGTTATATGTGGAGTCTTACGACTATGCCACTTTCTTTTTATAATAACTTATATTTTTTT
Source organism: Pseudotsuga menziesii (assembly GCA_001517045.1). Classification (NCBI taxonomy): domain Eukaryota; kingdom Viridiplantae; phylum Streptophyta; class Pinopsida; order Pinales; family Pinaceae; genus Pseudotsuga; species Pseudotsuga menziesii. The sequence continues at coordinate 604,951 of LPNX010510294.1, forward strand.
TCGGCAGTCGTATCTATGTGCAAAAATTTTGATTTGTTGACCCGTGAGGGCTTCGTAGCTTAGTTAGTTTTACAGTGCACAACATTGTGGCAGTGAGCCTTAAATCTGTAGATTTGTCTTTGTTTGGAATTATAAGCCACTTTCGCCAAATTTAAAAGCAGTTTTCTATTTGATAAGGGACAACTCTGAAATGAATCTTCGGCCTTGTTTTACAGTTATGGTACAAACTAGAAAGTAATAAAGCCGTGAGGCTCTTATTGTCGATTCTAGTTCTTAGACTAAAATGCCACTATCATATTTTCTTTATTGTTTAATGATAATACAATGGATATATTATGTGAATAAGCCCATGAGGGTTTTCTGTGTACACTTCTTGCTTTATTTAAAATAATGGATGTTGCGTTTAACATAATTTACATTTTGTTAAATGAGTCCTCCAATTTGTTTACCAGTCTTATTGCAAAATCTCACAGTGAAGCCGTATTGCATTAGCAGAATAACTTTAGTTTCAAAGCATCTATGGTTATTTTACCATTTACGGTTTGTTTGTAATTAACTTATTCTCCGAAGGGATTCGACCGGGGAGTCTTGGCCTTCCCATGTAGGCTTTAAGATAAGGGTCGTGAGGCCTCTGTCAAAAGACTTCAAGTGCTAAAATAAACTCTATGAGGTTTTAGATAATGTTATAAGTGTTACACAGTCGTTATCCTTTAGTTGACAGATTAGCAAGGTTTTGGGAAACTTTAAAGAAAAAAGGGTTTAGTTACGATGGCCAGTGGTCAATAATACGACTGTGTAGATGTAAACCAGTTCAGTTATACAAAAGATCCTAGGGTTTCATCGTTTTGTTTAAAAACTATGAAACCTTTTATTCTAATTATTTAACTTGGTTTATATATTTTTAATAGTCCATGGGACTGTATGTAACTCTCATTACTATTGAAAAGAATTTATACTCTGTTTAGTCTACCATACTGTTTTGAGAATAAAATAAGCCCTAAGGTTGTAACTTCCTTCTGCAAGCGAAATACTGCAGAAACAACACCGGCCTGACCTGAAGCCTGTAACCAATGCTACAGTCTGTCGATAATCTCGACTTGGTGTTAATTAACAATTTAATCATTAAGAAACTGGGCTTAAGATGCCTTATGTGAACTAGATTAGTTATTTCTGCTCGTTTAAAACCTAGGTCATTCTAGATTAGTTCATGCGTTTTTTTTTAGGAAAAAAAATACTCTTATCCTGGGAACATTATTGTAAACACAGTATTAAGGAGGAAGCTTGGATATGAACATTAGATAAGTTCCAAGTTATGTTTATGTTTGTATAATCTTATTTTAGGTTTTTAACCCTAAATGGTCTATAGTACTATAAACAATGTTCTGTTCATATATATATATATATATATATAAGAATAGAACACTGTTTATAGTACTATATATATATATATATATATATATATATATATATATAT
>LPNX010510294.1:606514-626778 GCA_001517045.1 Pseudotsuga menziesii
AGTCCTTACTGTATTACAAAATTTACTTGATTTATGCTTAGTCTACAGATTTATGTCCCTATTTCTAACATTTTAATAGTTTGTAATACCTGTAGAAGCAATCTGAAACTAATATAAAAAGAACATTTCTTAGATTATGAAAAACTTTTACAGAGAATACTAAACCAGTAGATTTATCCATTTAATTGAATACCAATAAATATAGTTCCTAACAACTTCCAGATAGAGAGATTATAAAACATCCTAATTACAGTTCCCGAGCATATTTCAAAATGAAAATACATATTCAAAAATTCAATAGGAATTGAACCTCGGCAGAATGCAGAAAGGGGACAAACACCCATGGGAAACTGTTTCACCCAACCTTCTCCTGAAGTAGCCAAAGTTACTTGCTTAGGACCCCTAAGCCTGTTCACTGAACCACTAGGATGAAGACCGTCACACAACAAACTTCTGCAACTTAGCACTCAATAGCAGATTATTTCAACAAAACACTTTAGCTATCCCCTCATCAAATTCTTTTTGTGCCTGACTTCTCAGTTTGCATCAATCATAAGGTTCATTCTCCCAGAAATCAGAATAAGTAGTGATCCTCCTACTCAATTTGATGGTTTATATAACATTGCCTAGGTATTTGGGTCAGTTTTGGAATTAAATGAGCCACCATCTCAGCTCCCCCCTCTCAGGGAACATGACTAGGTTTTTAGGGATTATGCTCTTGCAACAACTAGAAAGTGAATGCTAGTGTTGCCACTTGTCAATCATCCTTCTATAGTTGCTCCTTCCTCCTAGTGGGTTAGTGACCACTCATTTAATAGTCTCCCCTGGATAGGTGTATCCTTTTATTAATTATTAAAATAAATAATTCTTCAATTACAGTCATCCTTGACCCACTTGGTCAGAAACTTTACAATAAAAATTAACATAATGTTTTTACTGAAATAAATAATAAATATTTATTTTTCAGTTCTGGATATGTTACAAACACCCCCCCTTGAGTTCAACATCGTCCTCGATGTTACTTCAGCTATTCTGAGTTTTCTTGGAACAGAGTTGGATATGCTGCCCACATATCGCTCTCTAATTCCTAGGTTGCTTCATCTGGACTGAGGCGTTTCCACTGCACATTTACCTGTCCAATGGTGCGATTCCAGAGAAAAAATTTCCCTCTGTTAAGAACACAGTTTGGTTCCATTGAAAAATCGCCTTTTGGTTCTATCAGAATCACATTCCAATCGATCACATGAGTAGCATCATGTACATATTTCTTCAAAATAGAAATGTGAAAAACATTATGTACTCTAAGATTTGGTGGCAAAGCTAATTGATATGCCACTGGCCCCACTCTTGCCAATATTTCGAATGGTACGCAATACCTGGGTGCTAATTTAGGACAACTCCCTAGTTTAAAGGATCTCTTTCCGGGTTTCACCTTAACAAACACATGCTCACCTACTAGGAATTCCTTTGGAGTTCTTTTAAGGTCGGCATGACTATTTTGTCTATCCTGAGCAGTTTTCAAATTGCTTTGTACCTGCTTCACTGTTAGTTCCAATTCTTTTAACATTCTAGGTCCTAACATCAGTTTATCTACTGGATTACTCCATGTAATATGAGTGTTACACTTTCTATCATATAATGTTTCAAAATGACCAAGCTTTGTTGAAGCTTGTTAATGGTTAATATAAGCAAATTCAACCAAGTGCAAATAGTCTTCCCACTTCTTGGGATAGTCTCTAACATACATTCGTAACATGTCTTCTATTACTTGATTGACTCTTTCTATTTGTTCACCCGTTTGAGGATGGTAAGCAGTATTGAAATTCAATTTAGTATCTAACCCTTTAAATAAAGTTTTCCAAAAATTACCAGAAAAATTTAGGATCTCTGTCAGAAATTATTTCCTTTGGAATTCCATGCAAACGAAAGATTTCTTTCATAAAAATGTCAGTAATATTAGCAACTTTATAAGTTCTCTTAACGAGGATAAAGTGTAATGCTTTACTTGGTTTATCCACAACTACCATTACTGAATCATTTTGTTTCTGGTTTTTAGGTAAGCCATTTACAAAGTCAAGACTAACGACTTCCCATTTCCAATTTGGAATTGGTAATGGCTATAAAATGCTTGATGGGTGTTGATGTTCAGCTTTAACTTGCTGACATTCAAAACACCTAGCTAAAAATTCAACAACTTCATTTTTCATATTAGGCCAAAAGTTTTTCTTAACATGGTTATCATCTTTTGATATCCTTGGTGTCTAGAATAAGGACTTTTGTGTACTTAATTCAAAATCAATAGTTTGACTTCCGATGTATTTGGCACATATAGTTTGTTTGTATACACTATTAGACTTTTTTCATTAAAACTGTAATCTGTAATTATATTTTCGGATACATTCTGAATTACCTTTTCTTTTAAACTTTGGTATTCTGGGTCCCTCTTTATTCCTTCTTCAAATTTATCTTCTAAATCAGTTTTATAATTGCTAAAGGCAACTAAAAAATTTGTTACTGGATTTATGCTTAAGGCATCAACCACTTTATTTTCTTTCTCTTTAATGTGTTTGATTTCAAAATCATACTCACTAAAGAAAGCTAGCCATCTACCTTGCCTCACATTTAGATTTTGCTGATCAAACATATATTTTAGGCTTATGTTATCAACATTAACAAAAATATTTTACCGATTAAGTGATGGTGCCACATCTTTAAAGCATGGATTATGGTAGCCAAATCTAAGCCATAAGTTGCATAGTTCTTTTCATGAGTTTTTAATTTTCTAGATTCATATGCAATTGCATGACCTTCTTGTATCAGTACTCCACCCAAACCTTCCTTGCATGTATCTGTGCATACAACGAAATCTTTGTTTGGATCTACTATTTTTAGAATGGGTGCAGCGGCACTGCAGTGGTTAATAATCCTTTTAATTTATTGAAACTGTCTTCGCATTTCTAATGCCAAACAAATTTATTACCCTTTTTCTATAATGAGGTTATAGGATTTGCAATTTTTGAAAATCATTCAATAAATTTTCTGTAATAACCTGTTATTCCCATAAAGGATCGTACATCAGTTACGTCCTTAGGAATAGGCCAATCAATTATAGCTTTTATTTTATTTGGGTCCATCGATATCCCTTCTTCAGATATTACGTGCCCTAAACATTGTATCGTATCTTTATAAAATTCACATTTGCTAAACATGGCATATAGCTGATGTTCTCTTAACACTTGTAGTATTATCTTTAAGTGTTCATCGTGTTATTCTTTTGTCTTAGAATAAATTAATATGTCGTCTATAAAGACGATTACAAATTTGTCTAAGTACTTACTTAGGACACTATTCATTAAGCACATAAAGGTTGCTGGAGTGTTAGTTATCCTGAAAGGCATAACCACAAACTCGTATACGTGCCCATATCTTCTTCCGAAGGCAGTTTTAAAGATGTCTTCATCTTTAATTCTGACTTGGTGATACCCAGATCTTAATTCGATCTTTGAAAATATCGTTGCTCTGTGTATTTGATCAAACAGATCATCAATGTGGGGCAAAGGATACTTATTCTTAATCGTCATTTTATTAAGTTGACGGTAGTCTATACATAGACATAAGGTACCATATTTCTTTTTAACAAAAAAGGACCAGTGCTCCCCAAGGAGATACACTTGGTCTTACATAATGTTTATCTATTAACTCTTGTAATTTTAATTTTAATTTGTTCACCTCCAAGATATTCATTTGATAGGGAGCTTCAGATTTAGGTACCGCTCCTGGTACTAATTTGATTGTAAAATCCAGATCTCTCTTGGAGGTAATCCTGGAATTTCTTCAGAGAATACATCCACAAAATCTTGCAGGATCAGAATATCCTCAAATCTCGATTTATATTCTTTACCAATTTTTTCATTGTTCATTATGTGTACATGAAAGACTTTACAACCCTTTATTACAACCTTTTTCATCTACAAGGCTGAGATTTGTCTAACATATATTTTCCTAGGTATTCCTGTGATAGTAATTCTTTCTCCTTCATTATTTAAACAAGTAAAAGTTTTCTGAAAAAAAATTAAAATCATTTGGTGTTTTTCTAGCCAATCCATTCCTATTAGGACATCATAAGATCCTAAAGGTGACACATTTATCTTAACTTGAGTTTCAAACTGACTCATATTCAAATTACAACTTTCAACATAATTTACCACCTTTCTTTTAGTTCATGTGGCTAACTGAACCAACCAAGATCTTTCAATTTTTTCAAGGATAAGCTTCACTTTTCCACTATGCTAGGAGATATATAACTTAAACTAGCAACTGGATCTATCAAGATGGAAACAAATTTTTTTTGTATCATACCTTGCACTTCAACCATGCAAGTCTGATGATCCGTTTGTCGGTTCTCAAGAGATGCATTTATCCTGTGCATCTCGTTTTCCACATCTCAAACCGTTTCTTTTCCTGGATAGTGTGTATGTTCTTGATGTTACCCTTCCAATTCGGACAGTACTTGGCGTAATGCAGTCCTTGACATTCCCAACATTTGACAGGTTCCCTTTGTTCATTACTTTTAACAAAGTTGTTAAGCATATCCCTGTTTCTTGGTGTTGTAATATTTTGTGGTACTTTATTCTTAAAATCAATTTTTTGATAGTTATTCTAGGAGAAATTTTGAGATTTATTTCCAAAAATCTTGTTTGACTTAAACCCTCTTCTCTTCGAGTCAAAATGACTTGTCTTTTTAGTCTTCCAATTAGGTAAGATTTCCCTTTTCTTACTCTGTTCATAATAGAAATCAACCTTTTTCATAGCTTCCTCCAAAGTTTTTGGATTATCAAACTCAATCCTATCTTTGAAGCTAGTAGGTAGGCAGGTTAAAAACCGTTGAATTTTAGGATTTTCATCTATTATGTAAGGTACATATCTTAATAGACTTAGAAACTTGCTGTTCAAATATTTCATCGACATGGAACCCAGTTTTAATTCATAGAACTCATTGGCTCTTTCCTGATAGTATTGTTCAGATAGAAACTTTCTTTTAAAATACTTCTTTAAAAATCTCTAGGTTAAGTACTTCTCTATCAGATTTTTGACCCTTTTTATATCTTGCCACCCGATATCAGCTTTTCTGGTCAAATTGTAAATAGCCCTCCCGACCTTTAGTTTGTCAGAATAGTTGTAAATCTGGAACTATTTATTCATTCATGACAACCAAGCTTTTGCTTCTTCACCTTTCTCTACTTCCTCGTTAAACATGGGAGGCGTTATTTTTTTGAATTCCCCAGAAATTTTTTCGTAGGGTTTATACTTCCTTCTCCTATGTTTATGGTCACTTTCACTATTGTCACTTATGTATTTAAACCTTCCCTTACCTAAACTTGTATTAAACTTTGAAGAAGATTCATTATCGGAATATTTTTCTTTCTTTCCATTATGTTTGTAAGATGTTTCTTAATCAGTTTCATAAACATTTCGCTTATCTTTTCCTCTATTGTGCATATTGTCTAGTAGCATTTGATTCATTTCCAAAATTATTTCATCGTCTATTTTTACAGTTTGAAGTTCCTCTTTTACTCAACTGTCTGTAGTAATTCTTGATTGTTCAAATCTACATAAAAGTTGTTAGGATTGTTGTGTTGAGAACCATTTTCAGCAGATGCTTCAACACCTTCTATTTTCCTGCAAAACATATTTTATATTTATGTATAGAAATAAATGCAAATAAAATTAGTATATTAGTTTTTTTACTTATATGCGAGTGAGCCAATTAGGCTTAGTGTTTGAAAACTCGCTCTGATGCCACATGTAACATCCCTAAAATTCGTAAATTTTTTATTATTATTATTATCACCGCATGTAATTCATGATTCTTTGGGAATAAATCAAGAGATGTTATACTTTGTAAATCATTTATCATAACGAAATGAATTAACAAGAAACTCAAGTTTTAAGAGTCTGTAATAGTTTATCATTAACGTGCTTTATTGGTGTACTATGTTAGAATTATGTTATGCTTTCCAGTTTACATTACTTTGTGATGATACTCTCTTTAAGATTGTTTGATGTTTTTCCTTAGTTTGGTTTTACTTTTGAGATGTAAAAGGTATCGATCATGGTATTACTTAGTCTTTACGACAAATACATGATCTTTGTTTTCCATTGATGCAAGTAGGTGTGGTCGTCCTAAAAAGTACCAAATCCTAAGGCCTAGAAAAACCCATGACAAGGAACTCAGTCCTATTGCTTTTAGGGAACACACCCTAAACTTTACTTGGTTTCGATATTGTATAACATACTATTTCATATATTAAACTTTAAAGTTTGGACTCAACACATGTTATAGCTTATACTATAACATATGCTTGAGTATTGGAGATGATAACCCTTGTCTAAAAACCTATGATACAAACTTAGAGTGGGAAACACTATGTTTAAACTTGGGTATTTATTGCACCCAATGACTAACGGTAAAAATATCGAGACCGTAACCGTGAATTCAATATGAAACATACATGAATTGATGGCATCCACATGTAGTCCATGTGGTCGTAATAATGCCTCCAGCTGTTGGGTAAAGGACATGAAGTCAAACCCTATGTTTTTAATGTGTAAAGGTGGTTGTGTAGAAGCTTTCGATGGGGTTTTCTTTACAGTTAGCTGCACCTTCATTCTTGCACTCAGCCTCTGGGTTTTAACCTTATTATCTCACTGTCTGTAAATAGAGAGGGAGAGGCCATTAGCCTTGGCCCTTGCCTTAATATGAACCTATCTCAGTTTGACCAGAATGCTGGTGGAGTCCATGAGCTTTGCTTGGCTGCTGAAAGAGTAACTCTCGTGGAATCTATACGCAGAGAAGGTAAACTATAAATTCAAATCTATTCCAATTATGATTCTCTTACATAGAGTTTTTATAAATAATAAATAATGTTTAAACTTCCTTAATCTTGTGTGTGCAGGTCCAGTCTCTACGACGAGGTGAATATCGTTGATCGGCTAAGAAGCCCCATTTAACTGGTAAGACCCATTTCTTTACCTCGCGTAGCTCTATGGAACCAATTTGGGTCGTGTGGTGTGTTTTCGTGGAGTTGGGGTTTCTCCACCGTGCTGGTTTGGTGCTATGGAAGTGATATATTTCTTTGGTAAAATGTATATTCACCTGAATGGAATTTGTATTACTAGTTGAGTATTTTAAAATACTATGCCACTATGCATATTTTTGTTGGTTCTAAAACTTGTTGATACTTTAAGTACTTGTGAGGGTTTTGATATTGGAAACTTGGTTTATTTAAGTGACTGTGTAATTCAGAATGTCAAAATATTGTTACCTATGAAGTCTTGCGACTATGCCACTTTCTTTTTATAAATACTTCTATTTTGTTTTCGGCAGTCGTATCTATATGCAAACTTTTTGTTTCATTGACCCGTGAGGGCTTCATAGCTTAGTTAGTTTTACAGTGCACAACACTTTGGCCCTGAGCCTTAGATCTGTAGATTTGTATTTGTTTGGGCTTATAAGCCACTTTCACAAAATTTAAAAGCAGCTTGCTATTTGATAAGGGACAACTCTGAAATGAATCTTTGGCCTTGTTTTACAGTTATGGTACAAACTAGAAAATAATAAAGCAGTGAGGCTCTTACTGTCGATTCTGGTTCTTAGACTAAAACGTCATTATCGTATTTTCTTTATTGTTTAATGATAATACAATGGATATATTATGTGAATAAGCCCTTGAGGGTTTTCTGTGTAAAATTCTTGCTTTATTTAAAAGAATGGATGTTGCGTTTAAAATAATTTACATTTTGTTAAATGAGTCCTCCAATTTGTTTACCAGTTTGATTGCAAAATATCATGGTGAAGCCATATTTCATTAACATAAGAGCTTTAGTTTCAAAGCATCTATGTTTATTTTACTGTTAGAGTTTGTTTGTAATTAACCTATTCTCTGAAGGGATTCAAACATGGAGTCTTGGCCTTCCCATGTAGGATTTAAGATAAGGGTCGTGAGGCATCTATCAAAAGACTTCAAGTGTTAAAATAAAATCTACGAGGTTTTAGATAATGTTATAAATGTTACACACTTGTTATGCATTAGTTGAAAGATTGGCAGGGTTTTGGAAAACTTAAAAGAAAAATGGTTTAGTTACAATGGCTAGTGGTCAATCATTACGTCTGTGTAGATGTAAACGAGTTCAATTATACAAAAGATCCCGGGGTTTCGTCGTTTTGTTTAAAAACTATGAAACCTATTACTCTGAGTATTTAACTTGGTTTATATATTTTTAATAGACCATGAGACTGTATGTAACTCTCATTACTGTTGAAAAGAATTTATACTCTTTAGTCAACCATACTATTTTGAGAATAAAATAAGACTAAGGCTGTCACTTCCTTCTGGAAGCGAAATACTGTAGAAACAACACCCGCCTGACCTGAAGTCTGTAACCAGTGCTACGGTCTGTTGATAATCTCGACTTGGTGTTAATTAACAATTTAGTCATTAAGAAACCTGGCTTAAGATGCCTTACGTGAACTAGCTTAGTTATTTCTGCTCATTTAAAACCCTGGTGATTCTGGATTAGTTCATGAGTTTTTTTATAAGAAAAACAATACTCTTATCCTGGGAAGATTATTGTAAACAAAGTATTAAGGAGGAAGCTTGGATATGAACATTAGATAAGTTCCAAGTTATGTTTATGTTTGTATAATCTTATTTTAATTTTTTAACCCAAAATGGTTTACAGTACTATAAACAAGGTTTTGTTCTTTTTTTTTTTCAATGTGGTTCACGCGCGGGCTTGACCGACGGGCTACATCCACGGAATACTTTCTAGCGGACCCACCCGAAGGGGCCTCACACCCGCAGCCTCTGCGTGCCTAACCCCAAGAGAGTCGATGAGAATGGATCCCGCAACCTCACATGCTGGGAGGCCTAACTATGAGTACTCGACCGATTGAGCTAACTCTTGGGGCTAGGGTTTTGTTCTTATATATATAATGTCCTTATAAATGAAATATCTATAATGTAGTAGGTATCTGTGTTTCTTTACTAAGTGACCTTTATAAGCCCTTATTGTATTACAAAATTTACTTGATTTAAGCTTAGTCTACAGATTTATGTCCCTATTTCTAACATTTAAATAGTTTGTAATACCTGTATAAGCAATCTAAAACTTATATAAAAAGAACATTTCTTAGATTATGAAATACTTTTACGGAGAATACTAACCAACATATCTATCCATTTAATTGATTACCAATAAATATAGTTCCTAACAGCTTCCAGATAGAGAGAGTATAAAACATCCTAATTACAGTTCTTGGGCATATTTCAAAATGAAAAGTCAGATTTAGAAATTAAATAGAAATTGAACCTGGACAGAATGCAGAAAGGGTACAAACACCCACGGGAGATTGTTCCACCCAAACTTCTCCTGAAGCAGCCAAAGTTACTTTCTTAGGAACCTCAATCCTGTTCTCTAAACCACTAGGATGAACACTGTCACACAAAAAACTTCTGCAACTTACCACTCAGTAGCAGACTTATCTCAACAAAACACTTTAGCTATCCGCTCATCAAATTGCTTGTGTGCTTGACTTTTCAGTTTGCAACAGTCAGAAGGTTCATTCTCTCAGAAATCAGAATGGGTAGTGAGCCTCCTGCTCAATTTGATGGTTTATATAAGATTGCCTAGGTCTTTGGGTAAGTTTTGGAATTAAATGAGCCACCAGCTCAGTTCCCCCTCTCAGGGAACATGGCCACTTTTTTAGGGATTATGCTCATGCAACAGCTAAAACGTGAATGCTAGTGTTGCCACTTGTCAATCATCCTTCTACAACTGCTCCTTCCTCGTAGTGGGTCAGTGGACACTCATTTAATAGTTTCCCCTGGATAGGTGTCTCCTTTGATTAATTATTAAAATAAATAATTCTTCAATTGCATTCATCCTTGACCCACTTGGTCATAAATTTTACAATAAAAATTAACATAATGTTTTTACTGAAATAAATAATAAATATATATTTTTATGTTCTGGGTATGTTACAGTATGGAAACATTATCTTGTCTCCATGCACCTGGGCTACTGCAGTCTCCACAATCCTGTAACAGAGTGTCGCCAGTTATCTATATATTGTAAACAAGTTGTTGGGTGACCATTAGATGTTGCACCGTTGAAAATTTTAATAACCCACTTATTTGCATTAACTCTAGAACCCCAAAGGAAAATGACTGCTGATACAACCAAGACTCTCTATTGTAGTATCTATTATACATTTTATTCACAAAATTATACGAAATTTTTCTATGGGTCTTTGTGAGGGGATGATATTTGGTATTTCAATGAACCTACATCCATTCAAAATGATTTTGCATTGCAACAGCTCGAAGAATCTGGAAGTAGTGGAGCCCAGTTTCATGATGTTTGGGAGTAGACTATCAATGTGTGAGGTGTATTTGAACCAAAATAATTCCCATCATTCCCAGCAACAACACCATTCCCGGGTCATTTCAAGCTGAAGAATAACAATTCTACAACTACCATATTATTTTCAATGTTTTACTTTTATATTGCTCAAAACTGTTGACGAAAGGAAAACACTATTTTATCCTAATTTTAAAATATAAAGAAAGTGGCATCTTATAAAGCACCTTCCCCTTTTACAATCAAATTTGTATTGCTTTTATAAGCTATGAGGTACCTTGTAAACAACAATCATTCCCATTAATCTTTTTAATGAACTATCTTGTTGAATCCCCAACTTTCCTATAATTTTGTGAGTTGATGGCGTTTTTTCCATAAAGTTGACAAATCTGTCATTTATATATATGTAATATTAAATTGTTGGTGTACCAAGGATCCTCATTCTTCTTACATTAAAAGTGATTAAATTTTTAAGTTGTAACATGTTGCTTTTTCCGAGTGCATAATGATGTGGAGATACAGTGACCCAATAAAAAGGCTTGACCTTATCCTTTATGTATAGTGAATAGATCCAATGGTTTTGGGCTCTTCTTCTAAGCTAGACAACACATCATCTAACTGTAATTTGGTGGAAGTGTGATTTACACCTGCTGATTATCTACCATTCTAATATACCTGTGGGGAATAAACAATATCGTAAGCTTTAAATTAAAACATTTTCTTAAATTTACATGGATTTTTATTTTCTTGGATACAAAACTTGATTACAATATTATTTTATATCTTGGCGATCTTTGGCAATACAATTATTATAAGCTAATATTTGAATAGAGTTCAAAACTCTTAGAAATATTATAAGATAATCTTTGAATAAAGTTGAAAACTTTTACGTTTGTGTTTCTTTTTGCTATACCTGTAACATGACTTTGTACACTAATATGGTTTGACATAAACTAATTTTTTTATGCTCATGTAGATATGTCAGAGAAAAATAATAATTGGAGCAGTGAGAAGAACTTGATGGAAACATCGCGTCACGCAAAAAACGAATCCTCGTGAAAACACTATAAGAAAAAAAAGGAAGGAATTAATAGGAAACGTCGTTTAATATACCAAGAGAATAGTGAGCAAATTGGCGAACAAATAAGAGAACGACATGGTCATTCTTTTGCAAATGTCATTTATTCTCAGGGGGAGCCCACTAAATTCTAGAGCATATTTGATATAATGAGGAGATCAAATCGCCAAAGTCAATTTATATCATCAACTCCAACATATAGCAACAACTGTAACGAAAGGTTGAATGAATTTATTGAACCTTTCGTAGATCATACTTTGGGCGAAACGTTTTCTAATCATGGCATCGAGGTATAAGGATTACATGGCATTTTCTATATTTGAAAAAGTATTTATCTGTACAATATAGATATACTTACATACATGTTCAATGTTTAGATAACTACTTGCAACAATTTTCCGAATCAATCATTTGATGAGCGGGAGGAAGCTATGTATACAATTCAAAATGAAACAACACAAAATGATAACACCAATACAGCTGAAAGAAGCAGTGGTATAAGAACAATTTCTATTGGAACAACAAAGGACACGATTTCCAAGTCTACTATGAATGACTCACACAGCCACGCAAACAATGCATTGTTAACGAATGAAGATCAAGGGTTTCAAAATCAACTCAAAACCGGTTTGCAAATGTCCAGTCCAGCAAGAACTATTTCTATTGGAACAACCAAGGTATTGGTTCACCTATCCATGACAACAACCATGCATTTGACCTTGATCAAAATAAGGTAGTATTAGATACAATACTATTTCATCTTCGTGGTCAATAATTCAATCAGAAATCGTTTTGAAATTCCAGGATAGTAGCATCCATGGACATAATTGTCGAAACAACATGGCATCGATCAATGTCATTTCGTCTTCTGGTGACGATGACTCTCTACAAAATGTCGATCAAAATTATGTTGTGTGCAACCAACCGAAGAACATGGACCTCAATCGAGAAAACAATTCTACAGCAATGAATGATCAAGCAATGATTCAAAACCAGATCATGATTAGTAGACCAAGTGGAGATGTAGAAAGGACTATTTTTCTTGGAACATCGAAGGTCTTACTCAGCCTATTCGTACACAACTTCCATATTTAGATCTTACCAGAAGATTTGACATAATATTTAACAAAGAAATTTTCACTTTTCAGGATAATGATATTTTTTGGGGGATGGACTTGCTTGAGCGGATCATCAAGATCCAGCAAAACACGCCAAGTGTATGACTGGGATGTCTTCAATCGTCTGATCTTTTAACTAGTTTTAACTAGCTTAACTAGCCGCCGATTTAGGAGTTTGTTACTTGAGCCGATTGACTGATCGCCAATTTTAGGAGCGCGAGGAGTTTGTTAGCCACCGAGGAGTCTGTTAGCGTACGTGGAGGAGATACCTGGTGGTGGACGGGTAGGTTACGTATCTGCAACTCGCCCATGTGTCCAACGATTCAACATTCACATTTAAACTGCTGCCACCTCCCCGAACTCAGTGTTAATCTAAGAATGATCACTGCAGTTATCAGTAGACACCTGGTTAATTTCAGTTATCAGTAGACGCGTGGTTTGTTTTTATCTCCCACCCAATACCCATCTCATAACGAACTCACAGAGATTTAATATCTGTGTGCAGATGGGAAGGTCCTCCAAACATCGCCCCAGACATCATTGGTCAAGAAAACCTCCATGGGAGATAGCTTATTCCTCATATTCGTACTGTGTTTTCATTCTGTCTTCGAAGGGATTGCCATCGGTGTTGCAGGCAAGTCTTCTCTCCTCTCCTTCCCTTAGATTGCCCTGGTAACTGCCGAATTATTTCTTGGGTTGAAATTCTAAAAGGAAATTTAAGGTAAGATTCTTGATCTGATGCGTGGAGAGAATTGATCTGATCTTGGGATGATGCGTGGAGAGCATTGCGGACAGTGTGTTTACACAACATATTCGCTGCAATTGCGATGGGGGTAGTTGTCTTGTGCATAATTCCTAAGAGGCCCTTCCTCTCATGTGCAGCATATGCCTTCGCCTTTGCGATTTCGAGCCCCAATAAGCACAAGAGAAGCTATATATATTCAAACTGCATAGACGGTAACTTTCATTAATATGAATTTAAAATAGCATTCTACCATTAGATTGTCTTCGACTTTAATACTTAGCGTGTGATAAGAGTAACTTATTATGTGAGTGTACTGATACCAACGCATTCAATAAATCAGTCAGTTTATTCTTTAATTCTTCTTATGGATTCAACACAAAATTATTTGGAGGTCCAGGTGCCCCATATCCATAGAGCTGATAAGAAAGCAGTGAGAATCCTTTGGTCACTTTGCATATATTCTCCAAATGCGTCCATTCTTCGGGAGATGCTTCACTGTGGAGCTGTGTCTAAACTATGTATGCTTCAACAAATCGATTCCGTAGACAAAATGAAGCAGAAAGCCAAGGAGGTACTGAAATTGCATGCAAATACTTTCAGAGTCTCCCCTTGTCTCCCCTACGTATTGAGAACTTATTATCCACATTATTAAAATTCGATTCATTTTTTTCTTTGTATGTAATTTTTAATGAAAAAGGATATTCCAGATTCGATATATGTGTGGATTTTCACTCTTCTGCTCACTGTTTAGGAGCAAACCTTACACAAGTCTTAAATCGTCACTAATCTAAAGCCAACATCCTTGGCGTTGTTTTACATATCAATCGCTGGATTCTTAGTGTTTTTATCTTACCGGACGCTGTAGTTTTGATTGTTTTACATAATGTTTTTAGAAATGGTTTGGTTTCATAGTGGCTGTAAATATGCAGAAAGATACCCTTTAATGATCAAATAGTTGTTTCTAAACTATGTATGCTTCAACAAATCGATTCCGTAGACAAAACGAAGCAGAAAGCCAAGGAGGTACTGAAATTGCATGCAAATACTTTTGGAGTCTCCCCTTGTCTCCCCTACCTATTGAGAACTTATTATCCACATTATTAAAATTCGATTCATTTTTTTCTTTGTATGTAATTTTTAATGAAAAAGGATATTCCAGATTTGATATATGTGTGGATTTTCACTCTTCTGCTCACTGTTTTTGGAGCAAACCTTACACAAGTCTTAAATTGTCACTAATCTAAAACCAACATCCTTGGCCTTGTTTTACATATCAATCGCTGGATTCTTAGTGTTTTTATCTTACCGGACGCTGTAGTTTTGATTGTTTTACATAATGTCTTCGGAAATGGTTTGGTTTCATAGTGGCTGTAAATATGCAGAAAGATACCCTTTGATGATCAAATATCATAAACTTAAGGAAATACATAGATATAGAGTACATGTTATTTAAATTTAAATTGTACTCAAAATCACAGAAATGTAATATAACCGTTGATAGTGGCAACAACATGGCAATTTTGTGCACTGGCATTTTCTCTTTTTAGATTTAAATTAAAATTTGATTTGATTTAAAATAGTATGATTTAATGGGAGTATCGTAAATCTTATTAGATTTAAACTAAAATTTGATTTGATTTAAAAGAGTATGATGTTAATGGGAGTGTCGTAAAATAATACTTCTTATCATGGATATATGGAATTGAAAGCAGTTATTAAATTCAATTTATATGGCAGACCTTCCTTCCACATGACCTCCAAAGCCCACTTAATAGTTTATGATAAATAAAGAAATAAAAAATATTAATAGTATGGTATAATATTAGATGAGGTCATCACATTATTGGCAAACCCCACTTAATAGTTTATGATAAATAAAGAAATAAAAAGGATTAATAGAATGGTGTAATATTAAATGAGGTCATCACATTATTGGCATTATCGTAATGTTTGTAGTAGTCTTGCCTCGCATTTCATCTCCAATCACGCGTCACGAATTATGGCACTCCACTCTAATAGTTTTCTTATTAAAACAATTCCTTTATTTTCTTAGTGGGAATCAAATGTTAAAATTGTGTATGTTTTTTTTTATTGAATTAATAAAAGTTAAATTTAATTTATTTTAACGAGATGATATTTTTAGATGAAACAAAGTTTCATCTTAATTTATTTAATTATTTTTAAAATTTAAGGATCTAGATGATTTTTTTAATTGAAGGATCTAAATCATTTCAAAATAGTACAAAAGGCTCAAAACTTTTGAAGATGCCTCAAAACTTTTAAGGATAATTTTTTCAAGGTTAGTATTTTTTTTTTATGGAAAAATTTATTTTATTAAGATAAACTATATTGTACAAAAAGAACTTAGCTTGTTTTTGAGTGATATATACACAGTATGTTTCAAAAAGAAGGTCTACAAAAAGAAAGTTTGTAGATAGTAAAGAAGGTCTACAAAAAGAAAGTTTGCAAATAGTGATCTTCGTCAAATATATGCATCCGGGGTGGTTGAATTTGTATGTCATTTCCATATTCAATTTCCCCAATGCAATCCCAAATTCTCCACAAATTCTTTGCCATATGAATCCCCATTTTGGAGAGAGAATCAACAATCATGTTCCTCTCCCTATAATCATGACAAAAAAATATCACTGAACAGTTCCATATATGGAAGAATGTATTCAAAGAGTGGCTTGAAAATAATGTTTTTTGAAGGCTTCTTTAATCTAGACCAAGCAATCACTAGCAAAGAGTCCCCAAAGACCTGTATCATTGAACACCTTCAGAAATTGTCAAATGGAGGAAAAGTCTTAGGGCTTTCATCTCCACCATATTATTAGAATCGCTTCCAATTCCTGCAAAAATATTTATGCCAATGACCCTCTTATAAGTAAAGAATACCTCCTGCACTGCCCACCGTAGGTGTTCCGTGTGAAGCACCATCGTAAAAGAACCAACAAATTGATTTGTCAATAAAAATATCTCTTATTACTCTGTTTATTTGTAGCCTTTACCTGAGGAAAAGTATGCAAGATAGCCACAGTTTTTAAAGCGTATACCATTGTAGGAACTTTGACATCCTGAAAGATAGCTTTGTTCCTTTCCAGTGAAGAAAAGTATGCAAGATAGCCACAGTTTTTTAAGCATATACCATTGTAGGAACTTTGACATCCTAAAAGATAGCTTTGTTCCTTAAGAGCTAGAAATCCCGCATCAATAGAAATCCTGCATCAATAGAACTAGAAAAGCTCTATAATGTTTAAATAAAACATTGTGATACCACTCCTTCCACTCACCAATGTTTTGGGAGACATCAATATTCCATCATGCCCATGTAATCAAATTTTCCTAACACTCTCATTTTTTTTTTCATATCTTTAGAAATTTAGCAATTGATGTCCAACAATGTGGCAAATGTATCATTTGCATGTCTTCTCCTATAATTATTTGTTCTTTTTCTTTTGTTTATTTCCATAATATAGATAATGTATTGGAAAATAAAAAATATGATCATAAGCCAGAATGGAATTGGAATTAGGAAATTGTTTACATATCAATTTATACTCATTAAAAATTGGTGGGATTAACCTCATCCCCCACATACTCAACCTCTTTAATAGTCACAGAAGAGTTTCCCTTGACCCTAGGAAAAAATCTTCGGAGATTAAAAAATAACCCATCTATAAGATCATTATGATTATCCCTCATTCATCCAAGTTCTATGGTATTCTAGAAAACAAGATTAACATCTAGCTAGAAAATTACCGAAAATAAAAGAGCTAAAGGCCAAGCATGATGTAAGAGCTATTATTCAACGTTAGACTAGATTGTTACACTTAAGACCATTGTTTCACAATAATATTTAAAACAAAATTAATGTGTATTGATTTATTAACTCTAAGAAAAAAATTTGATAAAATACTCAAAACTAACCTTGAGAAATTATTAGAAGAGCTGAGCTCAAAGTCCCTTTCAACTTGAGAGGTGCCACAATAATGTTGTATGAGAAGGAAATTGTAAAGTTTAAGAATGGAGAGTTTGTTACAATACATTAATTGTAATGTAGGATCCATGCAAGGTTGGTTCCTATACTCTTCTATTTTCAGTATATGTATTGACAAGTTAGAGAGTTGTTTTGTTTGGAGAAGAAACTACATATTCTAAAATATTTTAGTTGTTTAATATAGGTATGAAAATTAAAATGACAAATAAAAGTTATGATAATCACATTCCCAAAACTTACTTTTTAGAAAATTTCTTTATATATTATGTCGCATTGTGTTGTTTATCAAGGTTTACATTTCACTGCGACATTATCAAGGGTTGTATCACATTACAACGTTAAGTCGTTGTTACAGTGTTTGGTTGGTATATGTCAACACAACCAAAGATGTGACACATTAATAATGTGATAGTGGGCGTTTAATAAGCATTATGTCGCATTGTGACGTTTACCTCAGGTTATGTTACATTAGCGACATTCATGAAGGTTTATGTGATATTTGTCAAGGGTTATGTCACATTGATATAATTCCCAAGATGTGACACATTAATAATGTGATAGTGGGCGTTTAATAAGCATTATGTCGAATTGTGACGTTTATCACACGTTATGTTACATTAGCGACATTCATCAAGGGTTATGTCAAAATGTGATATTTGTCAAGGGTTATGTCACATTGCGACAATGCCCCAGATGTGACACATTAATAATGTTTCTTTGGATGTTTAGAAAATTTCTTGTAGCATTATCAACTATGGCCACGTGGTTCACCAAAGTCAACCGTGGTTAAGTATGGCCAAAATGATGTATTTTTTTGTCACGTAAAGACTTTTACTTTTGAAAAGCGAAAAAATTCATCTGTGTACACAGACAATGTTTTGATATTACGGTATTTATCAATACTTATGTTGGATTGCGACATTCCTTAATGGTTTTGTTGCATTGGGACATTCATCGCAACGATCGAAACATTGATTCATGGATATTGAAATTCCTCATTCCTCAATGCCTGTGTCACATTGTTCGCCATCATGTTGTAAGAATTTTCTTTATATATATATATATATATATATATATATATATATATATATAGTCGTTTGACAAAAGAAATGGTTTAAACCATCCACATTCTACTTAGTAATGTCGAATGTTATGTCGCATTGTGTTGTTTATTAAGGTTTACGTTTCACTGCGACGCTATCAACGGTTATATTAGATTACGAAGTTAAGCCATGGTTTGTTACAGCGTTTGGTTGTTATATGTAACCACAACCAAAGATGTGACACATTAATAATGTGATATTCGGTGTTTAATAAGCGTTATGTCGCATTGTGACATTTATCACAGGTTATGTTACATTACCGACATTCATGAAGGGTTATGTCGCATTGTGATATTTGTCAAGGGCTATGTCACATTGTGATAATGCCCAAGATGTCAAACATTAATAGTGTGTCTTTGGATGTCTATATTTTTTTTTAAAGAAATTTCTTTATATATTATGTCGCATTGTGTTGTATATCAAGGTTTACGTTTCACTACGACGTTATCAAGGGCTATATCACATTACAACGTTAAGCCGTTGTTATAGTGTTTGTTTGGTATATGTCAACACAACCAAATATGTGACACATTAATAATGTGATAGTGGGCGTTTAATAAGCGTTATGTCGCATTGTGACGTTTACCCCAGGTTATGTTATGTTAGCGACATTCATCAAGGGTTATGTCACATTGCGATAATGCCCAAGATGTAACACATTAATAATGTGTCTAGGGCTATGTGAAATTTTCTTTAAGAATTTTCTTTATATATATATATATATATATATATATATATATTTGTTTGACAAAATAAATGGTTTAAACCATCCACATTCTACACAGTAATGTAGATTGTTATGTCGCATTGTGTTGTTTATTAAGGTTTACGTTTCACTGCGACGTTATCAAGGGTTATATCACATTATGACGTTAAATCGTTGTTACAGTGTTTCTAAGTTGGTATATGTCAACACAACCAAAGATGTGACACATTAATAATGTGATAGTGGGCATTTAATAAGAGTTATGTCGCATTGTGACGTTTATCACCGGTTATGTTACATTAGCGACATTCATGAAGGGTTATGTCCCATTGTGATATTTGTCAAGGGCTATGTCACATTGTGATAATTCCCAAGATGTCAAACATTAATAATGTGTCTTTGGATGTTTAGAAAATTTCTTTATATATTATGTTGCATTGTGTTGTTTATCAAGGTTTACGTTTCACTGCAACGTTATCAAGGTTTATATAACATTACGACGTTAAGTTGTTGTTACAGTGTTTGGTTGGTATATGTCAACACAACCAAAGATGTGACACATTAAAAATGTGATAGTGGGCGTTTAATAAGCGTTATGTCGCATTGTGATGTTTACCTCAGGTTATGTTACATTAGCCACATTCATCAAGGGTTATGTCACATTGCGATAATGCCAAAGATGTAAGACATTAATAATGTGTCTATATATATATATATTCGTTTAACAAAATAAATGGTTTAAACCATCCACATTCTACACAGTAATGTAGATTGTTATGTCGCATTGTGTTGTTTATCAAGGTTTACGTTTCACTGTGACATTATCAAGGGTTATATCACATTACGACGTTAAGTCGTTGTTATAGTGTTTGGTTAGTATATGTCAACACAACCAAAGATGTGACACATTGATAATGTGATAGTGGGCGTTTAATAAGCGTTATGTCCCATTGTGACATTTACCTTAGGTTATGTTACATTAGCGACATTCATCAAGGGTTATGTCACGTTGCGATAATGCCCAAGATGTAACACATTAATAATGTGTCTTTGGATGTTAAGAAATTTTCTTTATCTATATATCTATATATA
>LPNX010510320.1:0-19639 GCA_001517045.1 Pseudotsuga menziesii
TACAACTTGTACACCACATTTATTTATCGTGGTCTTTCTGCAATCTTCTT
The DNA here is from genome assembly GCA_001517045.1 of Pseudotsuga menziesii. Lineage (NCBI taxonomy): Eukaryota > Viridiplantae > Streptophyta > Pinopsida > Pinales > Pinaceae > Pseudotsuga > Pseudotsuga menziesii. The sequence continues at coordinate 51 of LPNX010510320.1, forward strand.
TCTTTTCCATCCATGCCCAAACTATGGTATTAACTGGAATAGATCCAAGTCATGTGTAATCAAGGTTTGGTACCCAAATCATCTCAAGCTTTACATGAAGAGTCTCACTTTCATCATTCTGGAAGATATATGAGGTGGTGTTTGCCATCCAAATCATCTCTCCTTCATCCTCAATTCATGATCTAACTAGCAACATCTTTTCTTTCTCAACTTCAATCATAGCATTGAATCTTGGCTTTAGCTTGTTGCACTTGGGTTAAACATATACCAGTTCATCTGTCACATTATCAAAATCTCCATCCATAATACTTATATTACATGCAGTGCATTAAATCTCGCATGGATTAAATTGTCTTTGTGATGCAATGTATTTGATGATAATGTCTAACATGAATTAAAGCTAACATGATGTTACTACTTAATGATTGATTTTGTGGATTAAGTTATGTGAAATATTTTCAGTCCACAATGAGTTTTTCATGGTTCCTGTAACAAGCATGGGTGGAGTGTCCACTCAAAACATTGGTCTAAAAAACACACACAGTTTAACCCAAAAAATCAATCACAATGATTACAAACTGATAAAACCTGCACACTCAAAATGTTAGTACTGTGTTTATTGAGTATAAGTTAATATACTAGTACAAAGTTGGCACCACTTTAAAGTCTACACGAGAAAATATAATTATGAATTTGAATGCAACATAGTAGTACAATTAAATTTATATAAACTATAATAACAAATAATAGGGAAAACTCACTTCAAACCTTATTGCAAGTGCCTTACATTTATTCACAAAGAAAGCCTATAAGATGTTTTAAGGTGCATTCGCATAAAGTATCATCACCTAAATTAACATTGAAGTTGAACCAAAATTTTCATATATGTAGAAAATAATATAAAATTCCTCAAAAGGTAGCTTGAAGAAAATATTTGATATACTACAAACATTGACAACTTTTTCTTCATGTATATTAATTAGTCATTCAAAAAGCAAAATTACATTTATGAATCATCTTCACCTAATCTCCTTATATTTTCTCAAGCAGATCAAGTATAGCTTGAGGATGAAGATTTCCACAATTAATCTTAATGACAAAGAGAGTTTATGGAATTTAATTGTGTGTATTGAAACATCCCTACGTTTCAAGTGGACACTCCACCAATCATCAAGGGAACAAAATGAAAAGCTCAAAGTGGTATTGAAGAGACTGAGCAAAAGCTAATAATAAATAAGGTAAGGGTTGTGTACATACATTAATGAATATAATTATGCACATTTGATATAGTGAGATGTTCTGTTGATCTAAAAGACAAATTGAAAAGTTAAAATTTGAATGGTGTTATCTAATTCGCATAAAGTATCATCACATGAATTAACATTGAACTTGAAGGGAAATTTTAATATATGCGGTAAATAATATAAAATTATTCAAAAAGTCACTTGAAGAGTATTTATTATACTACAAACATTGAAAAATGTTTCTTCATGTATACTAAAAGTCATTCAAAAAGAAAAATTACATTCATGAATCATCTCCACCTAATCTCCTTATATCTGCTCATGCAGATCAAGTACAGCTTGTAGACCACATTTATTTATCTTGGTCTTCCTACAATCTTCTTTATTTGGCACCCATGCCCAAACTATGGTATTAATTGGAATGGATCCAAGTTTTATGTCATCAGGATTTGGTACCCAATATTGTTCTAAAATGTTTCCCTTGTATTTCCCTGAGCTAGGTTTCCAACAATCAATATTTACATGAAGGGTCTCTCTATCATCGTCATAGAATATATTTGAGGTGGATTTTTCCATCCAAATCATCTCTCTGTCATCCTCATTTCTTGATATAACAAACAACATATTTCCTTCTCAACATCAATTCTAGGATCGAATGTTGGCTTTGGCTAGTTTCACCTGGGTCCAACATATACCGGTTCATCTGTCACATTATCAGAATCCCCATCCATAATACTTGATATTGCATGGAGTGTATTACCATTGACGTTAACATTTTTCCTAGTCTTGGGCAAAAAATCATCAGAAGAAGAATCACTTTCATCCAAGGGTGTATGGTCATTGTAGATTCCATCTAATGCATCAAGAACTCTTTTCCAATACTCTAGTTTTTTATTACATTCCTCTGTAACAATTGGTTAATCCTCATTTCCAATGGTCTCTTTCCACATTTTTATGTATGATGTTATTCATTCCTTTAGTTCTTTTAAATAAACATCACTGTCTTTGGGACATAAGAAAGATGGATTCCCTGTGGGAAATATAGGTCGACCTTCATCATCTATATTCAAGAACTCAACTGGTTTTAACCACTCAATGTCTCTGATGGATTCTTTATACCTCATAATTGGAACATCATTGAGTACAAGAAATTGGAAGTACTGGACATTAAGATGTCCATCTACTCTATTTTCCCCCTCCTTGATGTACCCATTAGGAAAACTTTTGAAGTCATACACTTTGTCAATAAGTATAGGTGGAAATCCTCATTTTTCTTCTATTGTGCGATATGTATCCATCATCTCAAGTAAAGAATATATATCTTTACTTTTCAAGTTGGAAGACATTCTTCTGTAGGTTCCATCTATGTATTCATGGGTGTGCCCCACAAGCAAGAATCCATCCTCAATAGTGATGAAGACACCAAGTGTAATTAATAGTGATAGAAACATGAAAACATAACAATTGTTATTATCACTAGATGCATTGTCCAACTATAACAACAAATGTGGAGGAAGAGGTTTAAAATCAAGATTTTGATTTTTTGAGCTTCCATTTTAAGATAGGAAAGCATCCTTGTACACTCTACATTTTGAGTAAATAGAGTTTTGAATTAATGCATTTGAAAGTGGGTTTCTTGAACTTCCACTCTCATAAAGCAAATTACCATACATATCAAGGTGTGGGTCTTCAAGGTCCCTCAAGCACTTTGCAATAGATGTAATGGTAAATTGTGATCCCATGTGTACAAATGGTAGGGATAAATGAACAAAACCTCCAGTGCTATGCCCATGTGTTAGCATACCTGTCAACGACAAACCCAAGTTTGTTCCTGCAACAGATTTTGATTTGACACATAATCTTGGGATTGAAGTCTTTGTTTTTTCCATTTTATCATGGATAATGCTCAAGTATTCCTTTGGATACCGCTCTAACATAATTATGTGGGCATAGTAGCAATATCTTCCACACATAACAATCTTGTTATGTTTCTTCAGTCTATCTTGTGCCTTTTCTTCCAGCTCTTTTGTAGTCGATGTCTTCATCTGTGCTTTCAACACAATACATTCACTACATTTATTGAAGTTAGTGTTCTTTGAGAATGCCACATGTGGAAAATGAGTATTCCAAATCTTGCTCATTGTTGGTTGTGATATTGACAGAAAATTGAGCTCTTGAAGAGCCTCATTGATCTCTTTTAACAAAGAACTTTTGGTGTACGTTGATGGCACAATCTTAAAGGAGCAGAAATTCCATCTTCTTCAACTTGTCATGTTTGGTTTGGTGAAAATTATGAATTATCCATTACAATTTTGTGCAATATTTCTATGGCTGCCACAATATGTGCACGTGCTTTGCATTTGTTGGTGTTACCATGAATTCCTTTGACATGTCCTTGTTGAAAATTATGTTGGTAAGTATAGAAGGTGCTTTGAGGAATATTATGTATCTTGTACCATGCTTTCTTACAAATAATATCTCCATTAAACCTCATGTCCTTTACTTTCCTAGCAGTAGGAGGTAGGCCATGGCCATGGCTCTTTGACATGATTGTGTTGGAAAGGAGTGAATTCAAGACAAATTCCCTAATGCCATTTTTATTTAAGAGTTTCATACCCCTTATAGTAGTTGCAATGTATTTCCTATCCACATGTTGAATACAATATTGTTTGTAGCATTCATCCGCTTCCAAAAGTCGGATTTATTTCTCTTCATCTCTTTGTATTTGAAAGTTTCCAACTTTTTTTGTAGCCACAACTCGTTTAATCCTTTTATATGGCCTCATTGTGTGCATATCAATTGAGTCTGGATATTTGTCATTATAAAGATCACCGTCCCATGTGTTTAAGGGACTTATTTCCTCTATAAGATCCCATACTACCATTTCCTTGGGTGCCTCCTTGAAATTTTCATTCAACCTTAAAATATCACCTTCATTGTCCACCAACTTATTTATTAGCCATCTAACCCAACAATGTATAGAATCATCCCCAATCCTACATCTTTCACAATTTCTATCTATGTCTTCCACAAAAAGACTGAATTCCTTTTCATCTAACATTTCACCCTCAACCATGTCATCCTCACAGACATTAAATATGATCATTTGGAAATGCACATGCTTGTTCCCGTGCATTCATGTGTAAGAGAAACCTTTTTACATGTGAATGTAATCCTATATTGGGGAGTATTTACTGGATGATCATGACAATGAGTTTCCAAATCTTATTCTTGCCAAATCTCATAAGATCCCAATGCACCCCCTAGTGTATTCTCAAATCCTGTTAAATGTGGCAAAAGAGCATCATGTTTTAATACCTTCTCAATGTTAACCATTATGGATCATTTATATACCATCCTTCCATGCACTTTATGAGCAATATTTGTATTGAATATGGAGCCTTCACCCACCTTCACTCCACATTGCAAAAGATCTACCTTGGTCTCCAATAGAAAATGCAGAAGAGACATTTGCACCTATACAACAAATTAAACAAACTTAGTATTTGCTCAAAAAACAAGCAATGTACTATAAAAAACACTTAACATGTGCTTCAAGATTTTGATTTACATTTGTTATGCCTCAAATCTATGATCTTCCATGGATGTAAGTCCCCTTCATCAACATCTTCCACAATCAAATTTGGTTCAATGACATCAATTATCAAAACCATAACATATCCTACATTAAGCCTTTCTCCACCATAAGTAGTTTTCCATCTAATGAAACCACATCATCATCGATCACATTGCACCGTGATGGAAATCTAACTGAAGTTAGCTTTCATCCTTAAATCATTGCATGGTGAGTGAAATCTAATGTGTGTTAGCTTTCATAATGTAGTTTTTCATCTAGCACAACCACATTGTCATCAATCACAATGCACCAGATGAAAAACTAGCTAGAGTTAGCTTTTGTTCTTAAAACATTGCATAGTGAGTAAAGCTAATATATGTTAGTTTTCATAAGGTAGTTTTCCATCTAACACAACCACATTTTTATCAAATACATTACACCGTGATGGAAATGTAGCTAGATTTAGCTTTCCTTCTAACAACATGTCACTATAAGGGAAAGCTTATGTGTATTAGCTCATTACACCATGATGGAAAACTATATGGAGTTATATTTCCTTTTAACAACATGGCATGATGAGTGAAATATAATATGTGTTAGCTTTAATAAGATATTTTTCCATGTAACTCAAGAACATTGTCATCAAGCACATTTCACCGTGTTGAAAATCTAGCTGGAGTTAGCTTTCATCCTTAAATCGTTGCACGGTAAGTGAAATCTAATGTGTGTAAGCTTTCATAGTATATTTTTCCATCTAGCACAACCACATTGTCATCAATCACAATGCACCATAATGGAAATCTAGTTGGAGTTAGCTTTCCTTCCAACAACATGGTACTATAATGGAAAGCTTATGTGTGTTAGCTCATTACACCATGATGGAAATCTAGTTGGAGTTAGCTTTCCTTTTAAGAACATGGCACGATGAGTGAAAGCTAATGTGTGTTAGCTTTCATAAGGTAGTTTTCCATGTAACATAACCACATTTCTATTAAGCATGTTGCACCGTGTTGGAAATCTAGCTGGAGTTAGCTTTCATCCTTAAATCATTGCACGGAGAGTGAAATCTAATGTGTGTAATATTTCATAGTGTATTTTTCCATCTAGCACAACCCCATTGTCATCAATCGTAATGCACCATGATGGAAATCTAGCTGGAGTTAGCTTTCATTCTTAAAACATTGCACGGTGAGTAAAAGCTAATGTGTGTTAGCTTTCATAAGGTAGTTTTTCATCTAACACTGCTACATTATCATCAATTACATTACACCATGATGGAAATATAGCTAGAGTTAGCTTTCCTTCTAACATGGTACTATGAGTGAAAGCTTATGTGTGTTAGCTCATTACACCATTATGAAAATCTAGCTGGAGTTACATTTCTTTTTAACATGGCAGGATATGTGAAAGCTAATGTGTGTTAGTTTTGATAAGGTATTTTTCTATCTAGCACAACCAAATTGTCACATTACACCGTGATGGAAATATAGCTGGAGTTAGCTTTCAACCTTAAATCGTTGCACAGTGAATGAAATCTAATGTGTGTTAATTTTGATAATGTAGTTTTCCATTTAGCACAACCATGTTGTCATCAATCAAAATGCACCATGTTGGAAATCTAGCTAGAGTTAGCTTTCGTTCTTAAAACGTTGCACAGTGAGTAATAACTAATCTGTGTTAGCTTTTGTAAGCTAGTTTTCCATCTAACATAGCCACATTGTCATCAAATACATTACACCATGATGCAAATCTAGCTAGAGTTAGCTTTCCTTCTAACAACATGGAACGATGAGTAAAAACTAATGTGTGCTAGCTTTCATAAGGTAGTTTTCCATTTAACACAACCACATCGTCATCGATCACATTGCACCATGATGGAAATCTAGCTGGAGTTAGCTTTTGTCCTTAAATCATTGCACGGTGAGTGAAATCTAATGTGTGTTAGCTTTCATAATGTAGTTTTCCATCTAGCACAACCACATTGTCATCAATCACAATGCACCATGATGGAAATCTAGCTAGAGTTAGCTTTCATTCTTAAAACATTGCATGGTCAGTAAAGCTAATGTCTATTAGCTTTCATAAGGTAGTTTTCCATCTAACACAACCATATTGTTATCAAATACATTACACCATGATGGAAATCTAGTTGGAGTTAGCTTTCCTTCTAACAAAATGGCACTATAAGGAAAAGCTTATGTGTGTTAGCTCATTACACCATGATGGAAATCTAGCTGGAGTTAGCTTTCATTTTAACAACATGGCACGATGAGTGACATCTAATGTGTGTTAGCTTTCATAAGGTATATTTCCATGTAACATAATCACATTTCCTTCAAGCATGTTGCACCGTGTTGGAAATCTAGCTAGAGTTAATTTTCATCCTTAAATTGTTGCACGGAGAGTGAAATCTAATGTGTGTAAGCTTTCATAGTATATTTTTCCATCTAGCACAACCACATTGTCATCAATCACAATGCACCATGATGGAAATCTAGCTGGAGTTAGCTTTCATTCTTAAAACATTGCACGGTGAGTAAAGCTAATGTCTATTAGCCCTTATAAGGTAGTTTTCCATCTAACACATCGACATTGTCATTAAATACATTACACCACGATGGAAATCTAGCTGGAGTTAGCTTTCCTTCTAACAACATGGCACTAAAAGGGAAAGCTTATGTGTGTTAGTTCATTACACCATGATGGAAATCTAGCTGGAGTTAGCGTTCATTTTAACAACATGGCACGATGAGTGAAAGATAATGCGTGTTAGCTTTCATAAGGTAGTTTTCCATGTAAAACAACCACATTGTCATCAATCGCATTGTGTTGTGTTGGAAATATAGCTGAAGTTAGCTTTCATCCTTAAATCGTTGCACGGTGAATGAAATACAATGTGTGTAAGCTTTCATAGTGTAGTTTTCCATCTAGCACAGTCACATTGTCATTAATCACAATGCACCATGATGGAAATCTAGCTAGAGTTAGCTTTTGTTCTTAAAACATTGCATGTTGAGTAAAATCTAATGTATGTTAGCTTTCATAAAGTAGTTTTTCATTTAACACTACCAAATTGTCATCAAATACATTACACCATGATGGAAATCTAGCTGGAGTTAGCTTTCCTTCTAACATGGCACTATGAGTGAAAGATTATGTGTGTTAGCTCATTACACCATTATGAAAATCTAGCTAGAGTTAGTTTTCTTTTTAACAACATGGAACGATGAGTGAACTTATCATTACCAAGTGGTTTTGTCATTATGTCAATAGTTTTCTCTATTGTAGGACAATAATAAAGGAAAATGTCTTGATTATCAACCAAATATCTGATGTAATTGTGATGAATTTCAATATGCTTAGTTATGGCATGATAGACTAAATTTTTCTCCATTTTGAGAGCACTCTGATTGTCGCAGAAAAGTGAGGTTAGCACTGCTTGGTCAAGTTGAAGAACGATCAATATTCTTTGTAACCACATTTCCTCACAACCTGTACTGAAGTCCGCCTGATATTTTATGTCAATGGAGGATAAGGAAACTGTAGTTTGTAGCTTACTTTGCCATGAAATTGCTTGCCAAAACCAAGAGTGAACACATAACCTATTTCTGACTTCCTTGTATCAACTGATCCATCCCAATTGAAATCAATATCCTTTGTTATCATGGATTCAACAGATCTCTAATATAGAATGCCAAAGTCAAGGGTCCCTTTGAATATTGACGAACTCATTTTGCAACTTGCCAATGTAACTCTTCAGGATTAGACATGAATTGAGAAAGAGACAAAGCACTGCAAAACATAGATCCAATTGGGTGGTAGTCAGACAAATCAAACTACCAACCAATTTCCAATACAATGACTCGTTGACTAGTGGTGAGTCCATGTAAGTTGAGAGTTTTATGCCAACTTCCATAGGTGTAGATGTAGGATTACATTCAGTCATTCTGAATTTTTTGAAGAGTGCTTTGGCATACTTGATTTGTGATAAAAAGATAGTGTGCTTAGATTGCAAAAATTCTACACCTAAACAATAATGAAGCAGGCTTTAATCAGTAATTTAAAAATTAGATCAAATATCAAATTTCACCTGTTGAATCTTGTTGGCACTGATTTTGGTGATGGCAAGACCATCAACATAGATAAAATAATATCAATATATCATTGTCATTGTTTTTGACATAGCAAGTGGGTTCATAATAGGTTTATCTAATTCTATAATCTCTAAGGTATTGATCAAGTTTGAAATACTAGGATTAAGGAGCCTGCTTGAGTCCATACAAGGACTTTACCATCCATACAAGGACTTTACCAACCAACAAACCAGATGTTTCTTTCCAAAAAAATGAAACCCTTGCGGTTACATCAAGGCACTTTTAACATCCATTTGTATATCTTCCATCCAGAATGAGTAGAAATGGAGATAACTAGTCAAAAAGTTACCATTTTTCGTTGGGGGAAAATGTTTCTTCACAGTACACCCCTTCATCTTGTGCATATCCTTTGGAGACAAGACAAGCTTTGTATTTGTCCAAAAAACCATCTAATTTATATTTGACATTAAAAATCCATTTACAACCAATTACTTTCTTACCTAGAGGCAATGTCGACAACACCCAAGTCTTGTTTTTCATCTATGCATCATATTTCACTTTTATGGTAGCCTCCATTTCAAGTTTTCCCTTGGAATCTTCAAATGTGCTAGGTTCAAATACCTGGCACAAAAACAACAAAAGTTAGACAAAAATTTACCTGCTCACTGCCTTGCACAATTTGTTGCCTCAATCATGTAGTCTGTCCTTCTAGTGCCTTTGGAAACTCATCTTCTCAATATCCTTCCATCATGGTATAATACCACTTCCATTTCCTTTGTTGGCCCTCCTAATCTTGCTATGAAAATCAAGAATCCCTCTCTATTGTGAAGATTGATAATCCCCCTCTTCTTCACCAAACCCCTCCTTGGAACTTGACTCCTCTAATGGTTCCTACTTCGAGTCCTGTTTGATTTCAACACCAGAACTTGTTCTTGAATGAGCAAAAATTTCCCATACACTACTTAGTAATATCCATAGATTTATCATTATCATGGAAGAATGATATTTTCTCATCTACAACATCTCTGTTGATCACAATTTTGTTCGTAGAGACATCCAGTTATTCATTAGGAACGTTTTTCCTTGGGAATATTTGCAAAAGCAATACAACAAAAATACCAAAATCTCTTACAAAAGGTTTTCTTCCTTACCATGAATCCTCGGGAGTGATATCCTACAAAGCTTTACAAGGAGTTTTGTTAAGGATGTAAATCACACCATTCACTGCTTTTTCCCAGTATGGCTATGGTACATCCTGATTGTGCACCATGCACATTTCCATCTCCACAACTATCCTATTCCTCCTTTCCATGACTCCATTTTGTTGTGGAGTGTAGTTGTATACCGCATATGTATACCTTCCCTTTTGCAAAATTCTTTGAACTAAGTTGAAACAAACTCGCCTCCATTATCAGATCCTAAATCTTTGAGCTATTTACTTATTTGTTTCTCTACCAAATATTGTCATGTTACAAACTTTGAACAACAATTTGACTTGTTATTCATAAAAAAAACCCTCATTTTCCTTGAATAGTCATCAACCAGTAGTAGGAAATACTTAGCTCCAGATATTGTAGGTGTTTTCATTGGACCATGCAAATCAACATGTACTAGGTCCAAAACTCCTTTGGCTTGCCATGTTTTATTGTCAGTATCAAATGAAAGTCAATGTTGTTTTCATAACTGACAACCTGCGCATATCTCTAACAATCCTGCACACACCTCTAACAATTCTGAATGGATGGAAGACCATCCACCATATTAGTCTTATTAAGTATAGATAAATATTGATAACTTAGTTGTCCATAACTTTCATGCTAGAGTACATTTGTATTCTCTACCACAGCCGGTGCATGTGCCTTTGTTGTTTTTAAATCAACCAGTCTATACAACCCTTTTTCACCAATACAAACTACAATCACCTTGTTATCACGAGAGTAGTGACCATATATTTGCTTCCTTGAAAATTTACAAAAAGATTAGGGTTCCTAGTTATCTCACTAATAGACGAGATTTTTGCTCATGTTAGGAACATATCGAACATTTTTGAACAACCTCACTTAAAGTATTGTTCAATATGACATGAACAACCTCACATCCTCTAACATAGTGAGTCCATCCATCACCTAAAGTAATAGATTCACTATTACTCTTATCTTCAATGAAATTTACATACCCGTTTCTGTGACACTTGTAGTGGTGAGATGCACCTGAGTCAAATACCATTCTATAGACTTAGTTGATTGATTATGTAATGCCACAAATGAAAAATCACCCACTTCTTCTTCTTCACCTCTTTCGGCAACATTTGCATGCATTGATTTCATTTGACCACGTGCGAAGTCATATTTTTTTTTTGGAAATATCTCTTGAAGTGTCCAGGATTATTGCAGTAATAACCTCTGAATTTGTTATCTTTGATACATTGCTAGCATTTTTTTGTTTGTATTTTCCTTTGAACTGTGCAGTAAATGCACTCATTGTAGTGGATGGATTCGATGCTTCTATCTTATCTAGCCTCCTTTCCTTCTATACAAAAAAGTGTTAATAACTTCTCAAATGTAAGTTGTTGGTTCTCTCCAAGTAGATGTAAGGACTCAACAAATTAATCAAAAAATGGCGGCAAACTTCATATCAACAACGCAACCATATCCTCATCATCCACCGGCTTCTTAATAGAAAAAATTTGATCATTAAGATCCTTCAAGTGCAGTAAATATTTAGAGACTGATCCTCCTTCCTGGAACTTGTTGGAAAATTTAAAACAAAATATTTTTAAAATACAATGACCACCCAACTTTTGATGCTTGATACTTATTTTGGAGATTTGTCCACAATACAAGTGCTACAATGGAATTGCTTACTTCTAGAACTAATGTGTCTGCCACTAAGAGTTTGAGAAGCATAAGTGCCTCTTTATGTATTTTATCATAGTTTTCGGGATAATTTGCTGGTCTGTATTCTTTACCTAAGATGGTTTGTTCAAGATCTCTAAATTCAATAATGGTCAGTATCTTATGACTCCACAAACTGTAATTCTTTCCAATCAATTTTTCACACTTCGAAGAGAGTAAATGATGCTAACTAGCCATTACTAATACAAATCGAAGAGTGAAGACTACAATTTAGCACATGCTTACTACCACTAAGAGTACACCATCCAATCATTTTAGCAAACCTCCTTCGTGTTGATAGCAGCTTTGAATTTCCATGCAGTGGCTAGGAAATACTTCCACTCTCCAATTCACAGCAGGTCATCAATCCTTCACACAGTAGTTTCATGGTCAAGACCAAGATGGTGGTTGATCCTCAATGAGCTTACTTTTATCATGCGCCTACACCACAAGATCACAGCTGTTGGCCCAATGAAAACTCCTCGATTTAGCAGCATATCAGTTCGCATCAGCTATGAATATCTACTTTCCTATATCGATATTATAGTAAGAATATTTTGCGAAGTTCAAAGTCTACCATCAATAGTAGAAATTCCAGAAAATGCAAAACATGGTCAAGATTTACCGATGCTTCCATAGCTTTTAATATGCACCATGAGAGTCATACACCAGCTACATACATGCAATAATATTTAACCATGATTCCAGTCACTACAGGTACAATGATCTCTTGGCAGATTATGTAAATTGCATCACAGAGATGTAATCACATATAGAGACCATAAAAAAGGAGATAAAATTAATTTGATCTAAGAATGACTTTGGCAGGGTAGGAAGGTCTCATTACAATACTAAGGGGATTTTGAGAAAATACATCTCACCGTAGCCTGGCTTCTCATGTTTATTTCTACATTGTCACCGTAGACAAACATAAAAAAAGAAAGACAAGAAATAGTATAGGTTCAACATCAAATTTTGTACAAAGTACAAGGTTATGTGAGGGCAAGATGACATTGTGAAAGGAAGGAAAACTAGATGGCATTGAATCTGCTAGGTGGCATTGTACAACAAGTTTAATATTTCAAACGAACCCTAGCTATGTAATTTTGGATATCGTTTTTTCCTAAATCATTTTCCTCTTCTTCAATGGCTTATACTATACTCTATCATTCAGAATCGTATTATCAGTCTGTTATTTTTACTTTGTATATTTTTCTGGTAGGGTTGTCAGGCAGATATTAAGGCAAGCCAACCAATGACAAATGATAATAAGCTAGGAAACAAGACATGTCCTCCTAGCACTACATGTCATATGTTCACATGTCAAACATGATGATGGAGTGTCAAACATACAAGGGACAGATGTCCTGGCAGAGATTAGGGCAAGCCAACCAATGATCAATGATAATAAGCTAGGAAACATGACACGCCCTCTAGAATTAAATGGTGTTTTTGGGACAAATGATAATAAGCTAGGAAACATGACACGCCCTCTAGAATTAAATGGTGTTTTTGGGACAAATGATAATAAGCTAGGAAACATGTACGCCCTCTAGAAAGTTTGTGTTTCTTTGTGACATGTACCCACGATTTTGAAGTTAGTGTTTTTTGTTAGAGATGATCCTCTAGGAACAAAATGATTTTCAAAACAGAAGTATTTACTGAAACTTGATTAGAAAGTGATTATGTGTGCGACAGAATTTATTTTTGCTCTGAAGAATTTCAGAATAGTCAGATTTAGAGTGTGTTGCTATTATTTAAATTGTGACAGCAGTAAGGTTGTCAATCACCAAGTCTTAGCAATAAGCAATAAAATCAGAACTGTTTGGTGTGTTTTAACAGTGTTTTAAATATCTCCAATTTCTCCCAATATTTCCATTTTCCTGAGTTTTTCAGCTTGCCAACATTTCCAATATTTTCCGAGTTCCTCACATCCAAATTTATGCTTGCCAATAATTTCCTCGATATTTATGGTAAGTTTGTTTCTATACCCTCAGCAATATATTCCACAAAACAAATTTGCAACATTAACTTTGTACTCTTAAGAACAATTCATCTATACATATTATGTTGGAAGGAAATCAGAGGTTTCATGGTAAAAATTTTGCTATGTGGAAACAGAGGATGCTTGTGATTTTTTTAATATAGTGCTGAGACAAAAAATTCTTGGGAAGGAGTTTTGAAATACAACAGATGAGGATAACCATGCTAAGCATGATCCAAAGAACCAGGAGGCTGTGATGTCGGTCAAACTCTCATTGACCAATGATATGTTCACTTAAGTGCAAGACAGTGATGATGCTTTCAAAATTTGGGGGAATTAAAGTTTAAACATGTGTGAAACATCATATATATGTAAATATTTTTTCATAAAGAATTTCTTGTTTTCAATCAAGATTGAGGAAAAAGAATCTCTTCAAGGTCACTTCTTCAAAATCCAAGGATTTAGAAAACTTGAAAGCAATTGACAAAAAAACTTAAAAAGAAGATATGGCTTGATAATCACATTGAAAAGACTATAACCTTCATATGAAGAATTTGTTGAAACCTTAAATATAACTTCTGGATATGTTGATCTGACCTTTCACTATTGAGTAATAGGTGGAAGAAGCAGTTCGGTAGCAGCAGTGTGAATGGAAATTGGAAGTGGCTTTAAAAGCACAGTTCAAAGGAAAAGGCAAGCATAAAGATAGCAGCAAGAGTGTTCATTCAAATACTCAGAAACCTAGGAAAGGTATAAGTGTTTTTATTGTGGAAAGCTAGGAAATAAGACCAAGTTCTGTTGGAAAAGTGGTGGACAAAAAGCACAGCCATGGGCATTCTTCCTAACATCATTTTCTCAGTCTAGGAAGAAATAAGCAAGTGTAGTTGAATGTAAAAGAATTTTATGTGTTTGTAAAAAGAAATAAAGGAGTCATTGGGAACAAAACGGACTGGTAAATTGATTCATGTTTCTCACAACATTTTACTAATCAGAAATATTGGTATATTGATTTTGTTGAGGACAAATCCAACTCTAATTCTGTATTCGAGTGGTGGAGAAAATGCAGAGTTGAGAAGTGGGCAAGTTCAGATGAGAGGGGTTTCAACTTTCTATTTATGATGATGTCCCTGGTTCACAGAAGAAGAAAAAATATTTTCTGTTGGTTGGATAGTGAAGCATAGCCCATAGTTCAATTATTTTCTGTTAGCATAGCCCACAGTTCAATTATTTTATGTTAGTTGTTGAATTCCCTTGCTAGGATGAAAGAAATCAAATGAAAATCTATTAAAAAGTATTGCGAAAGAGACCAACTGTAAGAAAGACATAACCCAATTAAAAAAGTTCAGTTGAAACAATGTCTTTAAAAGCATGAGCCTACTATAAATCCAACTAACCCTATCGTGTGCCTTGGATAAATCAAATTTTAGAACAAAATCAAGAATCCTATGGACTTTAATGGGTTGAGTAATCTCATAGTAAATATCGACGAAATCATTAATTTGATGACCGAGTATAAAACAAAACTACTCGCTGATATGGATTTCACTAAAATAGATATGACTCTATTGGCTATAATCTTCAAAATTATTTTATAAATGAAAACACATAGAGAAATAGGAAGAAAATTCCTTAGACTAGCGAGGATGCCAAATTTCAAGATAAGGGTAATAAAAGTGGTGTTGAATGCTGTTAAGATCTTACCATTCTAACAATAATTATATTCCTCCACTAACAGTAGAAGATATTATTCTAATAGCTCATAAAACTATTCTAACAATAGAAGATGATATAATAAGTGACATGCTAGATGAGGATAATATTGAAAGCGGTGACAAATTTATCATAACAGAAAAGTTGATACGGATAAATACAATGAATGAACTCAAAATGACACATTAAGAACCAATGATACTCCCACTTGTAAAAGGTAGTATTTACATTGACAATTTCCACTCACTATGTCCTTTCAATTTTCAAGTGCATATAACACTTGAAGAGATCTCTAAGGATTTAGTTTTAAAAACTTCAAGATTTGGGCAATTATTTCTTCCATCACTACCTCACTAGTGCGACCAAACAATCCCTTATGAGTTGGATAGTGTCATCATTGCTATTTTTGATATAATAAATGAATAAAATTTTAATAGTTGTGGATACAAATTTTAGACTTCAAAATAAGTGGAAGCTATAAAATACAAAGAAATGTTTTTAAGGCCACCAAAGAAGATATCTAAATCATAGAATATGTTAATAACGAAAGTAGTTCCTTATTAAAAGGAAGTTCAGTCATTAAAGAAGATATCTAAATCATAGGATAGTGAATAACGAAAGTAGTTCCTTATTAAAAGGAAGTTTAGTCATTGGGTTGAGGAAAAAAATGAAATTTACTTTGAAAAAATATAGAGATGTTGGTAGTAGCAATGATCCAAAGAGGATTCACATAGATGCAATCCATGAAGAAAAAATAGCAGCATAGCAGTAGTAAAATCACATAGCGGAAGTAGAATTGCATAGTAGAAGAATTCACATAGATGCGATTCATGAAAAAAAACATGGATTTCAAGCTGGAGTCTATCAAAATTGAATCCTATAATCATTATGTTGTCCCAGACCAGGTGGTCCCATTCTCCTAAGAGAAGGGCTCTCGATGATGCTCAGAAAAATCAACAAATAGAAGGAAGAATCTTAGACCACCCTAAATGTCCAAACCAGTAATGTCAATGACCTTTTTGTTGGGATACCTACCACTTATAAAATTCAGAAGAAGATAGAAGACATGATTTCCCCACCTGCATCCCACCCAACACTAGAAATAGAATAAAATGAGGAAGATGAAAATGAATCCTCTTAGGAAGGATCTTCATAGTCTAGTGGTGCCACCATGGCATCAAAATACAAAGGAGTCTTTATTGAAGCTAGATTTTCTTGTATCATTAGAACATTTACTACAAATTTTTCTTTTTACTAGGGTAGTATGTCAGAACCTATACTAGCAAGCCCATTTTGAAAAAGATAGATGTATGTTAGATTTTGAACTACTATTTCCAAAGGACAGTTCTGAATTTCCATATTACATTGGAAATTTTGCTAAATGGGACATTCTAGTGTGTTTCAAATCAATTCAATTACATGTTTCTATATGAATCAATGAATATTTATGTGAGGTTAGGCAGTTAAACTACTATCAATATCCAAGAGATGGTATACTTGAAAGAGTGTGGTATGCAAGTATTGCATGGGTACCCTCTATCATGCACATCCTGTAATATATATTTGTTGGAACATTAAAATGATGTTCCATGTTCTCTTCACTCCCATGTTTGTGAATGTGTGCATATACTCTTTTAAACCAACAAGATTCAAGTTTTAGACATCTAGTTTCACTTTAGGTGTTATTTATAAAAGTGATATGGCATTATATTTTCTCCAGAATTGTGGATAATGTTGTATTCTAGCACTTTTGGTTGGATGTGTACATTCATTTCTAATGAAATTGTAGTTAGAGATGCATGTTAGATCCCCTTGCTGCTACAACGATTGATTAAGGGAAATTTTTCTCTTTGATATAGTTGGGGACAATAAGGAGTGTTGTAACTGTATGCTTGATCTAGTTGATGCCAGTACATATGTTTTGGCTATAAGTATAAGCTCCACCTATGCAAAAGTCTAAAATTGTCAAATTCCTCACCTTGAGTTGGTCAAGGCTAGCTAAGCCATACTATGTTGCATATAATACTCACCTTGATCTGACCGTGGTGAGAAAGGAATTTTTTGTTGCAGGTTTGCATGTTTCTTCTCACCTTGAGTTAGTCAGGTTTTTGCAAAAACAAGAAAGAAAAAAAAAACATTTCTATTTTTGCAAATCAATCCCACCTCCATTAAATTATGTATGTTGGTTTTCAGAAAAAATACCTCTGTTTGTATAGGCTAAATTGTACACACCCTGCAATCATCGCAGTCCAACATACCACATTTCACTCAAGTATTTCATTAAAGAGCTTCAAGGCCTTGTCAAAAATCCCATTCTTCACATATCCTGCAATCATGGCAGTCCACGGCACCACATTCCTTTCAGGCATCTTCTGAAATAGGTCAATAGCCTCATCGAAATACCCATTTTGGGCTTACCGAGTAAACATACTATTCCATGAAACCAAATTTCATTCAATCATTTTGTCAAACATTTTGCATGCAACTTCTACAAAACCACATTTTGACATACATGTCTACAAAAGCGTTTCCCAGAAATAAATTGGATTGTACATGATGAAATTCCTTACCGCATTTAAAAGCCAACAAACTTGGACAGGCCAGGAGAATGCTGGCGAAGGTGAAGGAAATTGGTTGGATTCCCACTCTCTACGTTTGATCGAACGGTGATAGCACTTCCTCATGCAGCCCACACCTGCAATAAGCTGCGATCATGACAGTCCATAAGACATTGTTTCACTTTAGCATTTGACCAAAAACCATGTGAACATCGGCCAAAACTCCGCACTTGGCTCATACCAGCAAAACTTTGTTCACTAAAAATGTGTCACCAAATTCATATCCTATGTGAATTATGTGGGAATGAACTTGTTTTCCTTCGGGGTAGAGCTTTGTTGTTTACACAGGCCTACGATAAGATTGCATGAACAGAAGAATCTAGGAGAATGCCTTAGTTTCACACAAGATGCAGAGTGCTGAGTGCATCTTTCAAATGGTTTCTCACACTAAATTTTCTGTAGTCTCAATGCATATCGACAAAGGACAAGCATTCAGTTGCATATAGCATTTCAAGAGAGGCCTTCATCACTCCCCTTCATTGTTTTCCTGTAAATGGGCCCCATTGGGGACAGGCTAATCGAATTCCATCGTAAAACCAATCCATAGTTTCACATAGCCGCGCAGACCAGGTCCTAACCATAATATTCATGATCATGATCATAAATATTCATAATCATCATTTGGAGAAAAATTGGAATTCACCAATGTAATTTTTTTTCCAAGGCTAGGTTCGGCCTAGGTAAACCCTAATGACCCAATGTTGGATTGAAAACCATATTACCCATGAAACTATGCAAATCCTATGTATTATTTATGTCAACCCATTTCTGACTGCCTTAATCATTTCAAGATCCATTGTGACAGCATTCGTGGAAATGATGTGCGCAAAGATAATGGGTCTCGATATGAAAGAAGGAACATTTTGAGAGCTTAGCATAAATATATGTACTCTTTTGGAGTTTATGAATAGATTAATATATAATTAAGGAATAGTTGAACAAAAGTTTCTAGGTACTTATGAAATAAGGAATAACTGAACGAACTTGTCTAGGTATTTATGAAATTTACCATTTATGAGATTCATTAATACTATAGGCACATTAGTCAACCCGAAAGGAACCACCACAAAACCCCAATTCTTAAATAAAAATGTAAAAGCAGTTTTCATGATATTTGCATCCTTTATTTATAGATTATCATTCCCCAATCATAGATCAATATTAAAAAACATTGTGGCCCCTTTAATATAATAAAAAAATCATAGCTACAAGGAAATGGATATTGATTATATATGGTGGCCTTAATATTCAACTCTATGTAATCTATACATAACATCTAGGATCCATCCTTCTTCCTCACAAAGATAATCGGTGTTCCCCAAGGTGACATGCTAGGTTGGATTAGTTCTAAATCCAAAAAATTCTTCATATGCATCTACAACTAATGAAATTCAAGCATGGGCATAAGGGAACTTATATATGGTCTTTGGTTCAACAAATAACACCAAATCACAATTGGGAGGAAGTC
>LPNX010510320.1:19892-78160 GCA_001517045.1 Pseudotsuga menziesii
AAATATAGCTCTGGTGATCTCCCTTTGTAAAATTTCTCAAAATGGGTCACTCCACATGTCCAATGACCTCCTTTTAAATATGTTCAATGTGTTCTCAGTTGGGAAAGATTAGTTCAAACACTACTCTACTGAGTATGTTGAGGAAAATAATTGTTACGTTGTATGATAAGTATGAATGGTGGTTAATTACACCTTGGTTGGTTCTTTATAACCCCCATATTGTTTCCTCCCGGTTCCTCTTTATGCCATAAAAAGTATGGTTTGGAACTTCCTCGTAGCAAATGACTTTGATGTGTTCCTCTAGAAACACTTCCCTTGATGGTCATATTCAATTTGTAAAAAATGTGTTCACATTTAGTTTCTATGTATTTAGATGAGGAGCATGCCTTGGCATCTCTCTGAATTGGGCCTCGTACTCTGGAACCATCTAATTGGCTTGATACAACACATTCAAATCATTCAAATGAGACTATAAAAAATCCTTAGAAAGTTACATCTAGCATAAATGTTCCTTAGACAACTCCCATGTGATCAAGGATGTCTCAAGACTAAGTTCCAGCTCCATAAGTTGAAATATGGCCTATCATGTTTTTTTATTACTAGATTAAGACCTAAGTGAGGAGAACATTTCAATTCTCTTCAATAATTATTCATCTAGCTCTCCTTTCATGGAACTCTAAAATTTTGTCAACTTCACCTTTTATAACTCCAATGATGGTCATCTCGAGGAAGGATTGTGAATCTCTCACTATAAGTTGAAGTGGCCTCTCCTTCCCTATGCAAAGAACTAGCTAAAGTATCTATCGTACTTTGGAAGGATTAGCTAATATCATTATCATGTTTGAAAAAAATCTAGTAATTGGGCTTATAGAATGCTATCACTTGGTGGAAGATTGATTCTTGTCAAATTTGTCCTCTCTGGGTTAGCAGTATATTGGTTTTCTCTTGCTCGCATTCCAAAATCAATCTTGAGATGCCTTAGACGCTTCATATTTACTTTTCTTTGGGGCAGCATAGAAGGTAGATAGAAAATGCACTTAGTGGATTGGCACACTATCTCCAAACCCCATGAATATGGTGGATGGAAAATCTAAAATCTTGAATGGTTTGGTATGTCTCTCAGATTCAAAAGTCTATGGATGGTCTTAAATGGCAGAGGAACTTGGAGTGACATCATTGGTCACAAATATATTAAAATTTTATCTGTTGATGGCTGGCTACACAATCAACATTTTCCTGTACAAGGTACTTCCTTCTTCTTGAATGGTTTCATTAGAACTCTCTCTTGGATTACTAGACAACTAGGATGGAAGGTTGGTGATGGTAGGTGCATTAGAATGGGGATTTCTCCCACAGTGGATCTAAACTCTACTATTTTTCTCCTGGAGGGTCTCAGAGACTACCTATATGATTATTGTATCTCTCATCTCAATCAAGCTCGAAATATGGATCCTAATGCTAACCATTAGTCTTACTGGTTATCGGCTACTGATTTGGATCTTGATGGTATCTAGGTTGTGCAATGGACTAATTATGTAAAGGGGTTAGCTCACAGAGGAATTATATTACAAGAAATTGAGGACACTCTTCTTTGGATGCACAATAAGGTCTCAGTCTCTATCTCTGCTAGCTTGGCCTATGATCTCATTGTATCATCATTGTTGCCTCCCTCTCCAGTCAGATTACACTCCCGACTTTGGTATTGTAATGTTCCTTTAAAAATTAAATGCTTTGTATGGTTGTGCATTGAGAACCACATTAATACCTAGGACAATCTAAGTAAAAAAGGATGGTCTGGGCCGAACAAATGTAGTCTCTACATAACTACTAATGAATCTGTCAATCATTTCTTCATTGAATGTTCATTTGCTCGGGCTACCATCATTTTTTTAAACAGGGGTTATAACTATTTTCTGGCTTGGGATGATCCTACTTATTGGGAAATATTGAAGACTGGTTTAAATACCAGAGTTGAAATTTTGTCTCCTTGGGCTATTATGTACTTCTCAAAAGAGATATCGATCCCCACTCTCCATGTTTATGGGGACTCATCTGTCATAATCAACTGGGTAAATGGAAAAGCAACACTCTCAGCCCTCGATCTAGATGCCTAGTGCCTCAATACTATCAAACTCAAAGCTTACTTTCACACATTAGACTTCTAGCATGTCTATAGAGAACACAATGAGAAGGCATATAGTTTATCCAAGGAAGCGCTCCCCATGGCCATTGGCCTTCTCTCCTTCACATAATACTATGAAGGAGAAACTATTGGGGAAGATAAGCTTCAGCTGTTCTAAAGTTGAGCTTGTACATACTACTCCAGGAACCATTAATAATGTCTACTATTAAGTAATAGTTGAAGGGGACTCTTAGTTACGTCTGGTAGTTCACATAGCAACTAGACTACAAAGTGGAATATCTATATATCAATCAACATGAAGAAAATATAGCCATATATGTTCACAAACTCTGCTCAACTTAGTCTCTGACATCTCCCTTGCAAATTGTCATTTGGCTAATGTTTGTTATCGATTATTTGCCTTAAAATGTGGGGATGATCAATTTGATCCATTACTAAGTATTTTATGCATGATAAGCTCATATTTCACTACATCCATCTATTGAAAATATCACTTTTCTTTGACACCAATTAACATCTGGACAACTTCATTGGTGGTAGTCCTAATGCTAAAAACCCTTTCAATTTCAAATAAAGAAAATATATTGAATATCACGCCCCCTATACTTGATCTAGTTGTCAAAAGGAATATCGAAAGTTGGGCATTCTTGTAGAAAAATAGCTCAGATATACCTTGCATTTCCTTAAGCTATATCATAAATCATGCGTTGTCCTGTAATAACCTTCTTCAGGGTCTACTTTGTCCTGTAAAAATCCTCCACGATTTTCAACAACTTCTTTGCTTCAGCGCACGCTTCTTCTTCTATTTTTTGCATGTGCTCCACTAGTTCGGAACTGACATTTTCTAGCATGTCACTTTATAATGAGGCTGCTACCTCGCGCACCTTCTGGTGCACAGGCTGAATTAGCACTGTGACCCTTTCTACTTCTGCTTGTAACTCCTTTACCTTTTCCTCGCATCGCTGTTGTTATGTGCGTAGCGAAGTGGTTTGTTGCTACAGTCTACCCATTTCTGTTGTCTTGATATTTTTTTTCTCCAAGGGTAGCTGCTTTATCTCATTTCACATCTACGTGATATTTGCTTCCACTGCAGTGAGCTCATTTGCAATCCTCTATGATTGCTCGTAGTCCATTAAGGCTTCCCAAGTCTAGGAAACTTGGTCCACAACTATAACGCATGCTTGCTTGGCATATTCTATTTCTTTCCCAACTTGAGTAGTTGCATCTCTTCTTTGTGCTAACACTTCTGGATGTGTTCTCGATGTCCTTTGCTCCTCTAACTGAGCACACTTAAAATCAGCCTTAGAGACCTATACCATTATTGACAGGGTTAGCATAGAGGCCACAATTTTCTCCATTCGTGATGTTTCAGATGGAGCTTGGGAGTCCGTTGTTGCACTTGGACCATCAACATCAATCTTAACTTATTCCGCTGCTTTACAAAGAACCTTAAGAAGGTTAGTGACTGTACCTAAAAGTTCCTCTTATCGTTCTTCTATAGACTTGAAACTAGATTGCGTTGCTTCAGTGATTGCTTCAGTCATGAGTTGCATATCATCACTGTCCAAGATAGTAGTGTTTTTAGTTCGGTCGGATTTCATCTTCTTCTTTGTTCTGCTTGGCTGCACGTTTTCTTCCTGAGGTTCCCCCTCTTCATGTTCTGATTCCGCGTCTGTTGGTATTGAGGGGGTGTGACTTTCATTAGAGTGTAAATCATTTAGGTGGTATTCTTCTTGGTCTTGGTGATCTTGCTGTTGAATTTATTCTTCGGATACTGAAACCCTCCATTCTTTAGGCCATTGATTAATAATTTCTTGGACCTCTTCCTGGGTCATGATAAACTTGGCTTGTATCTTCGGCTACTGCAACTACTGTCGTGGCTGTAGGTAAACATTGTGTGGACGAACTTCAAACATAACAATCGAGTGAAATTGCTGGACTTTGGCAGCATCTAGCCTGGACATGCTCCTTACTTGATGTCGTATAGCCTCCGCATGCATAAAGAATTCAATATTGCTCACCTGGGGACAAGAGATTGCACAGGTGAAAATACAGGATACCCTATTAGATAGGACATAAAAAAAAGAGGGGGAAGAAACAGACAGCAAGATTTTTGCGTACCAACCCGCTTGTTAACAATAACTACCAATTTAGTGATAGGAAATTAGTGGTATAATTCAAAATTCTTTGATCTAAGAGTCGTAGTATGCCCATGCGGTGAAAAGGATGGATTCCTTTCAGAAAATTTAATTGTGCATATGAATAATGTCTAGCATCAATTAGGGTATTTATCAATCCTCACTACCCTGACCTTGCTCCTTTCATGCCGAAGAAAAACACTGTTATTGTGTCAACCCCTGAGCAACGAACTCGTGAGGTTATAGTATGGTCATCTCTATCTCTATCACAAGCACAGTTGCATCTGAGTCTGTATCACCCACCCCGATAATGGAAGACTCTGCTGAGTATATCCCACCGCCAAGGGGCCCTATTAATGAACGAACTACTCCTGGAATTCAGTCAAAGGCCACTAAACTGATTCAAAAGGAAATACCAAGACCACCAGTGACTCAACAGGAGAAACACACTAGCAATAAAAAGCATAAGGGAAGAGCAATAACACCCTCGGAGGCAACCCCACCAGTAGAGCATTTTGAGACACAAAATTTCATACCACCATATGTCCCACCTCGATGCAGAAATACACCAAAAGTTGCAATCCCAAAGAATGGAAAGACTCCGCTGATAGTGCCGCTAGCACTAGAGGGTGTGAAGGTAGTAAAAGATATTCTACCCAAAGTGCAAAGGTTATTTTAGGGTGATCATAACACCAAGACGCAACTGGCCTTAGATAGAAATAAGTATATGGACATTGTGCAAGATGCACTAGAGGCACCTCAATTATATGTTGCAAAGGAATGGGCTACAAAACTGGAGAAGCATGGCATATTACCGTTGTTGTATATGCCACATTTTGGGAGCAGTACAAAAAATAACATTTGTGTTAAGCAGTTACTTCTACTTTTCCATAACGGGGTTCTCTCGTTAGGAAAACCTATACCCATGACTGTTGAGCTCATCGCTGCCCTCACAAGCCTGCCAGCTACTAGAATGGACCCAACACCACTGCTCAAAAAGGATCAAGAGGAAGCCATCACTAAGTGGATGAAGGAAAAGTGTGGCGTACAAAGAAGTAAACGATGGGTTTTGATTCATACCATTAATAACCCCATTGTTATCTTTGTTGTTAAAGTATTAGCATCCAATTTACTAATCAAAATGTGTCTAGACCAGCGTATAGAGGGATAAATTGCGCTCGCATACCTCTGCGTGGAAGGACCTCAAATCAATTTGTGTCAATTCTTGTTGAATGAGATTTTTTAAGATGCTATTGATGCTCAGGAAAGGGGCTGGGCATTCCACTATTCATGGTTGTTAATTTTAATCTCATTCATTGGATGGTTTGAACCAGAACACTATCAAGGGGTTAACATGCAGGTACCATTTCAAGGGGCGAAGTTCGAAACCATCATTTTCTACGAGGAAGTTCCAAACCATCCTTTTTATGGCATAAAGAGGAACCAGGAGGAAACGGTATGGGGGTTATAAAGAACCAACCAAGGTGTAATTAACTACCATTCATACTTATCATACAATGTAACAATTATTTCCCTCAACATACTTAGTAGAGTAGTGCTGGAACTAATCTTTCCCAACCGAGAACACATTGAACATATTTAAAAGGAGGTCGTTGGACATATGGAGCGACCCATTTTGAGAAATTTTACAAAGGGAGATCACTAGAGCTATATTTATTAAGAATTACACCATGATGGGAGATGTTGGGAGAGATCACCAAACCCATATAGAAATGAACAACCATGTTCCCTAGTTAACATCCTTGGAGATCACAAGTAAAAGAAAGGATGTTACTATTTCTATTTTAATTGATCCAAGAACCACATCTGAGAGATTTATTTTACCAAATGCATTGTATAGATGTGGCTTGGTGGCTATTAGGAAATATGATTTTAACATCATTGAGATGACCTCAGGATTCAAGTAGGGGTTTATATTGATGGATTTTTATATTGGAGTGCATGTGACTCACATAGCCCAGTGTTAGAAAACAATGGGATATTATGATGTAATCATAGGCATGGATTGGTTGGAGGTGCATTCAGTTGTGCTAGATTACATAAGAAAGTTACTTCATTTATTAGATGATGAAGGGAAGGAAAAGGTCTTGAGAGGGACAAACATGGTTGTATCCTTGCAATCTGTATCATTATTGTAGTTGAAAATAAATCCCAAGAAGGGCTACTAGATGCATATTGTGGTGGCATAGTTTTTACTCAATGTCCCATCTTGTCATAATTTCCAGATGTTTTTCCTGAAGAGTTGCATGGACTTCCTCCCAATTGTGATTTGGTGTTATTTTTTGAACCAAAGACCATATATAAGTTCCCTTATGCCCATGCTTGAATTTCATTAGTTGCAGATGCATATGAAGAATTTTTTGGATTTAGAGCTAATCCAACCTAGCATGTCACCTTGGGGAACACCGATTATCTTTGTGAGCAAGAAGGATGGATCCTAGATGTTGTGTATAGATTACATAGAGTTGAACATTAAGGCCACCATATATAATCAATATCCATTTCCTTGTAGCTATGATTATTTTATTATATTAAAGGGGCCACAATGTTTTTTAATATTGATCTATGATTGTATAGATTACATAGAGTTGAATATTAAGGCCACCATATATAATCAATATCCATTTCCTTGTAGCTATGATTTTTTTATTATATTAAAGGGGCCACAATGTTTTTTAATATTGATCTATGATTGGGGTATGATAATCTATAAATAAAGGATGCAAATATCATGAAAACTGCTTTTACATTTTTATTTAAGAATTGTGGGTTTGTGGTGGTTCCTTTCAGGTTGACTAATGTGCCTATAGTATTAATGAATCTCATAAATGGTAAATTTCATAAATACCTAGACAAGTTCATTCAGTTATTCCTTATTTCATAAGTACCTAGAAACTTGTGTTCAACTATTCCTTAATTATATATTAATCTATTCATAAACTCCAAAAGAGTACATATATTTATGCTAAGCTCTCAAAATGTTCCTTCTTTCATATCGAGACCCATTATCTTTGCGCACATCATTTCCACGAATGCTGTCACAATGGATCTTGAAATGATTAAGGCAGTTAGAAATGGGTTGACATAAATAATACATAGGATTTGCATAGTTTCACAGGTAATATGGTTTTCAATCCAACATTGGGTCATTAGGGTTTACCTAGGCCGAACCTAGCCTTGGAAAACAAATTACATTCGTGATTTCCAATTTTTCTCCAAATGATGATTATGAATATTTATGATCATGATCATGATTATTATGGTTGGGACCTGGTCTGCGCGGCTATGTGAAACTATGGATTGGTTTGAGGATGGAATTCGATTAGCCTCTCCCCAATGGGGCCCATTTACAGGAAAACAACGAAGGGGAGTGATGAAGGCCTCTCTTGAAGTGCTATATGCAACTGAATGCTTGTCCTTTGTCGATATGCATTGAGACTGCAGAAAATTTAGTGTGAGAAACCATTTGAAAGATGCACTTAGCACTCTGCATCTCATGCGAAACCGAGGCATTCTCCTAGATTATTCTGTTCATGCAATCTTATCGCAGGCCTGTGTAAACAACAAAGCTCTACCTCGAAGTAAAACAAGTTCCTTCCCACATAATTCACACAGGATATGAATCTGGTGACACAATTTTAGTGAACAATGTTTTGCTAGTATGAGCGAAGTGCGGAGTTTTGGCCGATGTTCACATGGTTTTTGGTCAAATGCTAAAGTGAAACAATGTATTATGGACTGTCATGATCACAGCTTATTGCAGGCGTGGGATGCATGAGAAAGCGCTATCACCGTTTGATCAAAAGCGGAGAGTGGACATCCAACCAATTTCCTTCACCTTCGCCAGCATTCTCCCAGCCTGTCCAAGTTTGTTGTCTTTTAAATACGGTAAGGAATTTCATCATGTACAATCCAATTTCTTTCTGGGAAATGCTTTTGTAGACATGTATGTCAATTTCATCATGTACAATCCAATTTCTTTCTGGGAAACGCTTTTGTAGACATGTATGTCAAAATGTGGTTTTGTAGAAGTTGCATGCAAAATGTTTGACAAAATGAATGAATGAAATTTGGTTTCATGGAATAGTATGTTTACTCGGTAAGCCCAAAATGGGTATTTCGATGAGGCTATTGACCTCTTTCAAAAGATGCATGTAAGGAATGTGGTGCCGTGGACTACCATGATTGCAGGATATGCGAAGAATAGGATTTTTGACAAGGCCTTGAAGCTCTTTAATGAAATGCTTGAGTGAAATGTGGTATGTTGGACTACGATGATTGCAGGGTGTGTACAATTTAGCCTATACAAACAGAGGTATTTTTTCTGAAAACTAGCATACATAATTTAATGGAGGTGGGATTGATTTGCAAAAATAGAACGTTTTTTTTTTTTTTTTTTTTTTTTTGCAAAAACCTAACTAACTCAAGGTGAGAAGAAACATGCAAACCTGCAACAAAAAATTCCTTTCTCACCACGGTCAGATCAAGGTGAGTATTATATGCAACATAGTATGACTTAGCTAGCCTTGACCAACTCAAGGTGAGGAATTTGACAATTTTAGACTTTTGCATAGGTGGAGCTTATACTTATAGCCAAAACATATGTGACGGCATCAACTGGATCAAGGATACAATTACAACACTCCTTATTGTCCCCAAATAGATCAAAGAGAAAAATTTCCCTTAAGCAATCATTGTAGCGGCAAGGGGATCTAACATGCATCTCTAACTACAATTTCATTAGAAATGAATGTACACATCCAACCAAAAGTGCTAGAATACAACATTATCCACAATTTTGGAGAAAAGATAATGCCATAGCACTTTTGTAAATAACACCTAAAGTGAAACTAGATGTGCAAAACTTGAATATTGTTGGTTTAAAAGAGTATATGCACACATTCACAAACATGAGACTGAAGAGAACATGGAACATCATTTTAATGTTCCAACAAATATATATTACAGGATGTGCATGATACAGGGTACCCATGCAATACTTGCATACCACACTCTTTCAAGTATACCATCTCTTGGATACTGATAGTAGTTTAACTGCCTATCCTCACATAAATATTCATTGATTCATATAGAAACATGTAATTGAATTGATTTGAAACACACTAGAATGTCCCATTTAGCAAAATTTCTAGTGTAATATGGAAATTCAAAATTGTCCTTTGGCAATAGTAGTTCAAAATCCAACATACATCTATCTTTTTCAAAATGGGCTTGCTAGTATAGATTCTGACATACTACCCTAGTAAAAAGCAAAATTTGTAGTAAATGTTCTAATAATACAAGAAAATCTAGTTTCAATAAAGACTCCTTTGTATTTTGATGCCATAGTGGCACCACTAGACTATGAAGATCCTTCCTAAGAGGATTCATTTTCATCTTCCTCATTTTCTTCTATCTCTAGTGTTTGGTGGGATGCAGGTGGGGAAATCGTGTCTTCTATCTTCTTCTGAATTTTATAAGTGGTAGGTATCCCAACAAAAAGGTCATTGACATTACTGGTTTGGACATTTAGGGTGGTCCAAGATTCTTCCTTCTATTTGTTGATTTTTCTAAGCATCATCGAGAGCCCTTCTCTTAGGAGAATGGGACCACCTCGTTTGGGACAACATAATGATTACAAGCTTCAATTTTGATAGACTCCAGCTTGAAATCCATGTTTTTTTTCACGAATTGCATCTATGTGAATTCTTCTACTATGCAATTCTACTACCGCTATGTGATTTTACTATTGCTATGCTGCTATTTTTTCTGCATGGATTGCATCTATGTGAATCCTCTTTGGATCATTGCTACTACCAACATCTCTATAGTTTTTCAAAGTAAATTTCATTTTTTTCCTCAACCCAATGACTAAACTTCCTTTTAATAAGGAACTACTTTCATTATTCACTATCCTATGATTTAGATATCTTCTTTAATGAATAAACTTCCTTTTAATAAGGAACTACTTTCGTTATTCACATATCCTATGATTTAGATATCTTGTTTGGTGGCCTTAAAAACATTTCTTTGTATTTTATAGCTTCCACTTATTTTGAAGTCTAAAATTTGTATCCACAACTATTAAAATTTTATTCATATATTATATCAAAAATAGCAATGATGACACTATCCAACTCATAAGGGATTGTTTGGTCGCACTAGTGAGGTAGTGATGGAATAAATAATTGCCCAAATCTTGAAGTTTTTAAAACTAAATCCTTAGAGATCTCTTCAAGTGTTATATGCACTTGAAAATTCAAAGGACATAGTGAGTGGAAATTTTCAATATAAATACTACCTTTTACCAGTGGGAGTGTCATTGGTTCTTAATGTGTCATTTTGAGTTCATTCATTGTATTTATCCCTATCAACTTTTCTGTTATGATAAATTTGTCACCGCTTTCAGTATTATCCTCATCTAGCATGTCACTTATTATATCATCTTCTATTGTTAGAATAGTTTTATGAGCTATTAGAATAATATCTTCTACTGTTAGTGGAGGAATATAATTATTGTTAGAATGGTAAGATCTTAACAGCCTTCAACACCACTTTTATTACCCTTATCTTGAAATTTGACATCCTCACTAGTCTAAGGAATTTTCTTCCTATTTCTCTATGTGTTTTCATTTATAAAATAATTTTGAAGATTATAGCCAATAGAGTCATATCTATTTTAGTGAAATCCATATCAGTGAGTAGTTTTGTTTTATATTTGGTCATCAAATTAATGATTCCGTCGATATTTAATATGAGATTACTCAACCCATTAAAGTCCATAGGATTCTTGATTTTGTTCTAAAATTTGATTTATCCAAGGCACACGATAGGGTTAGTTGGATTTATAGTAGGCTCATGCTTTTAAAGACATTGTTTCAACTAAACTTTTTTAATTGGGTTATGTCTTTCTTACAGTTGGTCTCTTTTGCAATACTTTTTAATAGATTTTCATTTGATTTATTTCATCCTAGCAAGGGAATTCAACAACTAACAGAAAATAATTGAACTGTGGGCTATGCTAACAGAAAATAATTGAACTATGGGATATGCTTCATTATCCAACCAACAGATAATATTTTTTCTGTGAACCAAGGACATCATCATAAATAGAAATTTGAAACCTCTTACCTCTCATCTGAACTTGCCCACTTCTCAACTCTGCATTTTCTCCACCACTCGAATACAGAATTAGAGTTGGATTTGTCCTCAACAAAATCAATATACCAACATTTCTGATTAGTAAAATGTTGTGAGAAACTTGAATCAATTTACTAGTCTGTTTTTTTCCCAATGACTCCTTTATTGCTTTTTACAAACACATAAAATTATTCTTCCTCTTTACATTCAACTACACTGGCTTATTTCTTCCCAGACTGATAAACTAATGTTAGGAAGAATGCCCATGGCTGTGCTTTTTGTCCACCACTTTTCCAACAGAACTTGGTCTTATTTCCTAGATTTCCACAATAAAAACACTTATACCTTTCCTAGGTTTCTGAGTATCTAAATGAACAATCTTGCTGCTATCTTTATGCTTGCCTTTTCCTTTGAACTATGCTTTTAAGGCCACTTCTGATTTCCATTCACACTACTGCTACCGAATTGCTTCTTCCACCTATTACTCAACAGTGAAAGGTCAGATCAACATATCCAAAAGTTATATTTAAGGTTTCAACAAATTCTTCATATGAAGGTTATAGGATTTTCAATGTGATTATCAAGCCATATCTTCTTTTTAAGTTTTTTTGTCAATTGCTTTCAAGTTTTCTAAATCCTTGGATTTTGAAGAAGTGACCTTGAAGAGATTCGTTTTCCTCAATCTTGATTGAAAACAAGAAATTCTTTATGAAAAAAGATTTACATATATATGATGTTTCACTTCCGAGGAAAAAAAATATATGATGTTTCACACATGTTTAAACTTTAATTCCCCCAAATTTTGAAAGCATCATCACTGTCTTGCACTTAAGTGAACATATCATTGGTCAATGAGAGTTTGACCGACATCATAGACTCCTGGTTATTTGGATCATGCTTAGCATGGTTATCCTCATCTGTTGTATTTCAAAACTCCTTCCCAAGAATTTTTTGTCTCAGCACTATATTAAAAAAATCACAAGCATCCTATGTTTCCACATAGTAAAATTTTTACCATGAAACCTCTGATTGCCTTCCAACATAATATGTATAGATGAGTTGTTCTTAAGAGTATAAAGTTAATGTTGCAAATTTGTTTTGTGGAATATATTGCTGAGGGTCCAGAAACAAACTTACCATAAATATTGGGGAAATTATTGGCAAGCATAAATTTGGATGTGAGAAACATGGAAAATATCGGAAACGTTGGCAAGCTGAAAAACTCAGGAAAATGGAAATATTGGGAGAAATTGGAGATATTTAAAACACTGTTAAAACACACCAAATAGATCTGATTTTACTGCTTATTGCTAAGACTTGGTGATTGACAACCTTACTGCTGTCACAATTTAAATAACAACAACACACTCTAAATCTGACTATTCTAAAATTCCTCAGAGCAAAAATAACTTCTGTTGCACACATAATCACTTTCTAATCAAGTTTCAGTAAATACTTCTGTTCTAAAAATCATTTTGTTCCTAGAGGATCATCTCTAACAAAAAACACTAACTTCAAAATAATGGCTACATGTCACAAAGCAACACAAACTTTCTAGAGGGCGTACATGTTTCCTAGCTTATTATCATTTGTCCCAAAAACACCATTTAATTCTAGAGGGTGTGTCATGTTTCCTAGCTTATTATCATTGATCATTGGTTGGCTTGCCCTAATCTTTGCCGGGACATCTGTCCCTTACATGTTTGACACCCCAGCATCATGTTTGACATGTGAACATATGACATGTAGTGCTAGGAGGACATGTCATGTTTCCTAGCTTATTATCATTTGTCATTGGTTGGCTTGCCTTAATATCTACCTGACAACCCTACCAGAAAAATATACAAAGTAAAAATAACAGACTGATAATACGATTCTGAATGATAGAGTATAGTATAATCCATTAAAGAAGAGGAAAATGATTTAGGAAAAAATGATATCCAAAATTACAGAGCTAGGGTTCGTTTGAAATATTAAACTTGTTGTACAATGCCACCTAGCAGATTCAATGCCATCTAGTTTTCCTTCCTTTCACAATGTCATCTTGCCCTCACGTAACCTTGTACTTTATACAAAATTTGATGTTGAACATGTACTATTTCTTGTCTTTCTTTATTTTATGTCTGTCTATGGTGACAATGTAGAAATAAACATGAGAAGCCAGGCTACGGTGAGATCTATTTTCTCAAAATCCCCTTAGTATTGTAATGAGACCTTCCTACCCTGCCAAAGTCATTCTTAGATCAAATTAATTTTATCTCCTTTTTTATGGTCTCTATATGTGATTACATCTCTGTGATGCAATTTACATGATCTGCCAAGAGATCATTGCATCTGTAGTGACTGGAATCATGGTTAAATATTATTGCATGTATGTAGTTGGTGTATGACTCTCATGGTGCATATTAAAATCTATGGAAGCATGGGTAAATATTGACCATGTTTTGCATTTTCTGGAATTTCTACTATTGATGGTAGACTTTGAACTTTGCAAAATATTCTTACTGTAATATCGATATAGGAAAGTAGATATTCAGAGCTGATGCAAACTAATATGCTGCTAAATCGAGGAGTTTTCATTGGGCCAACAGTTGTGATCTTGTGATGTAGCCGCATGATAAAAGTAAGCTCATCGAGGATCAACCACCACCTTGGTGTTGACCATGAAACTACTATGTGAAGGATTGATGACCTACTGCGAATTGGAGAGTGGAAGTATTTCCCAACCACTGCATGGAAATTCAAAGCTGCTATCAACACGAAGGAGGTTTGCTAAAATGATTGGATGGTGTACTCTTAGTGGTAGTAAGCATGTGCTAAATTGTAGTCTTCACTCTTTGATTTGTATTAGTAATGGCTAGTTAGCATCATTTACTCTCTCCGAAGTGTGAAAAATTGATTGGAAAGAATTATAGTTTGTGGAGTCATAAGATACTAACCATTATTGAATTTATAGATCTTATACAAACCATCTTAGGTAAAGAATACAGACCAGCAAATTATCCCGAAAACTATGATAAAATACATAAAGAGGCACTTATGCTTCTCAAACTGTCAGTGGCAGACACATTAGTTCTAGAAGTAAGCAATTCCGTTGTAGCACTTGTATTGTGGACAAATATCCAAAATAAGTATCAAGCATCAGAATTTGGGTGGTCATTGTATTTTAAAAATATTTTGTTTTCAATTTTCCACCAAGTTCCAGGAAGGAGGATCAGTCTCTAAATATTTACTGCACTTGAAGGATCTTAATAATCAATTTTTTTCTATTAAGAATCCAATGGATGATGAGGATATGGTTGCTTTGTTGATGTGAAGTTTGCCGCCATTTTTTGATTAATTTGTTGAGTCCTTACATCTACTTGGAGAGAACCAACAACTTACATTTGAGAAGTTATTAACACTTTTTTGTATAGAAGGAAAGGAGGCTAGATAAGATAGAAGCATCAACTCCATCCACTATAATGAGTGCATTTACTGCACAGTTCAAAGGAAAAGACAAACAAAAAAATGCTAGCAATGTATCAAAGATAACAAATTCAAATGTTATTACTGCAATAAGCTTGGACACTTCAAGAGATATTGCCAAAAAAAAAATATGACTTCGCACGTGGTCAAATGAAATCAATGCATGCAAATGTTGCCGAAAGAGGTGAAGAAGAAGAAGCGGGTGATTTTGCATTTGTGGCATTACATAATCAATCAACTAAGTCTATAGCCTAGTATTTGACTCGGGTCCATCTCAACACTACAAGTGTCACAGAAACGGGTATGTAAATTTCATTGAAGATAAGAGTAATAGTGAATCTATTACTTTAGGTGATGGATGGACTAACTATGTTAGAGGATGTGAGGTTGTTCATGTCATATTGAACAATACTTTAAGTGAGGTTGTTCAAAAATGTTCGATATGTTCCTAACATGAGCAAAAATCTCGTCTATTAGTGAGATAACTAGGAACCCTAATCTTTTTGTAAATTTTCAAGGAAGCAAATATATGGTCACTACTCTCGTGATAACAAGGTGACTGTAGTTTGTATTGGTGAAAAAGGGTTGTATAGACTGGTTGATCTAAAAACAACAAAGGCACATGCATCGGCTGTGGTAGAGAATACAAATGTACTCTGGCATGAAAGTTATGGACAACTAAGTTATCAATATTTATCTGTACTTAATAAGACTAATATGGTGGATGGTCTTCCATCCATTCAGAATTGTTAGAGGTATGTGCAGGATTGTTAGAGATATGTGCAGGTTGTCAGTTATGAAAACAACATTGACTTTCATTTAATACTGACAATAAAACATGGCAAGTCAAAGGAGTTTTGGACCTAGTACATGTTGATTTGCATGGTCCAATGAAAACACCTACAATATCTGGAGCTAAGTATTTCCTACTACTTGTTGATGACTATTCAAGGAAAATTAGGGTGTTTTTTATGAATAAAAAGTCAAATTGTTGTTCAAAGTTTGTAACATGAAAATATTTGGTAGAGAAACAAACAAGTAAATAGCTCAAAGCTTTAGCATCTGATAATGGAGGTGAGTTTGTTTCAACTTACTTCAAAGAATTTTGCAAAAGGGAAGGTATACATATGCGGTATACCACTACACTCCACAACAAAATGGAGTCATGGAAATGAGGAATAGGATAGTTGTGGAGATGGAAATGTGCATGGTGCACAAACAGGATGTACCATAGCCATACTGGGAAAAAGCAGTGAATGGTGTGATTTACCTCCTTAACAAAACTCCTTGTAAAGCTTTGTAGGATATCACTCCCGAGGATTCATGGTAAGGAAGAAAACCTTTTGTAAGAGATTTTGGTATTTTCGTTGTATTGCTTTTGCAAATATTCCCAAGGAAAAACGTTCCTAATGAATAACTGGATGTCTCTACGAACAAAATTGTGATCAACAGAGATGTTGTAGATGACAAAATATCATTCTTCTGTGATAATGATAAATCTATGGATATTACTAAGTAGTGTATGGGAAATTTTTGCTCATTTAAGAATAAGTTCTGGTGTTGAAATCAAACAGGACTCAGAGTTGGAAACATTAGAGGATTCAAGTTCCAAGGAGGGGTTTAGTGAAGAAGAGGGGGATTCTCAATCTTCACAATAGAGAGGGATTCTTGATTTTCATAGCAAGATCAGGAGGGCCAACAAAGGAAATGGAAGTGGTATTATACCATGATGGAAGGATATTGAGAAGATGAGTTGCCAAAGGCACTAGAAGGACAGACTACATGATTGAGGCAACAAATTGTGCAAGGCAGTGAGTAGGTAAATTTTTGTCTAACTTTTGTTGTTTTTGTGCCAGGTAATTGAACCTAGCACATTTGAAGATTCCAAGGCAAAACTTGAAATGGAGGCTGCCATAAAAGTGAAATATGATGCATAGATGAAAAACAATACTTGGGTGTTGTCGACATTTCCTCTAGGTAAGAAATTAATTGGTTGTAAATGGATTTTTAATGTCAAATATAAATCAGATGGTTGTTTGGACAAATACAAAGCTTGTCTTGTCTCCAAAGGATATGCACAAGATGAAGGGGTGGACTGTGAAGAAACATTTTCCCCCAACGAAAAATGGTAACTTTCCGACTAGTTATCTCCATTTCTACTCATTCTGGATGGAAGATATACAAATGGATTTTAAAAGTGCCTTGATGTAACTGCAAGGGTTTCATTTTTTTGGAAAGAAACATCTGGTTTGTTGGCTGGTAAAGTCCTTGTATGGATGGTAAAGTCCTTGTATGGACTCAAGTAGGCTCCTTAAGCCTGGTATTTCAAACTTGATCAATACCTTAGAGATTCTAGAATTAGATAAACCTATTATGAACCCACTTGCTACGTCAAAAACAATGACGATGATATATTGATATTATTTTATCTATGTTGATGGTCTTGCCATCACCAAAATCAGTGCCAACAAGATTCAACAGGTGAAATTTGATATTTGATCTAATTTTTAAATTATTGATTAAAGCCTGCTTCATTATTGTTTAGGTGTAGAATTTTTGCAATCTAAGCACACTATCTTTTTATCACAAGTCAAGTATGCCAAAGCACTCTTCAAAAAATTCAGAATGACTGAATGTAATCCTACATCTACACCTATGGAATTTGGCATAAAACTCTCAACTTACACGGACTCACCACTAGTCAACGAGTCATTGTATTGGAAATTGGTTGGTAGTTTGATTTGTCTGACTACCACCCAATTGGATCTATGTTTTGCAGTGCTTTGTCTCTTTCTCAATTCATGTCTAATCCTGAAGAGTTACATGGGCAAGTTGCAAAATGAGTCCGTCAATATTTAAAGGGACCCTTGACTTTGGCATTCTATATCAGAGATATGTTGAATCCATGATAGAAGAGGATATTGATTTCAATTGGGATGGATCAATTGATACAAGGAAGTTAGAAATAGGTTATGTGTTCACTCTTGGTTTTCGTAGGCAATTTCATGGAAAAGTAAGCTACAACCTACAGTTTCCTTATTCTCCATTGACATAAAATATCAGACAGACTTCAGTAGAGATTGTGAGGAAATGTGGTTACGAATAATATTGATCATTCTTCAACTTGACCAAGCAGTGCTAACCTCACTTTTCTACGACAATCAGAGTGCTCTCAAAATGGAGAAAAATTCAGTCTATCATGCCATAACTAAGCATATTGAAGTTCATCACAATTACATCAGATATTTGGTTGATAATCAAGACATTTTCCTTTATTATTGTCCTACAACATAGCAAACTATTGACATAATGACAAAACCACTTGGTAATGATAAGTTCACTCATCGTTCCATGTTGTTAAAAAGAAAAGTAACTCTAGCTAGATTTTCATAATGGTGTAATGAGCTAACACACATAAGCTTTCACTCATAGTGCCATGTTATAAGGAAAGCTAACTCCAACTAGATTTCCATCATGGTGCAATGTATTTGATGACAATTTGGCAGTGTTAAATGGAAAACTACCTTATGAAAGCTAACATACATTAGCTTTTACTCAACATGCAATGTTTTAAGAACAAAAGCTAACTCTAGCTAGATTTCCATCATGGTGCATTGTGTTTGATGACAATGTGACTGTGCTAGATGGAAAACTACACTATGAAAGCTTACACACATTATATTTCACTCACCGTGCAACGATTTAAGGATGAAAGCTAACTTCAGCTAGATTTCCAACACAACACAATGTGATTGATGAAAATGTGGTTGTTTTACATGGAAAACTACCTTATGAAAGCTAACACACATTATCTTTCACTCATCATGCCATGTTGTTAAAATGAACGCTAACTCTAGCTAGATTTCCATCATGGTGTAATGAACTAACACACATAAGCTTTCCCTTATATTTCCATGTTGTTAGAAGGAAAGCTAACTCCAGTTAGATTTCCATCATGGTGTAATGTATTTGATGACAATGTGTCTGTATTAGATGGAAAATTATGTTATGAAGGATAACAGACATTAGCTTTACTCACCGTCTAATGTTTTAAGAACAAAAGCTAACTCCAACTAGATTTCCATCATGGTGCATTGTGATTGATGACAATGTGGTTATGCTAGATGAAAATACACTATGAAATCTTACACACTTTAAATTTCACTCATCGTGCAATGATTTAAGGATGAAAGCTAACTCCAGCTAGATTTCCAACACGGTGCAATGTGCTCGATGACAATGTGGTTGTGTTACATGAAAAACTACTTTATGAAAGCTAACACACATTAGCTTTCACTCATCATGCCATGTTGTTAATAGGAAAGCTAACTCTAGCTAGATTTCCATCATGGTGTAATGAGCTAACACACATAAGCTTTCCCTTATAGTGCCATGTTGTTAGAATTAAAGCTAACTCCAGCTAGATTTCCATCACGGTGTAATATATTTGATAATAATGTGGCTGTGTTAGATAGAAAACTACCTTATGAAAGCTAACCGACATTAGCTTTACTGACCGTGCAATGTTTTAATGACGAAAGCTAACTCTAGCTATATTTCCATCATGGTGCACTGTGATTGATGACAATGTGGTTGTGCTATATGGAAAACTACATTATGAAAGCTAACACACATTAGAATTCACTAACTGTGCAATGATTTAAGGATGAAAGCTAACTCCTGCTTGATTTACATCATGATGCAATGTGATCAATGATGATGTGGTTGTCTTAGATGGAATACTACCTTATGAAAGCTAACAAGCATTATCTTTCACTCATCGTGCCATGTTGTTAGAAGGAAAGCTAACTCAAGGTAGATTTGCATCATGGTGTAATGTATTTGATGACAGTGTGGATGTGTTAGATGGAAAACTACCTTACGAAAGCTAACACACATTAGCTATTACTCACCGTGCAACGTTTTAAGAACTAAAGCTAACTCTAGCTAGATTTTCAACATGGTGCATTTTGATTGATGACAATGTGGTTGTGATAAATTGAAAACTACATTATGAAAGCTAATACACATTAGATTTCACTCACCATGCAATGATTTAAGGTTTAAAGCTAACGCCAGCTAGATTTCCATGATGGTGCAATGTGATAATGTGGTTGTGTTAGATGGAAAACCACCTTATGAAAGCTAACACACATTAGCTTTTACTCATCGTGCCATGTTGTTAAAAAGAAAGCTAACTCCAGCTCGATTTTCATAATGGTGTAATGAGCTAACACAAATAAGCTTTCACTCATAGTGCCATGTTAGAAGGGAAGCTAACTCCAGCTAGATTTCCATCATGCTGTAATGTATTTGATGACAACATGACAGTGTTAGATGGAAAACTACCTTATGAAAGCTAACACACATTAGCTTTTACTCACCGTGCAATGTTTTAAGAATGAAAACTAACTCCAGCTAGATTTCCATCGTGGTGCATTGTGATTGATGACAATGTGTCTATGCTAGATGGAAAACTACACCATGAAATCTTACACACATTAGATTTCACTCACCGTGCAATGATTTAAGGATGAAACCTAACTTCAACTAGATTTCTAACACGACGCAATATGATTGATAACAATGTGGTTGTGTTACATGGAAAACTACCTTATGAAAGCTAACACACATTAGCTTTCACTCATCTTCCCATGTTGTTAAAAGGAAATCTAACTCCATCTAGATTTCCATCATGGTGTAATGAGCTAACACACATAAGCTTTCCCTTTTAGTGCCATGTTGTTAGAAGGAAAGCTAACTCTAGCTATATTTCCATCATGGTGTAATGTATTTGATGACAATGCCACTGTGT
Organism: Pseudotsuga menziesii; assembly: GCA_001517045.1. Classification (NCBI taxonomy): domain Eukaryota; kingdom Viridiplantae; phylum Streptophyta; class Pinopsida; order Pinales; family Pinaceae; genus Pseudotsuga; species Pseudotsuga menziesii. The sequence continues at coordinate 40,618 of LPNX010510320.1, forward strand.
TAGATGAAAAACTACCTTATAAAGGCTAATAGACATTAGCTTTACTCACCGTGCAATGTTTTAAGAATGAAAGCTAAATCCAACTAAATTTCCATCATGGTGCATTGTGATTGATGACAATGTGGTTAGACTAGATGAAAAAATACACTATGAAAGCTTACACATATTAGATTTCACTCTCCATGCAAAAATTTAAGGATGAAAGCTAAGTCCAGCTAGATTTCCAGCATAGTGCAACATGCCTTATAGCAATGTGGTTGTGTTACATGGAAAACTACTTTATGAAAGCTGACACACATTAGATTTCACAAATCATGCCATGTTGTTAAAATGAAATCTAGCTAGAGCTATATTTCCATCATGGTGTAATGGGCTAATACACATAAGCTTTCCCTTATAAAGCCATGTTCTTAGAAGGGAAGCTAACTCCAACTAGATTTCCATAATGGTCTAATGTATTTGATAACAATGTGGCTTTGTTAGATGGAAAACTATTAGAGGAAATTTCAACTCAAAATGGGCCTCCTAAAATGAACTAATAAAATAATAGTTAAAATAATAAAATAATATTTATTAATTTTGGAGGAAGAAAAGAAAAAAACTACTTTTTTGTTTGTATTTTTGACATATCTCCCTGTGTTTTTACTCAAATTTTGATCGGGAGTGCTCGTTGGATGTGGAATTAAATTCTGCATCCAACGAGTACCCACTCGGCATACTTTTGACGGACCCCGCTACCCCAAAAACAAGAAATACCTGAAAAAATGGAATGATGACATCATCATTCCATTTTTTCCAGGTATTTCTTGCTTTTGGGGTAGCGGGGTCCGTCAAAAGTATTCCGAGTGCGTACTCGTTGGATGCAGAATTTAATTCCGCATCCAACGAGCACTCCCGATCAAAATTTGAGTAAAAACACAGGGAGATATGTCAAAAATACAAACAAAAAAAGTAGTTTTTTTTATGATACATATCCCCAAATTTATATTAAAAAAATGTTTAAGACCTATACGGTATTTCAAATTTAAATCAATTTCATTGGATAACACATGATGACATGGAATTTGAATAAAAGTTAAAAGGCCCATTTTGAGTTGAAATTCTAATTGATCTTATGAAAGCTAACAGATATTAGTTTTACTGATCGTGCAATGTTTTAAGAACGAAAGCTAACTCTAGCTAGATTTTCATCATGGTGCATTGCGATTGATGACAATGTGGTTATGCTAGATGGAAAACTACATTATGAAAGCTAACACACATTAGATTTCACTCACCATGTAATGATTAAGGATGAAAGCTAACTCCAGCTAGATTTCCATCACGGTGCAATGTGATCGATGACAATGTGGTTGTGTTAGATGAAAAACTACCCTATGAAAGCTAACACAATCATGTCAAAGATGCATGTCCATGGCCTACCTCCTACTATTAGGAAAGTAAAGGACATGAGGCTTAATGGAGATATTATTTGTAAGAAAGCATGGTACAAGATACATAATATTCCTCAAAGCACCTTCTATACTTACCAACATAATTTTCAACAAGGACATGTCAAAGGAATTCATGGTCACACCAACAAATACAAAGCACATGCACATACTGTGGAAGCCATAGAAATATTGCACAAAATTGTAATGGATAATTCATATTTTTCATCGAACCAAACATGACAAGTTGAAGAAGATGGAGCGTCTAATCCTTTAAGATTGCTGCCATCAATGTACACCCAAAGTTCTTTGTTAGAAGAGATCAATGAGGCTCTTGAAGACCTCAATTTTCCATCAATATAAAAACCAACAATGAGCAAGATTTGGAATACTCATTTTTCAGATGTGGCATTCTCAAAGAACACTAACTTCAGTAAATAAAGTGAATGTATCGTGTTGAAAGCATGGATGAAGACAATGACTACAAAGAGCTAGAAGAAAAGGAACGAGCTAGACTGAAGAAACATAACAAGATTGTTATGTGTGGAATATATTGCTACTATGCCCATAGAATTATGTCAGAGTGGTATCCAAAGGGATACTTGAGCATTATCCATGATAAAATGGACAAAAAAAATACTTCAATCCCAAGATTACGTGTCAAATCAAAATCTATTACAGGAACAAACTTGGGTTTTCCGTTGACATGTATGCTAACACATGGGCATGGAACATGAGGTTTTGGTCCGTTCTCCCTACCATTTGTACACATGGGATCACAGTTTACCATTACATCTCTTGCAAAGTGATTGAGGGACCTTGAAGACCCACACCTTGATAAGTATGGTGATTTGCTTTATGAGAGTGGAAGTTCAAGAAACCCACTTTCAAATGCATTACTTCAAATCTCTATTTACTCAAAATGTAGAGTGTACAAGGATGCTTTCCTATCTTTAAATGGAAGCTCAAAAAATCAAAATCTTGATTTTAAACCTCTTCCTCCACATTTGTTGTTACAGTTGGACAATGTAGCTAGTAATAATAAGAATCGTTATTTTTTCATGTTTCTATCACTATTAACTACACTTGGTGTCTTCATCACTATTGAGGTTGGGTTCTTTTTTGTGGGGCACACCCATGAAGACATAGATGGAACCTATGGAAGAATGTCTTCCAACTTGAAAAGCAAAGATATATATTCTTTACCTGAGATGATGGATACATATCGCACAATAGAATAAAAATGGGTGTTTCCACCTAAACTTATTGACAAATTGTATGACTTCAAAATTTTTCTTAATGGGTACATCAAGGAGGGGGAAAATGCAATAGTTGGACATCTTAATGTCCAGTACTTCCAATTTCTTGTACTCAATGATGTTCCAGTTATGAGGTATAAATAATCCATCATAGACATTGAGTGGTCAAAACCAGTTGCGTTGTGGAATATATATGATGAAGGTCGACCTATATTGCCCACAGGGAAGCCATCTTTCTTATGTCCCAAAGACAATGTTGTTTATTTAAAAGAACTAAAGGAAGGAATGCCATCATACATAAAAATGTGGAAAGAGACTATTGGCAATGAGAATTCACCAATTGTTATGAAGGAATGGAATAAAAAACTAGATGATTGGAAAATCGTTCTCGATGCATTAGATGGAATCTACTATGACCATACACCCTTGGATGAAACTGATTCTTCTTCTGATGATTTTTGGCCCAAGACGAGGCAGAATGTTAACGCTGATGGTAATGCACTCCATGCAATATTAAGTATTATGGATGGGGAGTTTGATAATATGACAGATGAACTGGTATATGTTGGACCCAAGTGCAACAAGCCAAAGCCAACATTCGATCCTAGAATTGATGTTGAGAAAGGAAATATGTTGCTTGTTAGATCAGGAAATGAGGAAGAAGGAGAGATGATTTGGATGGAAAAAGCCACCTTAGATATCTTCCAGGACGATGACAGCAAGACCCTTCATGTAAAGATTGATTGGTGGCATCCTAGCTTAGGGAAATACAAGGGAAAAATTTTAGAACAATATTGGGTACCAAATCCTATTGACACAGAACTTGGATCTATTCCAATTAATACCATAGTTTGGGCATGGATGCCAAAGAAAGAAGATTGCAGGAATACCAAGATAAATAAATGTGGTGTACAAGTTGTACTTAATCTGCTTGAGCGAATATAGGGAGATTAGGTGGATATGATTCATGAATGTAATTTTGCTTTTTGAATGACTTTTAGTATACATAAAGAAACACTTTTTAATGTTTGTAGTATAATAAATACTCTTCAAGCTAATTTTTGAGGAATTTTATATTATTTACTGCATATATGAAAATTTCACTTCAAGTTCAATGTTAATTCATGTGATGATACTTTATGTGAATTAGATAAAACCATTCAAATTTTAACTTTTCAATTTGTCTTTTAGATCAACACAACATCTCATTATATCAAATGTGCATAATTATATTCATTAATGCATGTACAAAACCATTACCTTATTTATTATTAGCTTTTTCTCACTCTCTTCAATATCACTTTGAGCTTTTCATTTTGTTCCCCTGATGATTGGTGGAGTGCCCACTTGAAATGTAGGGACGTTTCAATACACGCAATTTAATTCCGTAAACTCTCTTTGTCATTATGATTAACTGTGGAAATCTTCATCCTCAAGCTGTACTTGATTTGCTTGAGAAAATATAAGGAGATTAGGTGGAGATGATTCATGAATGTTATTTTTCTTTTTGAATGACTAATTAATATACATGAAGAAAAAGGTTTCAATGTTTGTAGTATATCAAATATTCTCTTCAAGCTACCTTTTGAGGAATTTTATATTATTTTCTACATATATGAAAATTTTGGTTCAACTTCAATGTTAATTCATGTGATGATACTTTATGCGAATGCACCTTAAAATATCTTATAGACTGCTTTGTGAATATATGTAAGGCACTTGAAATAAGGTTTGAAGTGAGTTTTCCCTATTATTCGTTATTATAGTTAATATAAATTTAATCGTACTACTATGTTGCATTCAAATTCATAATTATATTTTCTCGTGTAGACTTTAAAGTGGTGCCAAATTTGTACTAGTATATTAACTTATACTCAGAAAATATAGTACTAACATTTTGAGTGTGCAGGTTTTATCAGTTTGTCATCATTGTGATTGATTTTTTGGATTAAACTGTGTGAACATTTTTCAGACCAACATTTTGAGTGGACACTCCACCCATGCTTGTTACGGGAACCATGAAAAACTCATTGTGGACTGAAAAGATTTCACATAACTTAATCCAGAAAATCAATCATGTTAGCTTTAATTCATGTTACACATTATCATCAAATACATTGCATCATAAAGACAATTCAATCCATGCGATATTTAATGCTGATTGTAATGCACTGCATGTCATATAAGTATTATGGATGGATATTTTGATAATGTGACAGATGAACTGGTATATGTTGGACCCAAGTGCAACAAGCTAAAGCCAAGATTCAATCCTATGATTGAAGTTGAGAAAGGAAATACATTGCTAGTTAGATCATGAGCTGAGGATGAAGGAGAGATGACTTGGATGGAAAAAACCACCACATATATCTTCTAGAATGATGACAATGAGATGCTTCATGTAAAGGTTGATTGATGGAAGCCTAGTTCATGGAAATACAAGGGAAAATTTTAGAACAATATTGGGTACCAAACCTTGATGACACATGACTTGGATCTATTCCAGGTAATACCATAGTTTGGGCATGGATGCAAAATAAAGAAGATTGCAGGTTTGGATCTATTCTAGGTAATACCATAGTTTGGGCATGGATGCAAAAGAAAGAAGATTGCAGGAAGACCATGATAAATAAATGTGGTGTACAAGTTGTAATTGATTTGCTTGAGTGAATATAAGGAGATTAGGTGGAGATGATTTATGAATGTAATTTTCTCTTTGAACGAGTTATTAATATACAAGAAGAAACACTTTTCAATGTTTGTTGTATATCAAATATTCTCTTTGAGCCTTTTTTTGAGGAATTTTATATTATTTACTAATATGCAAATTTTGGTTCAACTTCTATGTTAATTCAAGTGATGGTACTTTATGTGAATTAGATAACACCATTCAATTTTTAACTTTTCAATTTGTTTTTTACATAAACTCAACATGTCACTATATCAAATGTGCATAATCATATTCAATAATGAATCTTAAAACATCTTCTAGACTTCCTCCGTGAATAAATGTAAGGCACTTGAAGTAAGGTTTGAAATGAAATTTCCCTATTATTTGTTATCATAATTGATATAAATTTAATTGTTCTACTCTATTGCATTCTAATTAATATTATATTTTCTATTGTAGACTTTAAAGTGGTGCAAACTTTGTACTAGTGCAATATCTTATACTCAACAAAGACAAAGTAGTAACATTTTCAAATTGTATGCTTTCACATTTTGTCATCATTGTGAATGATTTTTTGGATTAAGTTGTCAGTGAGTTTTTCAAACCAACATTTCAAGTGGGCACTCCACGCATGATTGCCAAGGGAACAATCTAAAATTCATTATGGTTTGAAAAGCTTTCACATAGCTTAATCTTGAAAATCAATAGCCAAGTACTAACATTTAATGTCAATACTACATAAGTTAATAATAGTCACACCACAATATTGATATGTTGTTAAATAACTTTATATTATGTAAGAAATTTCTTACACATTATTAATAATTCACTAGTCAAATATTGGTGACTTCTGTTTTAATACGTAAATATAAATATTAATGATAATCAAAGTATATCATTAAATACATTTATAGGTAAAATTTCTCACATAAATTTGTTATTCATAAAATCAACATTCATTAACCTAGTTTTTAATACACCACCACGACCACCAACAATAATAATAAATTAAGTCTCTATTCTAATTCATAATTTATTTTAATCATTACTAAGATAAAACCTATTTATTTTAAGTCATAAAATATTTTCTCTTGTCCACTATCAAGTGGTGCCAACTTCCAAAAATAAAACATCATACTCAAAAAAGACTTAGACTTACTATGGTAACTAAACCTAGACACATTAGTTAACATAATTTCAATTAAACGAAATTCCAAGATAATAATAGCAACAAACATTGATTATTAACGTCTTAAAATAACTTGAATAATAATATGTAAAAAATTCTTCTACAATCTATTTTTCGTGATATAATCATTGATCAACTTAACTTTTATTAGAAAATATAAATAAATTATATTTCTATTCTAACGTATAATTGTTTTTTATCGTTAAAATTATAAACTTAGCATAGTAACACTTAATATAAAAAAGTTTTTCTTGTCACTTTTAATGTTGCCAACCTTCTACCAGTATAAGAACTCAACACCAAGAATGTACTAGTTATCGTATCAAATTATAATTCAATTGCTTAATCGTAGTAACACATACAATATTAATGTCATTACATAAACTTAATCAACTTACCATTTATTACCAACTATAGATAATATTAATAGAAATTATGTAAGGAATCAATGTATAAGAATTTCATCATTTTGAAATAATCAAAGTCTAAGACTTTCATCATTTTGAAATAATCAAAGTCTAAGACTTTCATCATTTTGATTTGTCACAGAGGATTAGAAATGTGTAATATAGGTGTTAATATAGTCCCTCTCCCCTCATGTTGTAAAGGGTGCTAGCTCAATGGAAGAGCACTTGCATTACAAGCAGGACGATGGTGGTTCGATTCCTCTGTGCCCTAACATAAATTAATAGATGATATAAAATCTTAATGATAATATAAAAATGGTAAGATATCTATATTTTCAATATAATTATGCTCTTTTCAATTAAACACATTGTTCAAATCCTTCATAAATAAATAATGAACACTTAATAATTAGTTCAGTTGGTTTTCCCCCTTTCCTCTTGGATATGAAAAAAATCAAACTGTACTGCACTAATGCTATTCTAATTCATAATTGATTTTGATTGTTAAAATAATTAATATTAATAAATAAGGGAGGCTTTACTAACATCAATATCATTAAATAAATTTATAGGTAAGAAATTTCTCACTTTAATCTATTATTCATAAAGTAAACATTCATCAACTTAGTTTTTAATACACTACCACTACCAACAACAATAATAATAAATTATGTTGCTATTTTAATTCATAATTTACTTTAATTATTACAAGGGTAAAACTTAGACTTTAAAGTCATAAAATATTTTCTTATTTTTATTATAAGTGGTGCAAACTTCCAAAAATAAAACAACATACTCAACATAGAAAAAAATAATTACTATCACAATGTTTATAATTGTTGTAGTAACACATACAATGTTGGTATTATGTCATAAAATAATTTAATCAACTTAACATCTAATACAAACTATAAATAATATTAATAGAAATTATGTAAGGATTCAAAGGCTATGACTTTCCTCATTTTGAAAGAACTCAATCTAGCGGAAGTTCTAAATTCTAGATCTAACCCATCTAGTTCTAATTGAGACGTAATATTTCCTCTAGTTCTAATTGAGATGTAATATTCCTTTTGAATGGTTGAATACTAAAGTTTTACTTGAAATAAATAAAAAAAAATATTAATTGAGAAAATAGTTCATTGGATTAATTCTTCCAAATTTAATGGAATAGTTCTTTGAGTTGATTTTTCTAGATTTAATAGAATATGTATTTAGAGATTTACCAAAAAACTCAATGTGGATGAAGTCCTTGTAATAGAATATTTCTAAATTTAATGAAATATGTGTTTAGTAGTATGGAAAACAAAGGATATGATTCAAAAAATTAGATCGAAATACAACTAGAAAAAGAACAAAGAAATAGATCTAAAATCCAATGACAAATATTTCATGTACAAGAACATACATGAGAGGGAGACAAAACTAGAGAAAACTAAATACCATTAATCATTCAACAAATATCAACAATGATATTTGTTATCCCCCTATTTCCATAGGATGTCCACCTAGATCTTCCAGAAAATTTTTGAGGTGACATAGACACAAAAGAGGTTATCCCCCTATTTGCATATTTGCATAGGATGTCCACCTAGATCTTCTAGAAAAGTTATGAGGTGACCTGGACACAAAAGAGGCAACCTGGGTTAATTTTTGTGGATGAGAATGAATTATGGGTTGAAAATTTATCTAAAACTCAATTTTGAATCCCTTTGTGGATAGAAATAGCACTAAATAATCATAAAATTACCCTAAATCAATTTTAGGTATCAAGTAAGCAAGTTCTAGTGTGTTATAGAAATTTTGGGCTTATTCCACTTCCTAACAAGACTTAAAAGTGGACTAAAACTCAAACCTCGACACTTCTGAGCATGCATAGATCAACTTGAAGATCAAATCATGTGTCTTATCAATGGTTTCTAGCAACTAAATACCTACAATTATATGATCATCTCACCCTCATAATCATGAACAAAAATATAACAATATGCTTGTTCAACAAAACCAAGGCATGGATTGAAATACGTAGCAATCCCACTTCGACTAGTATCACCACCAACATCAAGAGAAGCAAGAAAGAGTTACAAGTTTGGTCATTCTAGATCCACATACAAACGTTTATGAGGCACACTGGTATATTCTTCACTCCTACTAGACACAAATGATAGGATCAAATGCACATAGACAATATTATTAGGCTTATATGATCCCAGCCTATACAAAAATTAATTAAGTAGGTTAAGAAATTATTTAGATATATTCATAACCATTCATTTGATGTTTTTTTTCTATGATCCCCATGCCCATCTTTGATGCTTGGGTGGCCCCACAAACACAAAAAATCCCCTAAAACATGGATGCAAATTATGGAATGATTTGGAAATGTCATTGGTCATATCATATGACATTTCCAATTTGTGAAATGACATACAATACAACCGACGACATTTCCAAGTTATTTCATACTAGTTTCATTGTTTCTAGTCATTTTGAGTGCTAAAAATGCTACCTAGGTAAGCCTTACCTACAAGATACATGTAGAGTTGTTATAAATCAGGAGGCTAACATGCCCAAGCATAGGGGGGGATTCATATAACAAAGCATAGTTTTTGGCCTCATTCCAAGGTCCCAAACTATGTCCTAATAAAAGAAGAAAGAACCAAACATCAAACTCAAGGGAACTTCATGAATATTTTCTTCATAAATACCTGTTATAGTTGATTTTACCACACATGGTAGATCACATATTTATGGTCTTCCATGTCCCTCTATAGACTCTTTAGACTCCATGGACTTATATTATCATTTTATGTTCCAATATCATCCCTTAAAAACCCTTATTTATTGTTGTGCGTGACTTTTAAGCCAATAATCGCGTGTACACGTGACGTTTGACCTCAAACCCATGTACATCAAGATGTGTGCATAAATCCAAATAGTTTTGGATTTTTCCTCATATGAATCCAAACCACTTGACTCTTGGCCTTGCAAATTCCTTGAGAACGATCGGATTCGACCCTCCATTACCCTTTTGGAGTGCTATATAAGGAACCCCTTGGATACATTGAGGAGGAGGAATTGAAGAGAAAAGAAGCTATAGTCCATTGTTTCCTCAGTTTTCTTGTACTTGAGTCTGCATCCCTTTGTCCCTTTGGAGCACTTTGTGTTCTTCCCAATATTTCCTTTGTCTTGTGAGCTTTCCATCGAGAGATGTAGGATTGAGGTGGTGGAGGACTCGGTTTCTCCAGTTCATAGATGTGCCGATAGAGGTTGTCACTTTTGTAATCTCTAGTTTTATTAATAGAAATATATTTTCCTGTCCTATTAATGTGCATTTGAATTAATATTGAATCCATGGATATGTTTAATTGCTTATACATTGTTGAATATATATGCTAGAGTAGGTCTAACACATCATTATATAGTATGCTTGTCATTCTTGCTATTGTTGAGAGCGAATTGCTAACACAAGTGTGAATTGGAAAAGCTCAATGGGGATCTACTTCAACCATCCAAAACAAGGTACGATTCGATATCCCTTAGTGTTATATGTTTGGTTTCTCTTACATATTGGAAAATATTGATTTCTGGTGTCTAGCTTTCTATTGTGGTACACCCTAAGCCAGAGGAAGTTTCTCCCTGTAACTGAATTGGCGACTCCGCTGGGGAAGTTCCTTGTTTTTGTTTGGGGTTGGGGGAACAATGTGCTTGATATTATTGACTTGCTCTCTATTTCTCCCCATTTCCGTGTTTCATTTAGTAGTATGTTCATCCATTGACACTCCCTTATATTGGTTAGACCCTTGGCCTACTTTTTGACACTGTCTTCTCTATATACGCAGGTTTTTGGCTAAAATATGTGTACATACATGGATTTTTGGCCAAAAGACACATATACATGTAGGTTTTTGGCCAAAACCCACGTATACATGCAGCTTTTTGGCCAAAATTCGCGTACATATGTTGTTTTTCTTTATACAGTCACGTACATCCTCCCTTTTGGTTGAGTTTGATGTTGTGGGAAGTTGTTGGGTGGCTTGTGAGTGTGGTTGGGTTTTCCTGGGTTCTGATGTTGTCTGTTGACTACTTCTTTCATGGTTGGAGACCGCTTTTTCATCGATTTTTCTTTGAAAGTATTTCTAGTCGTATTATCTCTTTTTGTTTTGGTATTAGTGTATTAGTCTTTTAGTCTTGGTGTCTTGATTGGCTTGTCTTTTATACTTACTGTAGAGACTGAGAGCTTTAGTGACTTTTATTGTATTTTCAAAACAATTATATAGTTGCAGTCTTACTTGCATCTCACATATGGATTTAAGGAGGTACTTGCATTGGATTGCTTGGATGAGAGTTGTGTTTAGGATTTCATATAGGAAGGATTGCATTGGCATTTGGAAATGAATGATTTTTTATGCACCTCATGTAGTGGCATACCCTGTTCTTCATTCTACACATTGCACTTGGCATTCCTTGTTAGGTGTACATATTTACTTCACTGTTGCGTCATAACTTCATTAGTTATAAGACCATTTCCCCTTTGAGTAATCAAATCCAGTTAAAATCAACACTTAAATAAAATGAATTACACTCTTTTCTTTTATAGGGTGCATCAACAAGAATAGGTTTTAGGGTCTTGGAATAGTTCATTGTGATACAATTCTCCAACACCACTAAACAAAACATATAGGTGTCTATCTAGGTGAGAGTCTGAAACCCTTGGTATAATTAGTGTTTCTCAAGATGCTCCTCTTACACAGGAGTTAAACACGAGGTAGTGCAAACAATTGTGATTGGAGATGACCCGTAATCACTTTCTGTGAGCACTGGAGATACTTCTAGGATTGTATTCGTATTTGGGGGCCGTTGAGGTATTGATTGGTGCACCCTTAGGGTACTAGTTGTGCTTTTAGGATTCAGGATTTTCTACCCTGCCCATACGGTCGGTCTCTCCTGTGACTATCCGCCTGAGAATTGGTTATATTGAGGTGACCTTAGTTGCCTTACCTAGGTTGTCGAGGGGGTATTTGCAGAGGTTATTATGTAGGTGTCCTAACCAGTTAGGGGTTAGACAGCATAGTCACTTTACGTGTTGAAGCTTAGGGCCACTGTAATTGGTTACATTCCTTCGCTTGTAGTGTATGGTAGTTTTGAGCCTCTCCTAGATGAGACATACCTGCTGCATTCGGGATCTCACTTATCCTTCCGTTGGCTTGCTTGCATTTTGGTTGTAGATTTTCTTAGGAGTGTTCTCTTTGTGTGCTAGTTGTCCTTTGGGATCACAGTTACTTGAGTATATTTATGCTCTCTTGAGTTCAGATCCTTTTATTTTCAGCATGCTTGGTATCCTATAACATGTCCTTGGTCCTAGTGCATACCCTAGTGTCGGAATTGGGGGCATCACAAACCCTTACCATGCTCATGGATTTGGGAATGGTCATATTCCATCCTCTACTCCATTTGTGGAGGATGTTTATTCCCTTCGCTTGGAATTTACACCAGTGGTCACCCTCATGGGGGTGGTAGTGGATATGTGAAGGTTGGGTCCTCACCTTACATTCCTTCTTATGTCTCATCGTCCAATGCACTATTTCCTTTTGAATGTAGTTGACATGATCAATCCTCCCTATATCTTATAGTTTGGAATCTTTACTGACTATTTCCAGTTGTTTTGGACTAATATTTTTGTCATGTAAGGTCCATTGTTTGTTCACTCTCTCCATTCCTTTGATCTGTTCGTGCCTATCATAGGTATTATGTCTAAACTGACATATAGGTTAGGATTTCATATGTGCCTGCATTTTACATGACCTTATGACCGTTTCATTTTAACCTTAGGTATGAACCCATTCCATGATGTCACAGAACCTTCATGCTTCTTTTAGAAGTGGCGTTATGTGAATGGTAGAGCTTTCCCATACATGGGTGCCCTAGTTAGATCCTTTATTGCATTTGGTGCCCATGCTGACATTTCTCCTTTAGGTTGTGGGAGTCCCTTTTTAGTCCCCCCATGTCCTTGAGCAAGAGCTTCATACTCCTCTTGAACTTTATGTTGGCTTTTCCCCATAAGGAATCCATTTTACATATCAAGTTGTAATTGCATTTTTATGAGTTTTTCTTGCCTTATTGAGTTTTATGTCAGCTCCCTGACTTTGATTTATCAGCCATATAGCTGGAGCTTGTCTCATGTCTAGCCAAGCAGATCCTTTTTACATATCTTTTGCAGCTTGATCATCCCTTTTACTGGGAGGATACCTTCCCCCGAGTGTCGTTATCCTACACAGATATACTTGCATTGCGCATAGGCATGTTCCACTGATTGGAACTAGTTTGCTTGTTCCCATGACACTCGTTTCCTCCTATATTTGTACCATTAGAGGAAATTTCAACTCAAAATGGGCCTCCTAAGGAAAATTAATAAAATAATAGTTAAAATAATAAAATAATATTTATTAATTTTGGAGGAAGAAAAGAAAAAACTACTTTTTTGTTTGTATTTTCAACATATCACCTTGAGTTTTTACTAAAATTTCGATCAGGAGAGCTCAAAATTCCGCATCCAATGAGTACCCACTCGACATACTTTTGACGAGCCCCGCTACCCAAAAAACAAGAAATACCTGAAAAAACATGATGATGATGTCATCATCAAATCATCATCACATTTTTTTAGGTATTTCTTGTTTTTGGGGTAGCAAGGCCGATCAAAAGTATGCCAAGTGGGTACTCATTGGATGTGGAATTTAATTCCGCATCCAAGGAGCTCTCCCAATTGAAATTTGAGTAAAAAATGAGGGAGATATGTCAAAAATACGAACAAAAAAAGTAGTTTTTTTTATGATACCTATCCCCAAATTTATATTAAAAAATTGTTTAAGAGGTGCTCCCTTTTTTAATTTTAAAGAATTTTGATCGGCTAATACATGATGACATGGAATTTGTATTATTTTTGGAAGGCCCATTTTAAATTGAAATTTCCTCTAATGTATAAAGCACTTTTATTATTTTTCAAGATTTTCAAAATATTTGAAAATTTCCAAAAAAATAAAAAAACCAAAAAGCTGGATAGGAAAAGATGTTATCTTCGGCAGCAGTCGAGTCATGTCGCCTTCGAACAGAGAACTGTATATCACATCCATTGGTTGGGTTATTAGTTTGACTTTAGGAGTTGTACTCGTCGACTCTGAGTTTATCTCCACCGACTGGTTAAGCTTCCAGTCCCTATGGAGCCTCTGTTGATCCCTCCTATGTCACAGAGATGTCCCAGTTTGCATATCGAGTCCATGCTGCCTACCTTCAGTCACCATTTTCTTTTATTCTCTTGTTCGAAGGAAGTTGAAGCTTGAGTCGGTCATTCCTTAGTTATCTTGACTTTTCATGTCGACCATTCTCGGTACTATTACTAGTTCGTGCACATCTTGCTCATTGAGTTCTTCCACATTATACATCATTGCTGAGTACCTCATATTGGTTGATGGGGGATGTATTAATGCCCTCCTTCCAGTGGATTCCATTCCATCGACATTAGATCATTTATTCTAGAATATGAGTCTAGAGTCATTTGAGTGCCTTGAGACTTACAGCCATCAATGGTATGTTCTCTCACCATCGACAGTTTTGGGAATGCATCAATGTTCCCTGATCGATGGATTCTTTCAAGTGTTCTACCTCAACACATCTATTCACACTTGTTATATTTCACTCTGTACCTTGATTCCCATTTTCATTATCGATGGGTGATCTCGTATCTGTTAACAGTATACATCAATGACCAATAATCAGATGATGGACTATTATGTTCGACCTCAACACATCTATTCACATAGTAGGACATGTACTCATAGCATTTCATGTAGAATACCTTCCAGATTGGTGGCGTTCCATATATGCTACCTCCTTGATCGTGCCAGTGTTCATGAGATTTCAGCTCTCATGATTTGATTCCAGCGTATATCAAATATCTTAAGCTATTATGGAGATATTGATCCATTGTATATGTCCATCCATATGGAGATCTTGATCTATTGTACATCTTCATCCACTATGGAGATTCTGATCTATTGTATATTGTACGTGGCAATGACCACACATGTCACATTTTGTATATCATGCCTATTCATGGCCATTGTGCTTTTATGTATCCAGGACTGCTCCATGTAGTTGCAGTCACATGTATAGGTTTATCATTGTATTGTATTGATGGATGGCTGGTTCTCCCACCCCGGTCTTCATTACTCCACTTATGGGATGGATCTTTTAATGTATTTTGGCCATCATGTTACCCCTCTGACCTCACAGATTAGGGGACATATGTTATATCTGATTCTACCACACATGGTAGATCACATATTTATGGTCTTCCCTGTCCCTATGCAGACTCTTTAGACCCCATGGACTTATATTATCCTTTGATGTTCCAATAGCATCCCTTAATAACCCATGTTTATTGCTGTATGTGACTTTTAAACCAATACTCATGTGTACATGCGACTTTGGACCTCAAACCCACATACATCGAGATGTGTGCATAAAACCAAATAGTTTTGGATTTTTCCTCATATCAGTCCAAACCACTTGACTCTTGGCCTTCCAAATGCCTTGAGAACGCTCGGATTCGACCCTCCATTACCCTTTTGGAGTGCTACATAAAGAACCCCTTGGATACATTGAAGGGGAGGAATTGAAGAGAAAAGAAATTGTAGTCCATTGTTGCCTCAGTTTGCTTGTACTTGAGTCTGCATCCCTTTGTCCCTTTGGAGCACTTTTTGTTCTTCCCAATATTTCCTTTGTCTTGTGAGATTGCTATCGAGAGATGGATGATTGAGGTGGTGGAGGCCCAAGTGGAGGACTCGATTTCTCTGGTTTGTAGACGTGTCGATAGAGGTTGTCACTTTTGTAATATTTGATTTTATTAATAGAAATATCTTTTCCTATCCAATTAATGTGCATTTGAATGAATATTGAATCCATAGATATGTTTAATTGCTTATACATTATTGAATATATATGCTAGAGTATTTCTAACACATCATTATATAGAATGCTTGTCTTGTTTGTTGTTGTTGAGAGAGAATTGCTAATGCAAGTGTGAATTGGAAAAGCTCAACGGGGATCTACTTCAACCATCTGGAACATGGTACGATTCGATATCCCTTAGTGTTAGATGTTTTTTTTCTCTTGCATATTGGGAAAGATTGATTTTTGGTGTCTAGCTGTCTGTTGTGGTACACCCGAAGCCATAGGAAGTTTCTCTCCATAACAATACCCCTTCTAGAAAGATCCTTATGGGCTATTAACCTTTAGCTAAGATGTTACAACTAAGAGGTTCCTCTTATGCCAAAATCACCATAGACGTGCACTTGACATCATCCATTTAATTCCTGAGGAAAAATACCTAGGCTTATGCAACTATCAAATTGTTGAGAATAATGTAAATTTACATGTGGAATCAACCATCTTACATTCTGTTAATAACATGTATTATTATACAACAATGCATATTCTTAGGAATTAGTTATGGATAAATTCATAATTTATTGTAATACTATGTTATGAATAATACCGACCTAATCAACTTTGTCAAATCTCAGTAGCTCATTCGGTTAAGGTGTGGATCTCGTCAGAAAGGTGACCCGAGTTCAATCCCCTTAGGGGTGAGTTAGTTGGGAGGAAACACCCAAAAATTCCATCCATAATAAGGGTTGGTGTGGCCCAGGCCGGGTGTGATCCTAGGGTGACTTTAACGACTTAGATGCCCTTGGGTTGCAGTTATCTTTTCCAATGGTGGAAATTCACTGGCCTTGAATGACGACATTTCTTGCAAAAAAAATACCGACCTAATCAACTTTGATATGTACGCTCACTAAACCTCTTGGGAACTGTACCTTATTTATGTGGGGCCCTAACTTCTCTAGGGAGGACACCTACTTGAGTTGTGTATAAATACACAACTTAAATATCATTTCTAATTTCATCTTGTGTGATCATTCATAGGAATCATTCTTTTATACAAGTGATTAAGCCTACAAGAACCATATCTTTGGTGTTATTGGGGAGGACCCCTACTTGAGTTGTGTATAAATAGACAACTTAAATCTCTTTTTTAATATCATCATGTGTGATCATTCTTCAACTTATAGGAATCATTCTTTTATACAAGTGATTAAGCCTACGATAACCATATATTTGGTGTTCCCTTGGTCCATGGTTGTGTTTTCTCTCTATAGAGCATCATTTGGACATCTACAATGCACTTGTTTAGTATTGATTTATCCTTTACTTATAAGGGTTTTGCACTTGTTTAGTGTTGATTTATCCTTTACTTATAAGGGTTTTGGGGTTGGCTGTTTGGTTATTTGGTTGTTGGGTTAGTTCTTATATAATACTCATTTTAATTTAGTTGGTTCATACATGTGTAAACTTCATAAAAATTGAATTTTTGTGTTAGGAGCTTATAAATATCAAAAATGGAAAAAATGAACTTCAATTATTTATGTACCGACTTTGCTAGACTAATTATGTTTCTCTAGGAAGTACATATTTAACCATTATTTCTTGCAAGCAATGTAATTGTTGGAAGGAGTATGAATCATAAAAATATGCCTAATAATGGAGTCTAAGGTATTTGACTTTAGTAATGAACTTTGCAAATATTAATTGTAAATACTTATGAAGTTCATGTTAAATCTACAGAGTTGATCATATAATTTACGATCATGTATGTGTTGCTACCTTTTTACACAAAGTTATGCACATAGCCATATTCATTTTTTTAATGGCATGAGTTCTATATAGGTGTTTCTAATGGTCATCGGAGGCACCACGTATTAAAATCATTTCTATTGATTGTTTATTTGATCATTAGGTAGAAAAATAATGTAGTAATATAGGATGAGATCTCGTATTGTATCGACGACTATTAGTGATGAACTCTAATTCTTTTCTGCAAATTTATACTTTATATGGGAGAGTAGCTAATATAAATTTATATGCATATGTGTATTAGCAGAAGTTACATTTCTGTTAGAAAATAAAATAAAAAATGCATAATCATGATACCTATCAAGAATTATTAGCAGAAGTTACATTTCTGTGAGAAAATAAAATAAAAAATGCATAATCATGATACCTATCAAGAATTATTGAAATGTCTGCACATATACAACAAGGAAATAATCAATCGAACAAGTTGCTATAATATAGATTCCATTAACGTAATTGTCTTTCAGCTATGAATTTGGTGTATGTAAACGAATGTATGTGTGTACAATTTTTTTTATGTTGTGTGTATGTGTGGTAACAAGGTTACCAAGTTAGTGTTTTGGTCCAGATATTTCATTGGGAATTATGAACTTTCATTTCAAGTTGTGAAGATTGACAATTCAATATCTTTTCAGGTCTCTAACATAGTTGGAAAGTTTCAATATTTTATGGATGGGTTCAATGAATTTATTTCTCAATGTGAGAACATTGGTATGGATTATACCTAGCACTTAGTATATGTATTTATTTTCCAACATGCTAAATGTGATTCTGTTTTGTTTTCTTTTGAATTATTTGCATGATTTTTCTTAATATGGAAGTACAACTATCATGCAAATGGTTTCCTTGCTGGCGTGTTTAACAAGAGTGATTTTTTATCCCAATTCCACTTTTGATTTTGGTCTCTCATATATATTAATTCTTTATTAGTCTGATAGACATACTTACCTCTCCAGATTTAGTAGTATTTTTAACAATTTTAACGCATTAAATTTAAAGAACGACTCACATTATTTGCATAGTTGTCCAAATCCTAACATATGGTGTAGATTGTCAGACTGTTCATCTGGACTATGGAAATATTTGTCCATTATATTTTGATTCATTGCAAATATCATAGTGCATCATTGGCATATCATTCTTCTCCCTCTTTGCACAAGAGACTGTTTGTGCTCAGAAGATGAGGATGAAGCAAAATTGCTATGGATGCTTGGTGCTTCATATATTCCTCTTGCTATTCTCAAAGGTGTAGTAGACAATTGTGGTGTTTCACCAATAAATAATGTAGTTAAACAATAAAAAAAATATGGTGATGTTCAATCTTGTGATAGTCTTGGTCACCGAAATATGGATATTTCTCATCAATATCTTCTACTGGTTCACTCGTGTTCAAACAAAATTTCAATTACAAGATCAAAGGAAACAACAACAACACCATCAACTTACACAACATTTAATGTCAATGCCCTTTGAAAATCTCTTTGGTGGAATGTAGTTGGAACAATTTTTTCCCTATGGCCTCTTGCAAGATACACTAACTTTAAATTTACTTTAAAAAAAACAACAACATCAACTTTTACTTTCTCGTATTTAGTCACATTATCAGGATTCATTTCCATCCCAGGTGTCTATGTTGGATCATATTTTAATGCTTCATTAGTATTAATAACAACAACAATAGGAACAAAAAAAATAGTCGATACCTCAGGTTTCTTGGAACATTTATCTCATTATCATCTTCAATAAACATCTTGTGAATCAGCACAGGAATCTAGAGGCTGAGAAATGCATCTAGAAGTTACCTAATGTTTAAAAAATCTCATGATCCATCTATATTGAATTCCAATATGTTGTAGCAAATTCCCTCACATCAAGGTGCAATGGTGGATTGTCTCTTACGCACGAAGAATAAGCAAGTTCCAAGAGAAGCAAATTTTAGACATTAAATCCAATCAAATGAAAATCTCAAACACTATTAGATGTTTTGATTTGTACCCTAGAATTCTATAGTTAGGTAAATTCATCCATATGATGTTGGGGTAGTAGATAATACAACCATGTTTCCCAAATTTCAAACAACATCTACTTCATCTCCATGTGAACAATTATAAAAGGAATCAAATGAACACCACATATACCCACGACTTACCCATCATTTAAGTAATGGTACTTGTTGTGATCTAGTTTCGAGTTCCTTATCACTGAGAATAGATTATTCCCAACCACCATCGCTGGAGCATATCCTTGGAGTTCCAAAATCTAACCAAAATCTCCTAATGAAAATGTAGTTTCACCAAAAACGTTTATTACAAACACCAAGATATTGATGTAACATCATATGATTACGTATAAAAACAAAACATGCACAAATGTATTGATTAAGGCTGCAACATTTTTTTGTTGACCTGTCTCAAATTTTTTGTCATACTTGATGTCATGTCACACTTGAGGCCAAATAAAGAGATCAATCACGCTTGCGGTTTGTGGGAGAAAGCATCACGCTAAAAATAATGCAATTTTTTTTTGTAAAAATATTTTCCATCGTTGCAATTTGCAAGGTATATTGAGATGGGCACAAACGTTGAAGATATGACCAGAACGTCGAAGATTAGTGGTTTGTGTCGCCATTCTGATGACACCATTTGTCAATATAAGGAGACGTTTGGGAGTTCAACCTATGTTTTTGGGAATTATGATGAGAGCGATAACACCATAGAGACGTTCATTCGTTGCAATAGAGACACCCATGAGTGGAACCCTGACCTTATGTTAAAGGTTGAATTGTGACAAGATCCATGGTGTAGTAGTGACACATTATCATCCCAATAGCACTGCTCGTGAGTGGAATTCAGATCGGGTTGAGGTCACCATTGCGACGTAGCATTGGTTGTAGGAGAGATGTGTCAAAACAAAGTAGACTATGTCATTAGACGTACATGACTGTTTGTCGTTATAGCGACAGATTTTCGTAGCTATTGCGATGAAGACACACATTCGTTGCTCTAGCAACGGACCTCTAAACATTTGCAAATCAACGGTCATCACAATAACGGTCATTGACTTTTTCTTATTGTTGAAATTTGTTCATTGTGCGTTTTCGCTGTAACCTCCATGATCATTGATCTATAAATACATGTTCTTAAGACATATTTCATCAAATGTTTTGTTATAGTAGCAACAATTTTTCTGATTATTGTTTGATCTGTGAGTGCGAGACTCCGGTACTGGTTTAACACATCGAATTTTTGTGCGATCCCCTTTGGCTTCCAGTTTAGTATTTTTAAATTCTTCGTCTCCTTGGTTAGTGAACTAATATTTTTTGAATGAGTAAATATAATGTCATCGGGATTTGTCTCTTAATCATTTTTTTATTAAAAAGAGATGAAGATGAACAAATTAGAGAAACAAGATCATTGCTTTTGAAATGTTTTATTTGTTTAGTTTCTTATTTATAGATGGGTAAACTAGCATGTGGTAATATCCTATGTGAAAAATTGTTTAAGTATTGTGATCCCATGTGCCTATGAAAAATCATGGCTCCTATCTTGAGAGAACATAACCATTGAGGGGGATTTAAATTTTATCACTAAATATCGAAAATATAGTGGTTGGTGATAAGAATAGACCCCCATACTAACTTATTCCTTAATAATTTGGAAAGGAGGAGTATTGTTTGTGATATGTAACATGTTGAAGTAAAGTCAACTTGGATTTACTAATTATATTTGTCACTTTTCATGTCACGTACTTTAATTTTCTATCTCTTTTAATATATATACCTATATACTCTATTTAATTTACTTATACATTGATTGAGTTTGTTTGGTTCTTATATGCTATTAGAATGTCAAAGAAATATAAACTTGGGAAGAAAATAATAAAAGGTATGTTGAGTTTAAGGCAGCATTGGAGGCAAAGGGCAATGGAAAGTATTATTTCCCTTGCAATGATTGCAAGGGTTTGCAAACTAAGATAATTTTAAGAACAAATGCTGAGAAACATTGTAAGGAGAAGGGGCATGCTGAAGAGGGGTTTGAATATCGTCCCTTGGTAAGACGTTATTCATTAGATAATGTACTTCTTGTAATAGTATTGTTCATGTATTCACAAAAAGTTTTATCATTTAAAATTTATGTGTTGTATATTATTCACTAATGTTATTACATTGCTTGTAATTATAAAGACAATGCCCCGTAAATGTCGATTGCCAGAGAGCTATTTGCAACATAATTATAGAAGAAATTCTAATTTACAAGGTGATGGACATGGATATCAAAATATTGAAGATGAAGTTCTTAATGATGCTATGGATGAATATGATGTTATTGATACAAATGACGAAGATGAGATAAATAGATTGATCCAAAACACATTTGCTCCATTGGATGAGGACAACCTCCTTGATATTCATGATGTTCCTCTACTCGAGAAGTCCCAAGAACCTCTTTATGAAGGCTCAACAAAAATTATTTTATTTACTATATTGTTGTTGGTGAACTTGAAAATTTTGAATGGTTTGTCAAACACTTGTTTCACACATATCCTAAGGTATGTAATGTATTAATTGAATCTTCATATGGCATATTGAAAAGTTCACTATTTTCCTCTACTTTTAGTGTTAATTAATTCATAAATTAGGGATAAGCAATATTTATGATTTATATTATTTACATTTCATTTTTTTGACAATGTTGCAGACCGTTGGGTGAATTTCTATTACCACCATCAAATCATTTACCACATACATGTCGAGAGGTATTCTTGATTATGAAAAAAATTGGAATGGACTATCAAGCTATTGATGCATGTCCTAATGATCATATTATATATTATGGAAAATATGCATCAGAAAACACTGATGCCCACAATGTGGAATTAGTAGATATCAAATTAATCAAGTAACAAAAACGGTGCCTCGCAAAGATCTTCGTTATATTACCATAATTCCACATTTCCAATGAATATCAAGGTGTCAAAGTATAGCACAGTTTATGGATTACCATGCAAAGAACAAAAGTGAAGATGGTGTTCTTCGCATGCCTGCAAATGGTTCTGCATTAAAGAACATCAAAGAAAAATGGCCAACTTTTTAAAGATGAACCTCGTAATGTTAGAATTTCATTGGCAGCTGATGGTTTCAATCCATTTGGAGAGCTTCATTCTACTTACTCAATGTGGCTTGTTTTCTTCATAAACAATAACCTTCCTCCTTGGAGGTCGAAAAAGAGAGAGCACACAATGTTGGCAATGATTATTCTATGTATTTTTTTTAAAGTAATTATATTATTTCATTTCTTTGTCTCATTGTTGCAAGAGAACACCTTTTATATATTGGGAAACATAAATGAATAGCATCATATATTGTTGAATAAATTAGGTAAGTACCAAGTTAAAGTTATGAATGTATATATTTAGCCTCTTATCGATGAGATATTGAAGTTATGGGTTGGAATCACTATGTATGACATCTCTAGACCAATATGGTAGAAGCAATTCCAATTCCATGGAATACTTCCATGGACAATTCATGACGCTCCTGGGTTAACACATTTTTGTGGTATGTAATTTATGTTGCACTTTAAATTAATATGTTTTTAAGGTAACTATCATGCGTTTTTATTTAAATTAATAATCTTTTGGTGCTTATAACATTAATACATGTATCTTGCAAGTCTTCAAACAAAGGGAAAATTTGCATGTCCAGTCTGTGGTCCTAGGATAAAATATCGACGTTCAAGAAGTCTAAGAAATGGGGTGTTTGCTGAGTATAGGCATTTCCTCCGTAAGGACCATAGGTGTCGAACTACAAAGAAAACAAAATTCAATGGTAAAGAAGAGAATGGGAAGAAACCACAAAGAATGACACATCACCTATGGAAGTTGGAATATAATAGACATTGTCACTGCTATGCAAATTGTATATGTAACATATAAATTTGTAATATTATGAATTTTATATTTTTATTGAATTTTCTCTACTATGGGTGTCATGAATTATTGTTAATGTGTTTCCGTTTATGTTTAATATTGATTGTCGTGAAGGCATGAATGGGATTCCACGAGGAATGAAGAGTTCTCCCATACAATTTAGTAGGTTGACTTACTACGAGCACCTACAAATAGCTCATTTGTTCGATACAATGCATATCAGGAAGAATGTAATAGAAATGATATGGAGAATCTTAGATGGAAGGACTTCCAAAGATAAAATTGGAAAAAATTGTAGTGACATTGCAGAAGCCAATGACGCATTGCAAAGTGTAATTAATTCCAATTTTGGAGAGGAGTACCGAAATACAATTAGTCTTCCATGGTTATAGACAAAGCAACAAAGAAATGATATAAAAGAGGTCATTCATAAAATAAGGTTTCCAACTGGGTTTTCGTCGAACATACAAAATATCTTAACAAAAAATGGTGATTTTGGTAGTGTTAAAACTCATGACTGGGATACACTTATTAAGGTAATTATTTACCTATATAATTTCCATTTAGTACATATTTTTAGTAATTGTGGTCTCTTATTTGGAATTTAAATAAATAATGATCATTTTCTTTTTTTTACAGTGCGTTCTACCTCTATCTCTCCCAGATAGATTTGACGACAACATAAAATAAGTTATATGTGATCTTGGTAAATACATGAGGTAAGTAACAATTTATATGCATGAACATGTTTGTTCACTTTGTTGCATAGATTATTGACATATTGAGTTTTATAGATTGGAACTTTATTATATATGCCTCAATATTGTTGATCACTGTTATTTTCTTGCATCATTTGTTGGTGGATTTCATCTAAAGAAATCCATAAAGAAGATATTAGGTATTGGAAGAGAGAAATTCCTTGTCTAATGTGTGAAATGCAGAAGTTTTTACCTCCAGGATTTTTCAATGCACAAGAACACTACCTCATACACTAACTTGAGGAGATTGAATTGTGTGGACCTGTACACACAAGATCAATGTGGATGATGGAAAGGAATTTGAAGCCATTGAAGGCTTTTGTTAGACAAATATCATGTCTTGAGGGTTCTATTGTGCAGGGCTACATGGTATATCGATCCATGGTGTACATTAGTCAGTATCTTCCAAATTTAGCAAAAAATATCAATCTTCCTCGCATTTGGCATGTCATCTCCATCAACAAATTTGAAGGGGGGGTCATGTTGGGGAAATGTAGAACAAGGAAAGTGAAAGGTAATTAGATGGTGTATATTTAATTTATTATACAATAATTTTTCAATTTCATATATATCTTACTCATGTAATTTTTATTATTCCATCTGTATTGTAAGGTAAACTTAATTGCCTTTAATGATAGCTAATTTACAATTCTTAATTGTTATTTTTTTCATATAGTTGGTCGTGTGTGGGATGCAGTACATTTATACATTGCAAACAATATTGATTGGATGGAGGAATGGATAGAACAATTTATAGAATTCTATGGTACCTTCTCATGGGAAGGGGTGAGTAAATTGATTAAAAAAGTGCATCGTCATCAAGAAGAATATCCCGGTGAACTTACACAAAGGGAAATTGATTTAGCATGTGGTTTAAAAGATAAAAAGGAAAGTATATTTTATACTCTGATCATTTTTTTCGTTGTTTCCCATTATATAAATGTATTTCTTTTGTTTATTTCTTCTTATATTTTTATTTACTGAGTTGGACATCATGCAATTGATACACCACAATGCTATATGGTACAATGTTCCTAAATTTCGCATCAAAAAGTTGGATGACAAGAAGAAAAAAATCGATTGTGGGATAAGTGTAGTTTTTCAAGTCACTAATGTTTCCTCTATAAGTGGTAAGCATCCAGAAGTATCTGAAAATAGATACTATGGTTATTTGAAAGATATAATTGAGTGTGACTTTAATTTATTTAAAATAGTTTTATTTCAGGTCAAATGGTATAGGCTACGAATGAATGGACGTGATCCTGAAAGAACTGTTATTGAGCATGCCAATGGATTTACCATGGTTAATACAAGGGCACTTAAACTGGGTACAGAGCCTTATGTTCTTTCAAGTCAATGTGAGCAGGTATTTTACTCAGAGGTGTCAGGTAAAGTACAGTTGGTCATACATTGTTAGGTATGATCCAAGAGGAATACCGATCAAGTATAATCTAGTAGAGGAATAAGACAATGTCAAAGAATAAGGTGATGCTAATCAGGAGTAGTTGGTCGACGTAGATGTGTCAGATGAAGAATCTGATCAAGAAGTTGATCATCCAAATGACGTAGCAGATGATTTTGAACTCGGTGATGATATTGATGATGAATATATAATCGAAAATTACTTTGATGATGATGATGATATGAGTGATCCTTTCAACGATAGCAATTTTGGACTAGATGATGATACAGATGAAGTTGTTGATCATAATTATATGGATGATGAATAATAGAAATCATCATCATCATGTTCATACTCATTAGAATAATATCAACCATCATCATCATGTCATCCTCATTAGACTATTCACAACCATCATCATCTTCATATTTATGATCATCAATGGTATCATAATCATCATCATAATCATCATCATCACCATCATCATATTCATCTTTAATATCATCAATGGTATCATCATCGTCATCATCAACATTGTAATCAACTTCATCCTCATCCTCAACCTCATCATCATCAATGTTATAATCATCATCGCCGTCAGTGTTATCATAATCATCATCGTCGTCGTCATCACCATCATCATATTCATCTTTAATATCATCAATGGTATCATCATCATCATCATATTCATCATCGTCATCATCATCTTCATCATCAACATTGTAATCAACCTCATCCTCCGCCTCAGCCTCATCATCGACAATGCTATAATCATCATCGTCGTCAATGTTATCATCATTATCATCATCAACAACATGTTCATATCCATAATCATCATCATGTTCATACTCATTAGAATAATTATGACCATCATCATATTCATCTTTATGATCATCAATGGTATCATAATCATCATCATCATCATCATCATCATCATCACCACCATCATCATCTTCATCTTTAAGATCATGAATGGTATCATCATCATCATTGTCGTCATTGTCGTCATCGTCGATGTCGTCGTCGTCCTTGTCGTCATCGTCGCTGTTGTCGTCGTCATCATTTAAATCCTAATCAACCTCATCCTCATCCTCGTCATCATGAATTTTCTAATCATCATGAGCATCAATGTTATCATCACCGTCGTCGTCATTATGTTCATCTCCATAATCATCATCATGTGGATACTCATTGGAATAATTGCAACCATCATCATTTTTATCTTTATGATCATCAATGGTATCATAATCATCTTCATCTTTAATATCATCGATGGTATCATCATCATCGACATCCTAATCAACCTCATATAAATAATAAATATAAAATATAAAATATAAATATATATAAATAATAAAATATAAATATTAAAATAAATAATAATACATATAAATAATACAATACATACATAAAATAAATAATAAATATAATTATTAAATAAATAAATAAAACATTAAAAAAACAAAAAACAATCAAAACTATCCATCTTATCTTCCCCTTGTCGCGACAACCAATTTTTACATCTTTCACTTACCTCACCCACGAATTATGCCTGAGGTCGCAAAGTAGTTTCCAAGGTTAGAGAGGAGATTTTTCAGTTACCTCACCCACGAAATAGGCCCGAGGTCACAGAGGAGGTTTGTGTTTTCACTTTCCTTACCCGCGAACTAGGCCCGAGGTCGCAGAGGAGGTTTTTCACTTACCTCACCCACAAACTAGGCCCGAGGTCATAGAGAAGGTTCCAAGGTTGCAGAAGAGAAATTTCTTATTTTTTCAGCAAACCCCTAGTCTTGGTTCTTCCTATAGGCTACTTTTTATTAGGTGGGCGTCGAGCTTCAACTCAATTTTAATGGTATCCTAGCATTGGGGGTTTTCTATCTTCAAGGCTATCCACCCCCTTCATCTCCAAAAGATATGTAGAGGGACATTAGAATATTGAGATCGAGACCCATAAGAAAAGGTGAAGGTCAGTAAGGTATCAGGAAAATCATACACTAAGGTAGATTCCAGTATATTATTTTTCCACAGAGATGTCTTTGGTAAGCCATCTGATTTCATTTAAGCCATTAAATCATTTTCTAGTAAGGGTTTTATTGATAGATACAAGGTTTCATTCTTGGAATGGGTAACCTTGGAGAGCCCTTGGTCAAGACTTGAAGGGTGTTGTATCTTGCATATTAGAGGCCACTCAAACTTTAGGACCGAGGGTTAGCAGATCCCAAAATTTGTAGTGTCGTCATATTGACATGCTGGAGACCTATCTTTACAAAGGTTGTTAGATCATCGCAGGTGGCACAATCCTATCTGGAAGGCAAGTGATGACCTGAATTCCCTCCACCTTCCCTTCACCTTCACTATGCTCAACTCAGGATTTCCTTCTATCATTAATCGATTTCCAATGTGATTTATATACATTATTTGTTTAAAGAATAGATCCTTCTAAAATTCAATTGAGGTCTGAAGGTCATTTGCAATGCATGTGTAAGAGCCTCAACTCAATGTATTTTATCCCTGGGATTGTACTCTTGGTGTCTACTTAGTATGTTCTATAGTTTTCCATCTCTCATCGGCTTTTCCATTACCTCCTACCCATCCTTAGTCTTTGCATTCCATAATAGTAACAATTCATGAGCTTTTTGAGAATAAAAGGATAAATAAAAATGAAAATAAAAAAGTAAATAACTATTTCTAGAGGAGTGTCTAGGTAGTTGCATATATAAGGAAATAAAAAATTCTCTTAGGGTTGTCTTAAACGGGGTTACTAATCCTAAATTTATGAGGTTAAGAATAAGAGTCAATGCTCTAAGGTTTGCACATATAACTAAAGCACTAGGTTGTTACACAGAATGGGTAGCAGTGGGTAAATCTAAATTAAAGGGGCAATACTTCTAGACAGGCAATACTCTCTATACTGAAATAATCCCTTAAGGAGGTCCTATATAACTAATTATTTGAGGTCATTATGTAAAGTAATATTATTCTTCCATAAAAGGGTGAAGATTATTCTACCATAAAAGGGTAAGTAAGGCCAAACATTATTTGAATATGAGTATCTCGGTTTGAATAACCTTGATAGAATTGGAATAGATGAAACTAGTTTGAATAACCCTAACATATCCTATTCTTGTACATGATGCAAAACATATACCTAGGTCGTTGAGCACGTCACAGTTGTTTTTAACACCTATACATCCAAGCTTGTAAGGAGAGGAATGCATAGATGTGATTATATACAAAACACCCTGTAACTTGAATGCTTAATTTGAAGAGTAACTGTCATGGGAGTTAAAATAGTAAATATAATGGTCCTCTTCACTTTGGATTGTAGTTGAGATGAAAGACCCTAGAAGGAGGAAATCCCACTCGATGCTGAGGGTTAAAGACACAACGACATCAAAATCATTTCTAATATCTTATTAATACCCAACATTGTACAACTTGCATCACCTAGTTATTTATAATGAACATATAAACTAGCACCTGGTTCTTCATACATATCTAACTTGATCAACTTGAAATAGGAAATCTACCAAGCTTCATACTTTACTCAACCTTATAAACCATCCTAATCTCTTCTATGTCACATAGGGACCTTATAATTCACATAGGGAACTTGTACTTGCTCTTGCTTTGAATACTTAACATAGGTGAACGAAGGGTTGGTTTCTTTCCCTAATGAACATAGACTACTGGCACCAGGGTTTGCTACATACTTAACAAATCCTACTTGACTTACTTGGTTCCTACTAAACACATAGAAAAAACAATAACTTATTGTGTGTTGCAATGACCCTTATTTGATGTACCTTGAAAAACAATTTGATTTCATGTCAATTATCCTTTGGATACTTGAAAATGAATGTATTTGTAGGCTATTTTGAATCTTCAAACATCACAAACTTCAGTTTTTTATGATCACTTTGTAGATTTGTATCTGCATCCATATGCTTAGTAGTACTTGGATTCCTTCAAGGTGCTCTCATGTCCATCTGGAATCAGCTATCATATCAATAAGCTGCCACACTCACGTCAGTGAGATGTCCATAGTCTAATCACTTTGATCACTGTCCAGATAAGTTGTCAAAACAAATCACTCCCTTTCATGTGTCATTGCAAATTTGTGTCAAATTAATGTGAAGAAGGTCACTTCCTTGTGGTCTTTACTTGTCAACTCCTCAGGCTGTCATGTCATGATAGTTGTTGGAGGAGCAAGTCGATAAGCTGACTTGATCCTCCAACAATAGTTCAACCATCTTTAATTCTTTGGTATCCTTAGAATTTCTTAAGGAAAAACCCAAATCAGTCTAAGCTTATATTCATGCCAAAATAACTTCTTAAGAGGCCATGTTCCCAAGATTGTCACTATTAATGTAAGAATTCATTAGGTTGTTCAAATTCTGAGCTTGATCAATACTAATACATCTTTTAGCGTTCTTGAGCCTTCCTTTTAAAAACCAATATTTGAGAGGATTTTAATGTTGGATATGCACCTTTTATTCTCACAAAATGTACTACAATTTGTTCCACAACTTAACAAGGGTAATGATGTCATATCATCGTATCATGAATGTATTGGTTACGCTGTTGCAGCTATTTAATGTTTAAGCATACACCCTTTCTACACTTATTTCACATGTAAAACTTTTTCTATGATTTGCCCTCAACATGTCTTCAAATAATATTCAAATATGCCACTAAAATTCTTTGTCCAGAATACTTCAAATATTCCATTGGGTATACTATGTGGATGCACAAAAGTATGCAATACTTAACTTGTCTCATAGATGGTCTCTTATCAATTATTCTTCAAGCTTCTCCATATGTTAATCCAGACATGCTCTCGAGTCTTCATGTGATTTCCAGGAGTTTTCTTCATACAATGACAAAAATATCGATAACCAGCTCTATATAAGTCGTATAATTAACAACAAGTGTTTTTGAGGTCATTCTTGCTAATTATGTCG
The DNA here is from genome assembly GCA_001517045.1 of Pseudotsuga menziesii. Classification (NCBI taxonomy): domain Eukaryota; kingdom Viridiplantae; phylum Streptophyta; class Pinopsida; order Pinales; family Pinaceae; genus Pseudotsuga; species Pseudotsuga menziesii. The sequence goes on from LPNX010510320.1 coordinate 71,381, forward strand.
AAAGCCAGAAGAAGTCATTTGAAGAATGTTGTAGTTATCATAAGGGTAAACATGCATCAAGGACACCCCTTCAACCATCATCATATCACATGAGATTATTTTTGCTTCCCCTATCACCATGCCAGCTGTGACCATGGTTAAGTGTATCCTTAAACACCTTCAACATATTGTGCACCTATAATCCAACATACTGTAAACATTGTGCTGGCGTATTGTAAATATCGTGTGGGCATATTGTAAACACTATGCGGGAATATTGTAAACATTGTGATATTTGAAGATGATATAATGCTTATTATATTGTTTCATGGGGGTACTCACAACATGCCTGCAGCTTTTGGTCAGGCAAACGTGATTGTCATATTAACACTAATTGTTTTCTTCATTAATCATGTTTATTAGACATGGTTCAATTTTTATTTTTCAATATGAAATTGTGTTTCTTCTTGTATTGTGGCAGGATGACCATGGGAAATACCGATGATGTCCCATCAGGTAAATGTTAGCCTAATAATACCTAAACACGATTAAAGTAATTTTTTTTATTAAATGCATGCTATTTTTTTCACGTGAATTTTTGTAACGATAAAAATAAATTAACTACTTTTATTGATTGATGTTTGTAGAGCACACCACATCACAATGATGAGGTGGTCACTGAGGAATATATATTTTATTCAATTGACCCAATGGGAACTGTAGATAAGGCTTTGAAAAAGTCCAATCAAGAATTTCTTGCACTGATAAAGATCAGACCCATGACCGAAGAAATCAAAGCAAGAATTTATGACTTGAGGCAAACAATAATACAGCATGGGGTAAATGGCATCTCTGAAAGATTATACGAACTATGAGACATATATTCATTTATGTCATTTTAGTTCTCTATTTTTTATATGATCTAATCAATTAAATTTTTCTTTTTTGTAGGAATTTTTGTAGACAACACTTGTGCATCAAGTACAGTATGTAGATGTCAGTATTAGTAGTAGCGATGGTTCAATACAACGTCAATATATCGTACCAAAGAGGCTATTTGACTCTCCTGACCAACAATTCCCTTTAGATGCTACAACCTCACCAAATGTTGGAGATCGGGAGGGCCCTTCACCCAATACTACTTCACAGGATATTAGAGAGGAGAGTAGGATCGGATGTGAAAGTTGCTATCCTGGAGCAGTACGTGTGGTTAGCAAGGGATCATTTCTTGTTACATTCTTGGCGAACAAGGAATGTGTTCCAATCAAGATACCAAATATTGTAGGTATTATTTAATTAATTCATTTTTTTTTCATGTAATTCAAAGCCACATACCTGAAATAATTTTTAATTAATGATCATATTATTTTTGCAGGAAATAATATTTTTTATAAGAACCTGCATGAGAAGTCTTTGGATATTTTTGGGTCCACCATTTGTACATGATGCAATGCCCAAAATGAAAAATTGAAAGATGATTTGATGAATCACATGGTTAACTTGTTTGGTGATACCTTCAACAAACTTAGGTGTCACCGCAACAGCTGGCTTAAATTTGAAATATGTCAAGACAACTTATAAGGACAATTTGCAAATAAACACTAAGTATGAGCATCCTCTGATGATTCTAGAGAAGGAGTGGAAGGCGCTCATGGATGATGCAAAGGAGAAGGCATTGAGAAAACAAGGAAAGTCTCATCCAATCAATTCAAGAAGGTATGTCACATATCATATTTTCAATGAAAAATGTTCAATATTTTTTTTTACTTTTAAATATATTTAAGTTGCGATATCTAACATATTTAAAACCTTTCATAGACTCCCCGACACCTCTAAAGAGACAAAGGAAAGGGTAGAAAAACATGGTCAACACAAACTGGGCCAGGGGGGACATCAAAAAATAAGAGCACAAATTGTAAGAAACGAATGATCATTATTTGTAGCCAAATTTTTTGTTACTGTAGCGAACAGATAATTTATTTATCATTGTAGCTAACAAATCATTTTTATGGTGTTATGAATTGTAGGGAAATACTTTTCAAGAAGCAGCCACTTAAGAATACTTGAGGCTCGGCTTCAAGTATGGTTTTCAACATGTGTTGGAACGTTGAAAAAGATTGGGGCGAACCCCATTTTCCCCATTGAGCACACAGAGGTAAATAAAACCATCTGTGCATGTTCAATTTTCTCACATTAATTTCGACTTGAATTCTGTGTTATGTCAAATTCGTATATGTAAAAAATAAATTTATTTTTTGGTTTTCAGGGTCAAAGCAGCAAAAACAACGATTGTAGCAGTACCGAACAAGTACCATATGATGATGGGGAGTTGCTTCATGTTGGTGGTGAGCATCCTAGCCATGATTCAAGTATGTATGCTATAAAATAGAAGTATTTATTATGATTTCAAATATATAAGTGATGACGTGTAGTAATAAATTTTCTTCTGTGATTGGCAGTGCATGTACTTGCTCATGCTCAAATGGAAGAGGAACGAATGGAAGAACCATTGAACACTCTAATTGTCTTAGCTCATCAACCAACAGGTAAAGATCATTGTAATGATCTTGAAAATAATCATGCCCCTCACCCAGTACCTCTATGCCCTACTAATCGATGTACCAAAAGTATGGTATGGGAGAGCATTCCCACACAATTAACAGAAAGAGAGGGCACAACACAATTTCAACGTTAAATGAAAATGAATTAGATGTCCCCATCTTGGACTTTATGAAAGAAAGAAAAAACACAAAAAATGTAGTTGTATACATTTAAGACTTGTATTTGTATTAGTCGATGCATAGCTTATGGTTATCCTCAAGGGGATGGATACCCCTTCCTGAGTTAACCTGAGGAAGATGAGATGACCACATGAGCTTCCTTATCCATTGATGATGATTATGAGATTCCACTCTTTGCATGAGACACATGAGACGTATGGCCACATGATATCTGGGCAAGAAACCTACCATCACATTGACTTGATGTGCATGAGCCTAGTATAATGTCATTTTGTGTTTTTATGTTATGTTGACTTGATTTTTTACTTATATGTGATGTTTAGCCTTGTGGTGACTCCTGATTGACCCTTGCATGGTAACGTTGAGCTATACAACCATTAAATGTTGTCATCCATCTTATTGATGACTAGCGTGGACCCTTAGGGGGGTTTACCACCCTTGTGTTGACCTTAAGATCCCTCCTTAGGTGCCATCAACCATAGTGCTACCATATGTGACTTTTTTGGAGTACTTTGATGTCGTTTCTTATTGAGACTTGGTCGTAGTGCTATGTTGCTATTGTTTTTTATTTGTGAGGGTTGGATGATCTATTTTAGGATATTTTCTGTTTTTGGGTTCCATCCTTTTACATGTATGTTTTTCTAGTTCAGTAGCATTCAAGTAACCTAACACTAAGAAGTTGAAGTCTGTTTATAATCATTTTTCTGAGGATAAGGGAGATCTTCCCTAACATCTTGTTTTGATTTATCTTAGGTTGAGTTTATAATTGGGTCAGATCTGATAGATCATGCTACTATTATGTATTGTTGTCTTTCATTAACAACTTAGATATGATATAGATCGCTATTGTTATTATTGTTATTGTTTAAAGTACTTTAATGGTTATTGTAACTCGTTGTTTCTGGGACATGCTTGTCTCATTGTTTCAGCTTTGAGTTTGAATATTTGAGAAAAATAATTATAAAATACAAATGAGTTGAATCTACCTGAGAGTTTGTAGCTTTTCTCAAAATGAGCTGAAATGTGCATTAGTACATTTTTATGGATCTTGTGTATTTAGAGTGGCGCTTGTGAAGTCCAATGAATTGACCCTAGTTAGTTTTCTTTCCTTTGTTAATTTGTTTTTCTTTCTGATCAATTGATTGAGTTATGAATGCTTTGTGCTTTTACAAGATCTAGAAGGATTCTTTGACTTGTTAGTCGTTACTTGTTCTTGCTCAATTTCTGAGGGTTTGGAGGTTCTGATGAATGCTATTTTTGCTCAGAAATTGTTTGGGGTTTGGGATGAGTGAGAGAGACGCCCTTGTCACACTTAGGCCCTTAACTTGGGGGTGTCTTTGTAAAGTGAGATCCTATGGCTGGGTGGAAAACCTATAGAGGAGAATCATTCTGCAAATTTGATCCCAAATTAAGTATTTGTTCCTTTGATGTTTATGCGGATGCACCCTTATTTCCCTATTCCTCTTTATTTCCGCAAGACATCATCCAAGGTGTTTTTGGTGTACATTCTGTTACTACCTATATTGCATGGGTGTCCACCAAGGAGTTTTGAAGCTTTCTGGGCATAAACGAAACATGTAGCATCATTCTAGGCATTAATTTCTCAAATCTCAGCATCCCAATGTGTGTTAAATAGCAACAACAAGTCTAGGAAAACCTGGGTGTGAAAGAAACCTTAATTATCCATGATTGTGTATCTAATCCGCAATGAAGAGCGTCATTTTTAAATCTGGGTTAATTACAGTTTCGAGGAGGAAATCAATTTCGAGAACGGAAATTAGTCTCTAACACTTGTTTACCAACATCATTGTAAGAGCCTAGAGGTATGTTTAGATTTGAAGAAAAATCTTTCCTGAGAATTCTAGGGTAAAATAGCTAGTCTCAAACAGCCCACCAACCTCCATATGTTACCCACCAACATTAAATTATGATAATTGTGTGGAACCTACATGGACACTTATATAGACCTACATGGAAGGTATACACTATGCATGCTTGCTAAAGCCTAGTGTGTCTCTTCTATGGTGGATCACCCCCTCTGAAATGTGGTCTCTCTGACCATTAGCTAGTCTCAAACAGCTCACCAACCTACTAGTATTTGGCACCACTGGTGAAACTACTAGATGCAACAAGTTCCATATTAGTTGAGTGCATGTGAACATCTTGTGGCAAAAATCTACATTTGTGAGATATTACTTTTCATCGATTATGAAGATATATCTGAGACAAATTAAATAGCTTGAGATGAACATACTAGCAAGGTTTGAGGGGGAGCAATTAGTCTACATATTGATAGGGGGGGAAGTATGGTTAGATAAAGAAAAACAAATAAAGTGAAGCATCATTGTGATGTTTTCATTGATGCATGATTACCTTTTATGAATTTACTAGATGACTGTTGATACATTTATTATACGAGCATGTCCTTAGATGTCATGGCCATGTCCCGCACTTGAGAGTCAAAATGCCCCCATCTAGTTAAAAATGCATACAGGGAAATAGAGAAATAAAAATTCCCGAAGGGAAATAGAGTAAAAATTCCCACGGCTTGTAAAAATTCCTGCAACTAGTTAAATATGCCCACATTTAAGTTTTAGAATACACTTACATCAATTCTCCAATTTGGATGAGCAGTTGATTTGGGAAAATGTCTGCGGCATGTTGAGAAATTCCATGCAGCCAGTTTGTAAATGCCCATTGGAATTATAAAATTCCCACACTAACTTATAAAATTCCCACAGGCATCAAACATATGCATGCATGTCCAGACAAATGCCCACAGAAATGCTTGAAAAGGTTGAAAAATGCCCGTAGGCAGCCATAACAATAGATGAAGTAAAATGTAGGAATAAATTAGGTACAATATGTTTGCAGAAATCTACAGTTGTGAGATATTACTTTTCATCTATTCTGAAGATATATGTGAGACAAATTAAATAGCTTGAGATGAACACACCAACAAGGTTTCAAGGGGAGCAGTATGGTTAGATAATGAAAAGCAAATAAAGTCAAGTGACATTATGATGTTTTCATTGATGCATTCTTAGCTTTTATGAATTTACTAAATGACTGTTGATACATTCATTATGTGGGCATTACCTTAGATGTCACGGGAATTTCAATGATAAAGTAAACACTTTACAGGTACAGCTAAATTAAATTTGTTATGGGAAGCCTGAGCTTATAAATATATTCTTCAATTATTGTAATACCACTCAAATATATATGAATTTCCATAAGTCCTTGATTTGTTTCAATTGTATGCTTGATCATGGAATCATAGATGCACTAAAAATGCCCACAGCTATTTAGATATTCCCACATTTAAGTTGCAGAATACATTTACATCAATTCTCCAAATTGGATAAGCAGTTGATTTGGAAAAATGTTCGCATCCTATTGAGAAATACCTGCAGACAGTTTGAAAATGCCCGTTGGACTAATAAAATGGCCGCACTACCATATAAAATGCCCACATTCCTCAAACAAATGCATGCAGGTCCAGAAAAATGCCCGCAAAAATGCACAAAAAGTTGAATATGGTTAGATAAAGAAAAGGAAGTAAAGTGAAGCAGCGTTGTGATGTTTTCATTGTTGCATGCTTACCTTTTATGAATTTACTAGATGAATGTTGATACATTCATTATGCGGGCATGTCCTTACATGTCACGGGCATATAATCTTCATGTGTAGGTGCTTTCATACTTATGCAGGAATGTCCTTACATGTCACGAGCATTTCAATGATCTGCTAGCATTTCGATGATTTTCCTGTGGGCATCTTTCCACCTCTATTTCATGCATTTTGGGGTTCATAGACCATTTATCTATTACCCTATGGGAATGTTTAACTAGTTGTCAGAATTTTATCTTAGTCTTGCATGCATTATGCAATACTTGCAGGAATTATGTACATTAAGTGTAGGATTTAAATGACTTCAAAAGATTTCACTATGTAACTCCCCGGTTTTGACCCCATTTGCATGATGTATATAATGTAATTAATCATGGTGAGGAGCTAAAGGCAAAAGCCCCACCATCAATTTGGTTGTGTATGTTTC
>LPNX010510334.1:0-71876 GCA_001517045.1 Pseudotsuga menziesii
ATGAAAGAACATATTTTTGCTTGATGATTCGCTAAAGTATACATTTTTCTGTATATGTGCTTGATTCAAAAAGTCTTTAAACTTCTTCCAAGATTGTGATCAACTAAATAAAATAACACACATGTTCAAACCCATAGCCCACTTAATAATCATCTAAAAATCACCATAATTTGAAGATTCCTAACCTCATGCTCTACAGCCAAACTCAAAATTATGGTAGCTATGTTGCCTTACAGTAGTAATACAAAATTATAGTTAACAAAACCATAAATTATTAAAACAAATTGATATGCACATTCTAGTACAACTAGACTTCCATGGTTCTTATACTTTAAGGCCATAGAGGGTGAAGGGTAAACTAGTTTCCATTGAAGTTGCAAGAATATTCTTAGTACTTTAAAGAAAAATTTTACACCCTATTTTTATGGAAAAGATAAAGATAAAGTGAAAGTAAAATTTGGGGAAAATGGGTTCATTAGATTCCTTCACAAAAGCAACCCTTAAAGTTGAAGCAACCCTTAAATATTATTGGGCGTTTGAACTTTCCATATAAAAATAAGCTACAAAAAAAGCTACAAAAAAAGCAAAATCTTTCAAGCGAATTCATTTGAAAACACAAACTAACCTTGCACGTTTAAAATCCGAACTATGTAGATCTAGAAATGGATTGTTCACCAGCAGGAGACGGAAATAATAAATAGCTCCAACAATCACCCGAAAACAGTGCTGCAACAATGGCACGTTTACATGTATGTTGTCTTAAATCGATTCCAGTAGAAGGCATTAAACCTTGAAAGAGGACACATAAGCCACAAAAAAAGCAAAATCTTTCAAGCGAATTCATTTGAAAACACAAACTAACCTTGCACGTTTAAAATCCGAACTATGTAGATCTAGAAATGGATTGTTCACCAGCAGGAGACGGAAATAATAAACAGCTCCAACAATCACCCGAAAACAGTGCTGCAACAATGGCAAGTGTGAAGAAAATATCGCGGTTAAGGTCTTCGTTTTTATAGAACTCTTACACATTGACTTTTGCCCCCTAAGGCAAATTGACCGTTGTAAAAAGCCAAAAAAATCTAAACTTGATAGTGCCGTCGCTATAGCGACGGATCTCCGTGGATATAGCGACGGATGGGATTTGAGACGTCGATATAGCGACGGGAAAGATGGAATCGTCTATATAGCGACGAATAGGCGTCGATATAGCGACGGATGGTTTTTACTAGTTTCGATTTAACACCCAAATGTATGAAACGTGGAAAACATCCGTGGAAAAATCCGCGCTTTTGTATTAGTGAGATGTAATTATTGATCATTCAAATGACACACAGCAATCGATAACTGTTGCAGCTGACTGTAAATAAAGAGAGTTATCACAAAATCACACAATAGAATAAATGAAAATACCTAATTAACTCAGCAATCCCTATGGGAAGGCGGGCCCAGCCTTCACACAGAGATGCTGGAAGCAACACACATCAAAACGCCGAGATCTGAAGAATCAAACTCCTTGTATTAAAAAGTGGCAGATGAACACGCAACCTCACAGCTGATACAATAATTTGGTTTAAAAGTTCAACCGCTGGCTCAGAATAGTTCCCAGTATTTATACAATTACAATCATAACATCTTCCTACTATTATCGGGCAGCCATGAAGATATCTGATCTTCTGGCTGCCCTAATTACAATGGGCTGTTACAATCGTGGAAAAATGAGAGTAGAAAATATAGGGAAGCTGTTATTCGAGCCAGAAATAATGATCATGGTTAATTGAGAAGATATTTTGCAGATTGCAACTAATTCTGGGCAGCGGTGCACTATTGTCTCCAAATCTGTCACAATCTGTTGCAGCTACCCTTGTACAGCTCACATGGAATAATACCTTTGGACCGTGTTCTTTGTGCAACGATGGAATGGATGGAGATCAGCTAAGCAATGAATGTCCATCCCTCCTTTGGCATGTTCGTCCTGCTTCACCTGTATTCTTTACATCTCGAATTATCTTTATAAAACCACCATATGTTAGCATAATTTAAGATGTAAATCCCTGATTACCACAATCCTAAGAATTAATAAAATAAGACAATGATTAACCATACCTGCATGACTTGAGGGATCACATGAATTAAAAAAATATGTTTAGCATGCATAATAGAGTAGGATGAGGAAAAAATAGGTAGATAAAGGTGGTCAAAAAGGGGTCATTTATGTGCCCAACATCTCCCCCCAACTATCATGTTGCATGTCCTCATGCAACAACCTCCATTATTCTGAATCTGAATTTGGCGTTGTGCTTTGTTCATGGAGAGAAGAAAAGTTGTATGGGAATTCAAATGTTCCATGTTTTTCTACAAATCTCTTATGGGCAACCCAATATCTCCAACACTTCTGCTCCTCTTCCCTTGTTAATGAGAAATATTCCCTGTATGGTTTTGCTGGCCACCAAATGAGAGGAAATTTAAATTTGAGTCCCAGCCAATTAACCCCACATTCCCTCATGCATCCAACATAACCCTCAATCTTGGAAAGTGCTTGTTCAAAATTCCTGTAACAGTAGGGGTCTCTATTTCTAATGGTTGGAGAGGAAACCTACCATCTATGCTTACTACCTTCCAAATCCATTTGTTGATGCCTAGAAATCTGGTTAGTACAAGTAGAAATAACCCTTTCTTGAAGTTCCATTATATGCAAAGTTTGGATGGGACACTAGAGTAAACTCTGATGTCAAGCAAGGAGAAGACTGGGATTCTCAGGTTCACTTCAAATCCAAAGATTAGAGTGGGCCTCATTGTGAGAGAAGGTTTGGAAAGACCTTTCCCATTGAACATGATTGCTCACAAAGGAGGAAAAAGCCCTAAGCTGAACATCACCTGAGAAAGGGACATGATTCGAATGGCGGTCCAAAGGGAAAGCCAACTCATGCAAATAAAGCTCACACAACAAATTTTGGTCCTCAAAATCACTTCCTAGAAATGTTTCCAGGAAGTTAGCTGAGTTTGCTATTTCATATGGCCTCCCTTCTTTGAAATCCCTCAATTTAAACCAAATGAACTGCTCAAATAAAAATACAGGGTAAGAGGAAGATGGTACTCTAGTACCCAACAATTCCTGAGAAAGAGTATACAATTGATCTTTTCCCACCTGCATGGATTTAAACTTTTTCAGCTCCTTTAGCTCCTTTTGTAACTCCTCCCCATGGATTTTCTGGGTCATGAGTTCTTCTGCCCATTTTTCCTTCAATCCCCTGATGGTATTTCTATGTTCAGCAAGGGAAATCATCCCTTCTTGATATCTCTCCACCTGAATCCTCCACTTCCTCACTTCTATTCTCAGGATCGAGAGTTCTTTTGTAAGATTCAGGGTTTCTTCTTCTTTAGGATGTTTTTCATTATCGAAATCCAAATTGATAAAATTTTGAGGAAATTGAGTCCATACCTTAACACTTGATGCGCCAAATTGAACATCCTGTACTTCTCAGATCACTTCTGGGGGTGTTGGTTCTTGTGTAACAACATGTCTTCCTGGAATTTCTTCTGCAGCAACCTCAACCCTAGGTGGTTCTAAAACAACTTCTGGAGATGCTGGTTCTTGTGTAACAACATTCTCTTTTTGGAGTTCTCCTATAGCAACTTCAGTAGCTACTTGCGAGGATGTTGGTTCTTGTGGGACAACCTCCTCCTGAATTTTAATCTCCTTATCTACCTGATTATCAGCTGCAGCTTCAACAGTGGGATGCAAGGATGCTGGTTCTTGTGTAACAGAGCCCTGCCCTTCTCTTTCTTCATGCCGATGGGATTGTAGAGTTGATTTCATGTCTTTTGCAATATGGAGCTGTTCCTCGAGGATTTCAGTGTCCCCCGAGGATTGTGATTGCATTTGTTCATCCTATCCTAAATCGAAATTAGGAATGGTGACTATCCCGGGTTTGACTTCTTGTTGTAGCCTGAGAGTCCCCACAGAAATTTCCAGGGATGTTGGTTCTTGTGTAGCAACATCCTAGTTAACTTCCTCATTTTCCTGCTGTTAGGATTCCATTTCTATTATCTATGTGTCCTGAGATGGCTCAAGAGTCATAGTGCAAACTTCTTCATTAAATTCCAGGATATTTTCAATCCCTGGTTCTTCTTCTTCCCTCATTTGGGTGGCAACTTCAACAAGAATATTCAAGGATGCTGGTTCTTGTGTATCAGCGTCCTGTTCGAACTCATCATCATTATGCTGCTGGAGTTCCATCTCTATTATTTCTGTGTCCTGAGAAGGTTCATGACTCACAACGTAGACTTCTTCAACAAAATAAGGAATAACCTCGACCTCTAGTTCATCTATCCCAACTTGGGTGGCAACTTCAATAGGAATATTCAAATATGCTGGTTCTTGTGTATCAACACCATGTTTCTCTACTACTTCCCTTATTTGGAGTTTCTCTTGTGGAGCTTCACCATCCTTCCAGTTGGGTTGTCCTTGTTCTTCCATAGCTATAGGTACAGGTTGTTGTGTCACAAAGGCACGAACTATGACTATGTAACCTGACTTGTTAAATATTTATCCAAACACAGGACAAACCACTCTTTCTTCCTCATCACCAGCCTCACCAGGAGTTGATCCTTCTACTTGGTCTACAGCCTCAACTAGTGTGTGCAGCTTCCTTTCCACCTATTTCCTGCATGCTTCCTTCTAGTTTTCTAGTTCTTTTCATAGTGATTGTACTTCCTCCTTTAATAACCCATTTTCATATAGAAGTCCCTCAATTTGAGGTTCTTCTATAGACGGTTCCTGTGGGGCATCAATTTCTTTGGGTCTCAGAGTGGGGAATTCAATCTATGCTTCTATGGTTTCCCATCTTGCCCTTGCTGCTTCTGTTGCTGTAATTGACCTGGTTCTTTTTCGTCTTATTGGTGGTGATGCTTGTATTTAATCTTTTGATCTCCTCCTTTTTCTCCATGGTGTTTGAATTTCTAGATTTGCAGCTGATGTGGAATGGATATCCTCTGTTTCAACATTTTCTTGTTCTTCCTCGAACAAAGTCCCTCCCCATTCAGGGGAAGATTCAATGGTCAAGACCTCCATGTTTTCTTCTGTTATCATGGCTCTAACATCCTCGGCTTCAGCTGTCGCAACATCTAGTGCTGCTCCAGTTTTAGCCTCTACTATTAGAGCTGCTATATTATTTAATCTCTCTACAGGGTTTTCTTGTGCATTTTCCTCCAATTGTGCTGCTTGGTCTTGTGACTGATCCTGCAATCCAATCTCATTCCCCCCCCCCCAACTAAATTGGAGGGACTCTGAACCTCCTATTGCTCTTCATTTCCCCCCAATTGTTGATTGGTAGGCTCTTCTTGGTTTTGAACAGGCCCCAAGAGTATAGGTACTTCTACCTCCTCTTCTATTGGAACACCGGGCAAAAGGGCGGGTTCCTGAATTTGACTTGTAAATTGCTCCCAGGTTTGGTTCCATTGAGCCAAGGCCCGTAAAATTATTAATTTAATTAGGCCATGGTGGGTAAGGGAGGATTTTGGATGCTTGGCTGCTCTAACAAACGCCGCCATATGATGTAAATCATTTAATAGGTAAAATGGAATGTTCCGTAAGGCCCTATGATGAAGATGAGATAATAAAGGCAATTCAGAGCAATAAATCATTTTATACCTACCTTCATAGGTGGTATACTTTTTGAGGAAAATTGCTACTTGATCCCATGGTCGAGGCAATGACTGTAATTCTATCCCTCTCCGTGAGCGCCGAATGTGCTTCCCCTCTCTCAAAAAATCCTGTACTACAGCAGCATTGGGGGTTCTTCGACCAAACCAGGCTCTGCCCACCTGAGGAAGGCCAGTGACCTCGACCACTATCGCTTCAGAGACTTCAATACGTAACCCTCACACCTTTGAGTGGGTTTCTGTAATATTTAAGGCGAATTTTAGAGTTGTCTTGCAATGAAACCCATTCAGGCATTAGAAGAACTCAGTCCAACCCGCAGCTTCCAAAATAGCAAAAAATTTGGCATTTCTTCACAGTTCTCGCGTATTGGGAGGTTCATGTCGAGATGGGATACCCATGTTTGTTTGAATTCAGAAGTGTGTCTCAATCCGACAGATTACAAGTCCTGACAATGGAGGTTAGAGCACATAGTATGCATGAACAGCTGAGAGTGGAGTTGGGTAAATTTGGAAAGTTTCAGAGCATAGAAATGTTTGATTTTTTTTCCCAAATTAGGAAAGGTGGCAATTATCAGGGATCATAAATAGCCATTAAGTCGTATGAGTGGATAATTAACGATATGCAGGTGTAATAATGGGCACAGAGAGGAAGGTATGATTAATGTTGTCAAATCTAATTAACACTTAATCAAGTAAATAATTAGAACCATACCTTCAAAAATATGCGATGAAGGTGATCTCTGGAAAATAGTAGCACGTGTGAATTGCAGCCATTTAAAGTTAATCATTATTACAGGTATGTTGGAATGACCTTTTCTACCGACGAACCAAAACCATCATGTCAATTTTGTCGAAATCATGATGAATACTGAAAAATAAACCGGGATCGCCAGCATCAGAAATTGGAGCCCGATCTGGAGGAGTCACTAACCAAGGTTGCTAAGAATTCTGCCAAGAATGGAGGAGTTGCAACCGCATACCATAGAAAAATCAAGTAGTTTAGCAGAGTTGCAGCTGGGATTTATAGCGAAATCAGCCAGTTTTGGCGGAGTTGCAGCTGCCGAAAAAGGTGAAAATGGACCAAAGTGAAATGGTGTCGCAGCTGTCAGAAAGGGTGAAAATTGACCAAAGTGAAATGGTGTCATAGCTGCTGGAAAATGGGGTAAAGGGCAGGAATTTACGATGTTGCAGCTGCGCAGAATGGGGTAAAGGGCGAGAATTTACAGTGTTGTCGCTGCGTGGAAACGGGGTAAAGGGCGGGAATTTACGGTGTTGCAACTGCCCAGAACAGAGTAAAGGGCGGGAATTTACGGTGTTGTAGCTGTGAGAAACAGAGTAAAGGGAGAGAATTTACGATGTTGTAGCTATGTGGAACAGAGTAAAAGGAGGGAATTTACGGTGTTGCAGCTGTGTGGAATGGAGTAAAGGGCGGGAATTTACGGTGTTGCAGCTACGTGGAATAGGATGAAGGAATGTGTTACGGCTACCACAGATTTGTTCAAGGAATTTTATTTTGATGCAGGAAGTTATAGAAGGACGACCCTGGTCAATAGGCCCGATAATGACCACCGCTCCTTAGGTGCTTCCCTGCACATTTTATTCTAAAAGAAAAATGGATCAAGTGCGAAAGGGAAAAAAATAAAACTAAAAAAAATCAATTTATTTATGTACAGAAAATTTACGTGAGATTTTGCAACGATTATCTAAGGATTAATAGCGGCAGAGAAAGATTCCTGCCCTTGTTCTAACTGGTATTCTGGATTAGCTGCAATCTATGAAGTTAATGTGTCTTTTGAAATGGGTTTATGGTACAGTCGCAGCCTGTGACCATTAGCAAATAATGGTACATGATTCTCATCAATGGTTACCAGGCAGACTATACCATTATCAAATACTCTGTCTTCCAGATACGGGCCCAACCATCTTGTGCGTAATTTACCCTTGAACTCCCTTTTAAATCTTGAATCGTATAATAGTGCCGAGTCTCCTTCGCAGAAGACTTCCTTTTTGATGAATCGATCGTGCCAATTGGATCTCTGTTGCTGGATTAATACTGTCTGATCCACAGTAGTTAAATGGTTCTCATCAAGTTCATTCAATTGATTCAATCTTCTCTTCTAGGCTTCGGTCACATCTAAGTTTACCTCCGTAGTTGTCTTCAAAGTTTTAATTTCAAATTCAATCGGGAAGACAACACTTTTCCCATCCACCAAGTCATAAGGATAGAAACCTGTAGTATTGCACCAAGTAGTACGATATGCCCACAATTCTTCTGAAAGTCTACCAACCCAATCTCGATGATGGCTCTTGACCGTTTTGGTAAGGATGGCTTCAATAACTTTATTGGTGCTTTCTACTTGGCCATTGGCTTGGGGATGGTATGGTGAAGCTATCTGGTGTTGAATATGGTACTTTCATAGCAGAGATTCAAATTGATGTGACACAAACTAAGGTCCTCCATCAGTAACCACTTCCTTGGGTATTCCAAAATGGGTAAATATTTCACCATACATGAAATCAATCACATCCTAGTCATTGGCTTTCACCAAAGCCACGGCTTCCACCCATTTCATCATATAGTTGGTACAGACCAAGATGTAGGCTTTTTGGCTAGAATGAGGACTGATAGGACCAACAAAATATAAGGCCCATCTGTCAAAGGGTTTAACCACCAGTTGTGGTTGAAGAGGCATTTGATCTAATCTATTATGTTGGCCCATCCTCTGGTAGCTATCACAAGACTGGACATATATTTTTTCATCCTTAAAAAGGGTCAGCCAATAGTATCCCATTCTCAGCGCTTTGTGTCCTGTCCTCCTATATGAAAAGTGTCCCCCATAAGGCTCATCATGGCAGGCCTTCAAAATATGGAATATTTTATCTTCTCTTACACACTTCTGATCTCAATATCAGGGCCTGTGTAGAAGAGATGATCGTTTATCCAACAATACCTAGAAATTTGTTGAATAATTTTCCTCTTTTCTCTTTTGGACAAATGTGCTAGAAGCTTTCCTGCAGCCAAGTAGTTAGCAACATCTGCATACCAAGGGGAGTGAAATAAAACTGCAAATAAGTGTTCATCTGGAAAAGAGTCCTCAACAGGAAAATTATCATCACTGTTAGTAAAACGAGATAAGAAATCAGAGACAACATTTTATTTTCTAGGTCTATCTATAATGGTGATATCAAATTCCTATAATAATAACAGCCACCTAGTTACCCTAGCATTGGTAACAGGTTTATTTATTAGATATTTGATGGCCGAGTGGTCAGTGTGCACAAATGTAGGATATCCAATGATATAATGTCGAAATTTGTTAATGGAGTAAACAATGGCTAAAAACTCCTTCTCGGTAACAGTATAATTAATTTCAGCAGGGGCAAGGATTTTACTAATATAATAAACTGCATAAGGTGCTTGACCATCCTATTGTCCTAAAACTTCTCCAATGGAAGTATCATAAGCATCTGAAGGAATGTGAAAAGGCAGGGTCCAATTGGGCCCTCTTAAGATAGGATTTGTGGGCAGCTTCTCCTTAAGTTTCACAAACGTTGTCTGGCATGCCTCATTCCAAATAAATTGCACATCCTTCATTAATAGTGAAAACAAAGGAGAGGCAAGTTTGGAAAAATTTTCTATAAATCTTCTGTAGTATCCAGCATGCCCTAAGAAATTTTGCACTTCTTTTTGAGTTACAAGAGTAGGTATATTTTTTATTCCCTTGATTTTAGAGGGGTCCACCTGGATGCCATCAGCAGAGATAAAATGCCCCAACACCACTCCTTCACTCATCATCATATGGCACTTTTCAGTGCTTAAAGATAGCTAGGTCTATTCGCAGCGAGTTAAAATATTTTCCAAGTTTTTCAAGCCTTCTTCAAAATCTTTGCCATAGGGAGTAAAACAATCCATAAAAATTTCCATACTATCATTAACTAATTCTGAAAAAATGCCAATCACAGCTCTTTGAAATGTGGCTGGTGCATTGCACAAACCAAAGGGAAGCACTCTGTATGCAAAATTTCCCTAGGGACAGGTGAAGGTAGTTTTATCCTGGTCTTCAGGAGCAATCTGGATTTGATTGTACCCTCTAAACCCATCCAGGAAGGAGAAGAACTTATTCTTGGATAAGGTGTCAAGTATTTGATCGATGAAAGGCAGGGGAAAGTGATCTTTTTGTGTTTCCTTGTTCAGCTCTCTATAATCCACATAGAATCTCCATTTACCATTCTTCTTGGGTACTATTATGAGTGGAGACACCCACTCACTGTTTGAAATGGGATATATAAATCCTGCTTCCAAGAGTTTCTGAATTTCTTCCTTCACTATGTCCCTAAGATTGGGGTTCATTCGTCGTTGAGGCTGGTACACAGGCCGGGAGTCACTTTTGATATAAATGTGATGGGTGCACAGATTAGAGGGGATGCCACTCATGTCTGTGTACTCCTAGGCAAATGGCCCCTTATGTTTTTTTAAGAGAGTGATCAGGCGCTTCTGTTCATCCGGGGAAAGGCTGGGATTAATATTCAGGTTTTTTCCAGGCTCTACCTCAATAGGAACACTTTTAGAATTTTTTAACACTGGAACTATGTGAGTGTCACTGACTAATGCCTCTTCTGTGATATTTTCTTGTTCCTCTTCTCCTAGAGTAGCATTCAGGATCTGATAAATTTTCTTATTGACATAAGTGGGTTCACTGATGAAATTATTAATGGCATCATCTTCAGTTTCATCTTTAAAAGTTAAGGCCTTCCCTATCTTTAATAATGGTTGAACGCCCGCTTCTTCCTTTAAATCCATCCATAATGGAGTTTTAGCTTCTAAGCTCGGACGAGCTGGAGGATAGAGAGTAGGGTTCTTTATCTCGGTTCCATCTCATATGGTCATAGACCCAGATCGATAGCTGATGCAAGAATTAGCTGTAGCTAACCAGGGGCTTCCTAGGATCAATGGGTGTCCACCTAGCTGCGACTTAGGTTGTAAAACCAAGAAGTCAGCAGGATACTCCCAAGAATCAACTGAGATAATGAGATCGTCCAAGATTCCTTTAAGTTTAATAGTGGATCTATCTGCCAGTTCTAAAACAGTAGGAGTTGGCCTGATATTAGTGAGCCCAAGTTTCCTTACAGTTTCCATAGTCAAAATGTTAATTGTTGCTCCTAAGTATACCAGTATGTTGGGTATTTGTGTGCGCCCAATCTGCACAGTGACAGTGGGATTCCCAGGGTCATCATATTTGGCTAAGAGGGTTTTTCCCATTATTAATGCAGATAATTTCCCTATGACATGAATAGTGGGAGGATCCTTGGATTTCCTTCCTGGTTTCCTTATGCACAGATCCCGAACAATTCTGGCATAGATAGGTATGTCTTGAAGGGCCTGAAGGAGGGGAATTTTAACATAAATATTTTTTAACTCTCCTAAGAGGTTAAACTGCGGTTGTCCCACTACCTTTGGTAACATTAATCTTTCAGGTTATGGTGGTTCCCTAATCAACTAGGTAGGCTGTATGTCGATAGATGTGTCGTTCTATGTTTCAACCAGCATATTACTAGGATGTTCAATGTATTCGATAATGGGGGTCATTGTATTGGATAAATACTGTTGATTCATCCCTTATTCATGCACATAGGATGGAACATCCTCAATGATCAAAGGCTCCACTACCTTTCCTGATCGTAAGCGGATATCGTTGCAGGGTAAAGGAGTAATGGAGTAAGAAGGCATGTTGACAGTCTCAAACTAATGGACTACTTTATTATTTGGGTTAGGGCTAGGTTGAGCAGGCAGCTGAGGTCGTATCGGCATATTGGGGACAACATTATTCTGGAGCTGCAACTGCGACTGCTGGTAAGGCTGAGGATATTGTTGAGGAGGATATGGTTGTTGAGGAAATGTTTGATGTGGAATCTATTGAGAGGGTTGGTTATGGAGAAACTGGTTCCTTGGATGGAAATTCCTCCATCCATAAGACCAAGAATTCTATTGGTTTGGTGGTTGTGGTGGCTGTGCCCAAGGGTTCCAGGAGTTAAAAATTTGCATTGAAGGTTGAGAGGTTACCATTGAGGATTATAATAAGATGAAGGGAATTGTGTATTCATATGCTGCATATTATTTCAATTATTCATGTTATTCAAAAATGGAAACAACTCTGGAGTCATACCTTGATTTTGAGGCTGCTGGGGCTTTTTCTGTGCAATAAAGTAAGCTGGTTCCACCTCTGGAGTTGATGCCTGCAGAACAGCCTTCACTTGAGGTAGTGGCGGGCATTATTTTGTATCATGGTTAAGCTCACACATCTAACACACTTCTACTTTGTCGAGTGGGAACTCCTTTAGAGGGTGGTTCTTCTTACATCTAGGGAAGAATACACCTAGTGTCAGATCTTCTACTGCTTGTTTCTACTTTTCCCTCAGGACATCTATCTCCGAGGAGATGGAGCTCATCATTTATATTTTGAAATTTTCAAGGATATTGCCTATCTCTGCATGGGTGGCTTATCCATTATATGAATTATGCATTTGTCGAAGACATCATGCTCTAATTTGTCCCGTTTGTCCTGTCTGTTATTCCTAGAAGACCCCTTGGAATACCTTTTGCACAGTTCCACGATCTTCTCAAAGGACTCCTTGGAGATGTCCCCCTTTCCTAACAGGTTTAACATGTCTAGGAAATCATCCCTAATCCCATGAAGTAGGATTATTTTGAGCACATCTAACCCCATATTATTTTGTCCAGCTCTCTGCACATTATATAAAACCCTTTCAACAAAATCTTCTAGACTTTCATTATCCTTCTGTACACTTTTAAACAGTTGTTCTCTCTTATCCTTGGTATTGCAATACTCCTGATATTTCTCCAGAAACACCTGTTTCATCTTGTCCCAGTTAGTGATAGTTTCTCCTCCCAGGCTCATAAACCAACATAATGCATTGACCTTTAGAGTGGCAGGGAAGAGTTTCACCTTCTGTGCATTGGTGGTATAGTCATAGCTACGATAGAGGATGTCGAATTTGAAAATAAATTCATCTGGATCCTCTGCCACTTTTCCATAAAAGGGAGGCAACACTGGTGGTGATATATTTTTCATGGGGGCTATCCCTTCTGGCTGTTGAATCGGGAAATGAAGTGTAGCCACCGTCCCTTCATGCAGGGAATTACCCTCCTGATGATGATTTTCTCCCATTGCTTCTTCCTCTTTGGGATCGCATCTATTACTCATATTTTCTTATGTTTTATCCTCTTCTTCCTTCCATTGGTCATTGAATTTTTTATGGAACTATGTCCACTCTTCTTAAGTCACAACTTTCTCGTTAATGTGATAGATCAAATCTCGATCAACCGATCCTGCAGTACTAACTCTGTCTTCCTCTGCGGGGGTATCTAAGGGTGTTGCAGCTCCTCGTGTGTTCTCCACTGTAGAGACTAATGCTGCCACTCCAGGGGTGACAGGGATGTTACAGCAATCACACAGTTGCATAAAAGACAGTTAACCTAACAGTCGACTGACACACCACACCATTGCAGTTTTGCAAAAGATGTAATTACTGATCATTCAAATGACACACAAAAATCAATAACTGTTGCAGATGAATGTAAATAAAGATATTTATCACAAAATCACACAACAGAATAAATGAAAATACCTAATTAACTCAACAATCCTTGTGGGAAGGCGGTCTCATCCTTCACATAGAGATGCTGGAAGAAACACACATTAAAATGCCAAGATCTGAAGAATCAAACTCCTTGTATTAAAAAGTGGCAGATGAACATGCAACCTCACAGCTGATACAATAATTTGGTTTAAAAGTTCAATCCATGGCTCAGAATATTTCACAGTATTTATACAATTACAATCATAACATCTTCCTACTATTATTGGAAGCCATGAAGATATCTGATCTTCAGGCTGCCCTAATTACAATGAGCTATTACAGTCATGGCAAGATGAGAGCAGAAATTATAGGAAAGTTGTTATTCAAGCCATAAATAATGATCATGGTTAATTGAGAAGATATTCCATGGATTACAGCTACTTCTGGGCAGTGGTGCACTATTCTCTCCAAATCTGTCGCAGTTTGTTGCAGCTACCCTTGTACAGCTCGCATGGAATAATACCTTTGGACCGCGTTCTTTGAGCAACGATGGAATGGATGGCGATCATCTAAGCAATGAAATTCCATCCCTCCTTTGGCATGTTCGGCCCGCTTCACCTATATTCTTTACATCTTGAATTATCTTTATAAAACCACCATATATTAGCATAATTTAAGATGTAAAGCCCTGATTACCACAATCCTAAGCATTAATAAAATAAGACAATGATTAACCATACCTGCATGAATTGAGGGACCACGTGAAGGAAAAACATCTGTTTAGCATGCATAATAGAGTAGGATGAGGCAAAAAGAGGTAGATAAAGGTGGTCAAAAAGGGGTAATTTCTGGGCCCAACAATCATGATTCATGCGATAGTACTTTTGGATCTTGATTTATCATAGTGGGACCTAAATGATTGTAATCATGGTATTTTTGGATATTGATTAATCATAATGAGGGGTAAATTATCTTAATGTCACCTAAATTGTTGTAATGGAATTTGAGTGTCCCCAACAAAATTTGATAGAGCCTAATGGCATCGAATTGTCCCTAACAACATGACGGTGATGCATTATGATAATTATGGTAGAGTGTATGGATAAGATTTGATAAGTATAAATCATCCATTTTAGTGAGGTAGTAGGGTTCGTTTCTCACTATTATCGCAATTATATTGATGATGAATATGACGATAACAATGATGTTGATTTATTGTATGATGTTGATGGCGATGTGGATGTCAACGATGATTATGCACGTCGTAGAACTTTTGGATACTAATTGATTCTAATGGCACCTAAATGTCTGTAATGATATCTAAACGACCCTATTATCATCGAAATGACTATAACGACATATAAATTACCTTAACAATTACATGACATGAATCATAATGGTGATGAGTGATTAAGAACACTAATGGCATATGACTGACCATAATGACAATGATGACGATGAATTTGTTAATGATGTACTTAATGTTGAAGTTGAGGATGATAATGAGTGATAATGAGGATGATGATCAAGATGATGTTGATGTACCATATGGCATTGATGATGATGATGATGACAATGTCGATGTCCACAATGATGATGCATGTCATAATACTTTTGGATACTGATTGATCCTAATGGAACTTAAATGTTCATAATGACATGTGAGAGACATATTAATATCACCTAAATGGTTGTAATGGAATTTAGTTGTTGTCGACGACCTTTTAGTGATCTTAATGGCATTTGTGATTGCAACAACATGACATGGATCCAAATGGTGATGACTTGTGATGAATTATAATGGCATATGAGTGACCCTATCAATGATCATGCCAATGATGTGGTTGATGATGTATTTGTTGATGAGTACGATGATGTACTTATTGATTTTGATGTCGATGATGATGATGCAAATTATTATGATGATGCGATGTATGATGTACTTGACGTTGACATCCACTTGTCCTTGACAACATTTGAGTGACCTTAATAGCATTTGAGTGACCTTAATGTAATTTGAGTGACCTTATTGGCACTTTTCCTCAACAACATTTCAATGATAATTTGGATGTATTGCATACATATTAATGAATATTCAGTCAAGTTATTGCTCCAATTCGAGTGTTACTTCTATGCTCAATTTCACTATGCATGTTTATGAATTTTTCACTGTAAAATCAATCTCCTTGATTCTTCTTTCACTGTGAGGTTCAATCTAGTGTGAATATATTGTAGAATTAATAATTTTACATATGAAGAGTCACATTATGTTAAAAAACTTAAGTTGTTAATATTAAAAAATTAAGAGTTTGAATGTAGACGCCCACATTCTAATTCAAGCATGAAGAGTGGGAGGGAATGATAATAGAAACATTTTCAAATATAGTGGCATTCAAGACCAAGCACATGAGTTGATTAGGTTGTGGATTCGACACAAATTAATTGAAATTTATCATAACTACTTCAACGTCAATTTTTAGTTTACCCCTCATTGCTTCTAATATGTGTAGGAATGCTTGATTAATGGACCCTCAATGTGGTATTGTGTCTAACAATTGGTATAATAATAGGCCTTCAGCATAATTCCAACAAACTTGAAGGAGATTTGTGGACACATGCGATGGAAGGACAAGCAGAGGTGACTAACAATAATGTTCCATTTTTTGACATAGCATATTATTTCAGTTGGAGGAGCAAGATGAAAGAGTACTTGAAGAAGCATGGTGTTTGGGATATTGTGGTCAATCCACCTATTCAATCCAATAAGAATACAAAGTCACCTGCACAAAAGGATTCCAAGAAGGACAACTCCATTGCTTTAAAGTTTCTGATAGATGGACTCTCAAAATTAGGCAAAGAAAGTGTAGGGGAACATACCTCAGCCAATGATATTTTGTTCAACATGGAAAGTGAATACCAAAGGGGAAGGAAAGATTATGAAATGGAAGATGACCAGGAAACATAGATTAAGTCCACTGAATATGTGAAGCATGAAGAAATGGAAGAGCAAGATTTAGACACCAGTGAACTTTAAGTATTCCTCTGATTCCCGCAGCAGTGATTATGATGAAGTTGTAAAAGACCTTGAAGATACTAATAAAAACTTCCTAGCATTCATTTTAGAAATATTGATTTTAGATACGAGTCAAGTCTTAAAAGAAATATTTTACAATCCATCAAATAATATCATGATAAGTTTATAGATTTGTCTAAGAAACTCAATCTCAAGGTGACATGTTTGCAACAGGAGTTAGAAGAAAAAAATAATGAGATTGAAATATTAAAGAGTGATCTTATCAGTCAAGAAGTGGTTGTCTCCAAAGAGCTTGAAGAATCAAGAAAAGACAATGTTGATATGAAGACTCAAATTGAAGAATCCAAAAGGATGGAAGAGGTCTTGAAGAATCAACTGGATGAAAAGGAGAATAATTTTGAACACCTTAAGATGGAAGTAGTTGATCTCAGGAAGAAGAATGAAAATTCAAATGATTTTTTCAAGCTCAAGAACAGTTCATCCATCTTGGATGTAATATTTGGACTACCAAAAGTCTCCATTTGAAAAATATGGACTTGGGTACAACAATAAAGGAGAATAATCTGAATTTGACACTTGTTCCCCCAATACTCTTGAAGCAGGTCCATGTTTTTCAAAAAATGAAAGCAAAGCTTCTCTTCAGGCACCTACACATGACAAAAAAAATCTTGTAAGTTCAATAATGCATCAGAAACTTGGTCCTACACCTCAAAGCAGTTTCAGAAGGGAAACATCTTCAAAGTGGAACCAAACATCCATGTATGAATATAGATTCAATGGTTATTGCTATTCATGTAATGGTTTTGGTCACAAGGCTGTATACTGCACATTCCATGAAAGAAGAAGAAGAAGTACTGGAAGTCCCAATCACATAGTCAGGTGTTGGTCATGTTCCTGCAAATTGCCACACAATGAGGTGTTACAACTTCAATGGCTTTGGTCATAAATCCCAAGCTTGTGCAAGTCCAAGAAGATTATTTATGAAGAGTGATTTGTACACGTCAACAAGGAGAACAAATGAATCTTGGAAGAAGAATAATACAGGCATAACTGAAGATCATAACACAAGTGGTCACAACCAAGGAAATTCTCATGTATGGGAGAAAAATAATGATCTGTTTAATATAAATGAAGATGCCTGCCTTATGGAAGGCCAAGACTAAGGTCTTTTGAATACCTTAAGACACCTTGAGTTCATGAAGTATGGAGGATGACCTTCAAGGTAAGAGAAGGATGCTCCAAATAGGTCCAAGGATCGTGGTTACATTTGAAAACTAATGTAAGGCAAGGATAAAGTTTAATAAGTGATGAAGTTGGAACATTGATAGGGGGAGCAATATGGTAAAGAAAATTTGTGTAGTTGGCATTGGTGCATGCTTAAATTTTATGAATTTACTAGATGACTATTATACTTTTTATCAATGCTCCCTCCTAGCCTTGGATATGATTGGATAGAATGTCTTCAAGAAATACTTTCTCTCAAAGAAATATTACATGAACTCTACTAATTGTTTTAATAAAGAGGAGGTTGATTTTTGATGAGATACTCGTAGCAGAATAATAATGAAGAAATATACTTACTTATTATTGTTACTCAATAAATATACTCAAGCAGACTCAAGCTAGATATCCATAGTCCAAGTGGATCTAGAACAAATCAAGTAAAAAATAATAAACAATTTTCCTAGATTAGTCAAGATACATGATGAAGAGACAAGTACCTTTCCTCAGGTCTATAAGTCTTCTCCTCCTTGTTGTTCCAAGATCCAGGCCTTCAGATATCCAACTGCAAAACCTTATCAAAGAGACAGAACAACCAAAGGGTGAAAGCATACATAGATATAAGTTGATATAATCTAACAGTTAAGGAAGAAATCTCTAAACATTATCAACACAATAAAATTTATGGAAAGAAATTTGTATTACTACTGTAATCAAGGGAAATACATAGCATTACATAGAGAAGGAATGTCACAACCTAGCCTTAATGCTGCAACCTTCCATCCAACAATCCAAGACAAGTCTTCGAAGGATGACACTTTGCCTCACAAAAGATAAGAGTCCACCTCCCAAAGGATTAGAGTCCACCTCTTAAAGGATGATATTTTTCCTCCCAAAGGATGATAGGGATCACCTATAAATTCCACCAGCATAAAAATACCATAGTCCTTCCTCCCTTCACAATGGAGAGAGGGTTCAATTTATAAGTCTAAAGGGATAGAGGAGGTTGAATATTAGGAGGAGGGGTCTAAGGGATCCTCCCACTAGGTTAGGGAACCGAATGCCACCTCACCTAGAAGCTAGGGATGATCCTCCACCTCATCCACCTTCGGGAAGGGCCTAGAAGCATTAAATTTTCCCCTCTAAACACCCCTGGTGCACCTTTCTATAGGAGACAAAGCGCCAGAGAGGGGTTGGCGCACCTTGTAAGAGGGGAAAGAGTGCCAGTAGCACTCCTTGCATGAAGGGAAAGAGTGCCAACAATGGGTTGACGTACCTTCCCTTAGGAGGAAGAGCATCAACCTTCCTAGAGGGGGGAAAATAGGTAGGAAAAACCTCAGTTTCAATCCAGTTTAGCAGAGGGAAATTTAGGGATTAGGCACAAGGTTGACACATGGCCCAAGATGATGAGATTTTGGTGTTACACAATTCCCCCCAAAGCATGAAGTTAGAGTAATGTGATAGGTTTATTCTTTGCAAAGTGAAGAAATTGAAGGAAAGGATGTTCGTTGGAAGCTGTTGCAATACAACTGACGCAAATATTGCATGACTCATAACATGGTTGTAGACCAATACATTGCAGATCCATGGAAGTAGAGACCGATTGAACACAATCATGGATACTAGACACAAGAGTAGATCCATGATGAGATGATAACACAACCATAACCAATACAAAGTGGATCCATGTAATATGACTCAAAACAAAATCCATCAAAACCTGGGAAAGGTATCAATAATCCCAGGGTCTTCAAGCCGAACCCACAACGATATGAATCTAACCATGTGATTACAATTCCTTGAGGTCTAACATGGTAGAAACCACTTGATTACCAAGCATTAATGTATATTGTTAACACGTGTGAGGGAAATCACCATTGATGTCAATGATTCCCAATGTAGCTTAGTACATACCATCAAGTGTGAATCAAGGAATTGCAGTCGAACACTCGATAGAATCTTTCAATCAAGATTCAATGATGTAAACTCATGTTGAAATCAAGGTAACCTTCCATTAAGTCATGCAAGCTCAAGGTACTTGTCTTGGTTTCAAGTCCAATCCCTGGATGAGGTGTTGAAGTCGACATGAATAGACTCGTCGAAGGAGGGCCATGGTAAATCCCTCATCATCTACACAAAACATGATCACAGATGTTTTAGAGTAAACTAGACAAAATGATGATATACGAGACTGACTCAAAGATTTCCAACACGATGAAAGGTGAATTGGCTCTCGACAATGACCATATGACCAAATTTATCTTGAACATGGTGGCATGGCATGAATTGGTAGTATTGACTTTGGAGAGACTGATACCCATCCCTAATGCAACTGATGGTGGGAGCACTCTTGGACAACTCAAACGAGTAAGAAGACTCATGGAATCAGCATAACTTGAATACAAACAAATTACCCAAGTACTGATTGCATATGCAGATGAGTGCCATGTTCAAGAGTAACTATGTACTTCCGTAAATACAATGAAACACAATCTCTTTCTTTAATTTCCCCATCACGAAGGATGAGTACCTCTTTTCATTTTTACGAGTTCAAAGAGGGTAACAAACACTAGTTGTAGTTCATCAAGTGATGAGTACACTCTCACATGTTTTATGAACCGAAGAAAGGAGGGTTTCATTCATCATTTGATTTTATTAGTTCGATGAAAGTAAAATCATTCGTCATTTCATGTTTAGAGAGTCTGAAATGACTAAGAAGACTCCAAGATGGAATTTTTAGTAAATTTAGTCCCCGAGGCCTGAAAAAGTATAAACTAATACCGAGGAGAACTCTTCCAGTCATGATCGACCAGATTATACATCTAGTGTAGCTAGGAATTTTGCACCTCCTGCAGATAGGAGTTGTTCCTCTAGTTTGAATGGTTCAAATCTAGAACAAATGGTACATGGCAAGATTGGAAGACATTCCATAAAATGGGTGGAGATCTCGAATCAAGTCTGTTTGATACACTAGTATACTTGTTTCCTGCAAAAATGATCTTTTATGGATGTACCTACATAATTACAAGAGAAACAACAAACGAGATCAAATAGAACCAGAATATAAAGTAGTATTCTATATTGATGACTAAGGAATTCAATAATAAAACATACGATAATGACACAATATATTTTATGGGAAGGGAACCAATTTTGCATTAGATAATAGAGAAGAATTTTACAACGTATGCCTTAGTGTCGATGTACTCCTTCACAAAGCCAACATCTCGTCCCCAATAGCTCCAACTTGCTCCCTCAAGCTCTCTTGACTGATTTAGGCCAGAATATCAAAGCAACAACATAACTTTACTCTCTCCTCAATAATGGAGAATAAGCCTACTTTTATAGGCTTGGAATGGATAGAGATGGTTGATAAATTGGTGGGTGAGGTGGCTAGGAGATCCTACAAGGATGGATCTTGATCCCAATTGGCCCTAGTGATCAGGGATAAGGGTGCCACGAAGCCTTCTTTCAAGAAGCTTCGTGAGAACCTCTCTTTTTCACTTTTTACCAAGGGCACTGCTTCTTCCTCACTGAGGCAGAGCGGTGAGAGGGCAGAACTGCACCTTGATCAAAGGGTAAAGGCAGTTCCACCACTTACTATCAATGCAATACAGGTGGTGCTGAAGAAGGTACCGCTTTTTGACTAAATGGTAGAAGCGGTGCTGGATTTTTACATAAAATTTGATATCTAGACCAATATTCTTACTACACAATTTGGGATTAAGGGAAACACTAAATTTTGGGATCTCATCACATGCTTACGACTAGATTTAGGTGTAACAGAATGCCCCCCCAAAGAATGAGGCTAGAGGGATATGATAGGCGAGAGATTTGAAAGAGTAAGTTATCACTTAGAGGCAAGAATCAGCTTGATCGAAGATCATCAACCATGCATCTACAATACATCAATACTTTTGACTCATGACCAAAATGTGTCTTCATCATGGCTGCAGGACAATACAAGGCAGATCCATGAGAGAGATAAACAAACATGTAGTACTAGAATACAGTGTAGATCCATGTGATAGAGGACTCAAACTTGGACATAGCTACTAGATATATAATGTAGATCTATGTCATATAGACACAAATTTGAGCATAGCCACGACTATACAAATGTGGATCCATGCTGGTACTTCATACAATATACTCCATCGCAACCTGGGGAGAAAGCTATGAGTGCTTTTCAACAAATACCCAGGGTCTTCATCTCGTCTTCCACAAAGTACGATTCTATCCATGTGATTACAATGATCTGAAGTCAAACATGGTAGAAACCACTTGATTACCGGTCAATGATGTGAACCATTAACAAGTGTGAGGGAGATCACCATTAATGTCAATGATTCCCAAGGTACTCTAGTACAATGTACTAAGTGTGAATGGATGTTTTGATGTCAAACACTCAGTCGAATCTCTTGATCAAAGGTCAATGATGTGAACCTATGTCGAGAGTGAGAGAATATGTCATTGAGGCATACAGATCTCAAGGTACTAAACTTGTTTCTAAGAATAATTCCTGGATGATGAGCTGATGTCAACAGGAATAGTCTCGTCGAATGAGGGCCATGATGAATCCCACATTGACGACACGAAACTCAAAACAAAGGTTTGGAATGTTGTAGATAATGTAACCATCGGACTGACTCAAAAATACTGACACAAAGGTTGTTTTAACTGTAGAGGTAAACTTCTAAATTTCCTTTGAACATTGGGCGGCACGACAAAATACTTGGCAACATTGAATCGACGAGGTGGAACACAATACAACATTGGACAATGCATTCTTTGAAGGAATCGAAGGAGTGACATGACTCATGAAAGTGGATCAACTCAGAGACAAGCTGATTTACCCAATTGACTAAATGAAATGCAGAAAAGTGCCATGTTCAAAGGTGATGACAAACTGCCATTTATTTGAAAAATGAATTGAGTCCCTTCCCTTAATTTCCCCATCATGATTGATGAGTGCCTCTTTTCATTTTTACGAGTTCAAATAGGGTAGTAAACACTCGTTATAGTTCGTCCAAAAACAAGTCCATTCTCATACGTTTTACGAACCTGAGAAAGGAGGGGTTCGTTCCCAAAAAATGGTCTCTCAGTGTTTAGTTTAATGATTCCATTGAAAGTTAACTTGGTATCGTTCATGTTTAGAGAGTCTAAACAAAGACAGAAGAAGACTCCAAAGGGTCCTTTTTCATATGATTTAGTCTCTAGGGCCTGAAAAAGTATAAAATAATACCCAAGAGAACTCTTCCAGTCATGATTGGCTAGAGTGTTCCTTTTTCATAAATAGTTCCCCTTGGTCTGAAAAAGGGGTAAGCTATCACCAGAAAGACGACTCTTCAGGTCCTTTTACGAGCATGAAGAAGACAATTTCACTCGTCAATATTTTCACATTTTAAGAGTTCGAAAAGAGCTTAAAGAAGACTCCATCAACCTTTTTCATGTTTGAATCTAGAGCACGAAAAAGTAAGCTTGACACCATCTTACTGTTTTTAATGAGCTCGAAGATTAGTTGGAAGAATGCTCAAGGTATCTGATTCAATTTTTAACGAGCTTGAAACAGAAGAAGAACTATGCTCAAAATGACTTGTTTCATTTTTACACAAGCTTGAAACATAAAATAACTATGCTTGAAACATGGTTTCATTTTTATGTAAGCATGAAACCAAAAGGTAAACTATGCTTAAGGAAACCTACTTCATTTTTTAACGATCTTGAAATAGAAAATTAACTATGCTCAAAGGCATCTGTTTCATTATTTAATGAGCTTGACATAGATAAAAGGAACTATGCTCTCAAACACATTTCATTTTTTAACGAGATTGACACAAAAAAAGAACTATGCTCTCATACCTGTTTAATTTTTTAACGAGCTTGAAACAGAAAAAGAACTATGCTCACAGGCATATGTTTCATTTTTTAATGAGCTTAACACAAAAAAAAACTATGCTCACCAAACTGCTCTTAGCCAACATGATATCCAGAGGTTGGTAGGTTTCCCCCATTACATAAAAGCTAGCAGCTTGACTCTAGTATGATGTCCATAGAAGCTAGCAAATTTAACTCTAGTATGATGTCCATAGACTAGAACCATGCCCCCCTTTTTACCTATGATGGGAAGAAGCTAACTAGAAGAAGGGGAAGGAATCACAAGCAAATGAGGCACATTCAAGGCAGTCTGATTACTAGGAGTGATGCGATGGCCAGGCCAAAGGAAAGTTGATCAATGGTCATAATCTTCCCATCATGGGGAAAATGCATAACTCTAAAGAGTGTGGACACTACAGCCTTCACGGCGTAAACATAATCACGTCCAAGGAGAATATTGAAATCTAAAGGACCTTGGACCACCATAACATCAATACAGACATTTTTCCCTCCTAATGTAATAGGAAAATGAGGAATGATCCCTAAAGGTGTAGTAGGTCTTCGATTAAAAGCCAATATCTGATCGGTGGCTGGCACAAGCTAAGGAGAACCTAAAGCCTGCCAAGTAGTTGAGGATAGAATGCTAACAGAAGCCCCTACGTTAACAATAGTGCGAAGCATCTGCCTAGCAGTAACATTCACAACTATCTAGAAAGGAACACTTGAATGAAGATGAGATCTGTTAGGTTACTCTAGTCAAAGGAAATAACCTCAGTACAGCTTGGAGAGGGATCTGTGGAAACAGACAAATTTCCTCTTGTCAAGAACAATTAGAACAAATCATATAAACTTCAGCAGGATTTAGTTCACTCTCTACTGGAAGAGAAGAACAGGATGAAGATTTGGTCAAAGTGACTACTTCAGTCTTAACACTCTCTGATGAAAGAGTGGGATTGGGTGGAGATGACATCGACTCGACCACTTTAAATTCACTCTTCAAAGGAAGAGTGGGATCAACCACAGATGAATCCAGATTGACCACTTGGAATTCACTCTTGGAAGGAAGAGTGGGATCAACCTCAGATGAAACTGAATCGACCACTTGGTCAACCAATGGGATGTCAAGTGATAACTTACGATAACTGGTTGGAAGCCATTCCTGGGGAATAGTAACATCTTCCAAAAAAATTGAATCTTCATCCATATGAGGACATGGGTAAGTACTGTGCATATCCTTACATAACAAGCAAGGATACCTAACGTTTCCTTTTCGACTCTTAAGAATAGAGTCATTGGTTGATGGGGCATCATCAGCATGACGATCAGAGATTGATGACACAGGTTGATTAGACCAAACTTCTAACACAAGGGAAAGAATGGGGCAATCCTTGAGAAGTTTATCACCCTTACAAATCCTGCAAGGAAATTTTGGCTTATGCGAGTTGGAAACACGTACATCAATACTCCCAGCATAATGACCAGTGGCTAGTGGGCTTCCAACATGACGATCAGAGGTTGAAGCTATGAAATTTTTCTTAGTTTTCTTCTTCTTATCCTTCCTTTTCAACTTCTTGTTACCCTCCCATTTACTAACATCAAAGTTTTCAACAGGTGAAGAGGAAGAAAAGGAAGTCAATCCAAAATTCGACGAAGAAGGAGAAGGATTAACATGAGGTTGATGCTCATGTGGTAAAGTACCATGATCCGACACAAGGGGTGCATTTGATATAATGGGATTAGAGAATAACCATACAGGTAATCCTATATTCAATCCGGGAAGACTCAAAGTGGCCATGAAGGGAGGACCAACAGCTCCACAAGGGGGAGAAAAAAAATACATACCCTGAAAAGGGGTCTCTTGACTGGTGGTCCTAGGAGAGTCTCCCATATCCGAACTCTCTAAGAATATCTAAAGTACCACACAAAACAAACACTAATCAATTCTAAAATCCAGAAGAAAACTATGTGATGGACAAGATTCAAAAGTCAGGATCCTCACGAGATTATCAAGGCTTCACAACTCTCTATATACCGCAGGGTCCAAAAGTAAAACACGACGAGGAGGATCAACCGTCCCTCACCTTAATACCCGAATACCTGGATGACATGCGTGTAGTAATATCCCTGAGTTCTATTCTCGGTGTATTGTGATGCCAAGACGGCCAAAATTTTAACTCAGTTCTTCACAGGAATCCTAAGAGGGTCTCCCAATATACTCAAGGTATGTGGGAGCTCAAATTCGTAGTGGTGCTATCTAATGCACAACCGTACGAAAGGGGCCTTCTAATATACAATCGAGTACGTGAAGTACCTTTTAATATACCTCAAGGGTACGTGAAATGTCATTCAATATACCAATAGTGCGTGGAAGAACCACATAGTCCCCGAGATGCAGTGCATGCATAAAACGACAGCTACCACGCTTAATGACGCCGAAACACATCACTAACTTACACACAATTACTAAATGATTTTAAACCTAAACTAGCATTAATTTTATATTGAGCGGTTAAGTGGATTCATGAGGTGTAGAGAGGAAATGTAAAAAGAATGCAAATCCTAGCTACATGACGATGCACATTTCTCTTTCGATGAAAGCTACCTAAGGTAGGGAAAGACCTTTCTTTTCAAACCAACATGAACACAAGCAGTAAGGAAAAGAAAATTTATTTCCTAGAGTGCTATAACTCTATCTTTATGCAATAATAGTCTAAAAAGTGCAAATGAAATCAAATATTAATCACATATTAACAATGCACAAAACAAAGTAAAGAAGTGCTTCGATTTTCAAATGTATGTATCAAAATAAAACTTTGATAACTAACTACTTCTTAGATATATGAACAGAAAGAAAGTGAATTCCTACACCACCCTACTCATTCAGAAACCAAAAAAGAAATAAGATAAGCATCCCCACAACTTGAAAGATACTCAAATTCCAAAGAACTCAAATTGAAACCAAAACATACACATGAAAATGAAACGTATATTTTCCAGTTCCAGCGAATAATATCTACAGAAAGGAGCAAGAGGTTTCAAGCAAAGAAATGAATGTAAAATCCAATGCAAGAAACATAAACTCTTCTTTGAATGCAAAGAGAATATAACAATCAAAGTGACTGTAGAATATACAATTCCTGACCCCTCCCAGCCGCGAGGGAGAATTTATTTTCAAAAATACACTTCATTTTCATAAAAAAAATCTGGAAAACACTAAGAAATCAAAAGACAACAACCAAGTTTTGAAATGACAAAGGTGTGAAGACCCTACCTAGAACCACTTCTAGAGGGTCACTGACAGAGCGGTTCTGAGAGAGCATCGCTTCCTGATTACTGAGTACAGGAGGTGACACCGCTTACTGATCACTGAACATAGGCAGTGGCACCGCTTACTGCCCACTATGCATGCATGATGTCCTATAGATGTCAAAAACAAAATAAAATTGTGAAAAAGTAATATTAATAAGTGTGCAACTGGCATTTAAATCATGAATTAAAAGTAATTGAAAGCAAGAAAAGTGAGAACAACCCAGATCTGAACAAATTTGATGCTACTAAACCAAAACCTCACTAGATCAGCTAGTGGATCTGATTGAACTGATAAAGAATGGGAGCTTGGACTTCTGATAAGAGTTTGAAAAGAATAAGGAATATCAGATCAGCTGAAGCTCTTCCCCAGCGGAGTCGCCAGATTTGGAGCTAGAAATTTTGCACCTCCTGTGGACAGGAGTTGTTCCTCTAGTCTGAATTGTTTAGATCTAGAACAAATGGTACACGACAAGATTGGAAGACATTCCCTA
The DNA here is from genome assembly GCA_001517045.1 of Pseudotsuga menziesii. Taxonomy (NCBI): domain Eukaryota; kingdom Viridiplantae; phylum Streptophyta; class Pinopsida; order Pinales; family Pinaceae; genus Pseudotsuga; species Pseudotsuga menziesii. The sequence continues at coordinate 27,196 of LPNX010510334.1, forward strand.
GAATGGGTGGAGATATGGAATCAAGTCCGTTTGATACACTAGTATAGTTGTTTCCTGCAAAAATGATCTTTTATGGATGTACCTACATATTTACAAGAGAAACAACAAACGAGATCAAATATAACTAGAATATAAACCACTATTCTATATTGATGACTAAGGAATTCAATAATAAAGCATACGATAATGACACAGTATATTTTATGGGAAGGGATCCAATTTTGCATTAGATAATAGAGAAGAAGTTTACAACCTATGCCTTAGTGTTAATGTACTCCTTCACAAAGCCAACATCTCGTCCCCAATAACTCCAACTTGCTCCCTCAATCTCTCTTGACTGATTTAGGCCAGAATATCAAAGCAACAACATAACTTTACGAGTCTCCTCAACCATGGAGAATGAGCCTGCTTTTATAGGCTTGGAATGGATAGAGATGGTTGAGAAATTGGTGGGTGAGGTGGCTAGGAGATCCTATAAGGATGGATCTCGAGCCCAACTGACCCTAGTGATTAGGGATAAGGGTGCCACGAAGCCTTCTTTCAAGAAGCTTCGTGAGAACCTCTTTGTTTCATTTTTTACCACGGGCATTACTTCTTCCTCACCGAGACAGAGCGGTGAGAGGGACGAACCACACCTTGATCAAAGGGTAAAGATGGTGCCACTGCTTAATTTCAATGCATTACAGGAGATGCTAAAGAAGGTACCAGTTTTTTACTAAAGGGTAGAAGCGGTGTTGGATTTTTACATATAAATGTGATGTTTGGACCAATATTCTTATTTCACAATTTGGGATTAAGGGCAACATTGAAGTTTGGGATCTCATCACATGCTAATGACAAGATTTATGTGTAACAAGTAGTTCCCCCTGCTCCGAAAAAATAGGTAAACTATCACCAGGAAGACGAATCCTCAAGTCCTATTTCAAGCGTGAAGAAGACAAGTTCACTCGATAATCGTTTCACATTTTAAGAGTCTAAAAAGATCTTAAAGAGGACCCCATTAAGGTTCTTTTTTTCATAATCCAATTTCAACGAGTTTGAAAAATAGTAAAAGTATACTTGGTACCACTTCATTGAGATTGTAATGAGCACTCCAAAGGTATAAAAGGCACTCTGAACCTTTTTCATGTTTGAAACCAGAGCACGAAAAAGGGATAAAGTAAGCTCAAACCACTTTTCATGTTTTGACCAAAGCACGAAAAATGAAAATTAAGCTCAACACCATCTTATTATTTTTAACGAGCTCGAACACCGGCTAAAATAATGCTTAGGGTATCTGCTACAATTTTTAACAAGCTTGATACAGAAATAGGAACTATGCTCAAAAAATTGTTTCATGGTTTAGCGAGCTTGAAACTAAAAGAAAGTATGCTAAAAAATGACTCCCATTGACGGGTGATTTCCCAACATGATATCCAGTGGTTGGTACTTGCCCCCAATATTACTGTCAAGTAACTTAATTTCAACATAAAGAGGCAGGGTACATGCCCCCCAAGCTTCGTTTCTTCTGCTTACTCTTTTCTAACTAAATTTTGGGGTATTTCTAAAATAAGTCTCACCAAAAACAAAGGAAGAAAGAGGATCAAGTACTACAAGCCGATGAAATGAAGGTTCAAAATATTGAGTCTTGACACAATGGAAGAATTCATTTCATTTTTTAACGATATTGACACGAAAAGGGAACTCTGCTCAAGGTGACATGTTTCATTCTTACACAAGATAGAAACATAAAAGAAATATGCTTGAGGACATCTGTTTCATTTTTTCAACGAGATTGACATAGAATGAGAACTATGCTCACAGGCATCTCATTCATTTTTTAACAAGCTTAACACATAATGGGAATCTGCTTGCCGGAAGTTCTAAGTGAGCATGATTTCCAGAGGTTGGTGGGTTTCCTCCTAACTGGAGACATGCCCCCAAAGCTTCCTCTTGAGGAGAAGAATCTATGGTTTTCAAACAACTGAACTTCATCAGGATGTTCAGCGGTAAGAGACATGGCAGGTAAAGCGGAAGGAACCACAAGAACATGCGGGGCATTTAGGGAAGTCTAATGGCTAGGAGTCATAATATGATCAGGTTTAACAAAGGAAAGATGATCAATGGTCACAATCAAGGTAATTTTTAGGGGAAAAATTTCGCCAATTGACTATTTTTTGTGTTTTTTTCAAAAAAAAAAATCGTTATTTCGTCAATTTAGTGTCTAATAGCGCCTATATTTACATGTAATATGATTTTTTATCATCATATTCGCCACAATTTATACATTTCAGTGTTAATTTTATGCTTCATATTTAATATTTGCCTACCTATCTATAAACATGTTTTTTCAATCCAAAACAATCGCCTAGAATACTATACTTAAGTATAATATCAGAATCCTTAAAAAATATGTTGGTCACAATCTTCCCATCATGGGGAAAATGCATCACTCGAAAGAGTGTCGACACTAAAGCTTTCATGGCGTAAACATAATCTTTCCCAAGGAGTAGATCAAAATCTAACGGACCTTGGACTACCATGACATCAATACAGACGGTTTTTTCTTCCAAAGTGATAGGAAAATGAGGAAGGATCCCTAAAGGTGTAGTAGGTCTTCGATTAAAAGCCAGTATCTGATCGGTGGATGGCACAAGAGGAGTAGAACCTATGGATTTCCAAGCAGTTGAGGATATAATGCTAACAAAAGCCCCTTATTCAATGATAGTGTGGAGTATTCTCTTAGCAGTAACTCACACAGATATCTGGAAAGGAATGCTCGAATGAAGATGATATTCTATTAGATTACATTGGTCAAAGGAAATAACCTTAGTGCTTGGAGCGGATTTTGTCGAGATAGACAAGATTTCCCCTTGCGTAGGATAATCGGAACTAACTATAAAAACTTTAGTTTTTTTAGTTCACTCTCAACTAGAAGAGAGGGAGAAGACGCAGACTGTGTCGAAGTGACTACTTCAATCTTAACACTCTCTGACGAAAGAGTGGGGTAGGGTGGAGATGACATCGAATCGAGCACTTCAACCTCACTCTCCAAAGTAAGAGTGGGATCGATCGAGGTAGTACTTGGATCGACCACTTCATCAACCAATGGGATGTCAAGGGACAACTTAAGATAACAGGTTGGATGTCGTTTTTTAGGAACAATGATATCTTCCAACAAATTTGAAGCTTCATCCATGAAAGGAAAAAGTTAAGTAAGGTGTATGTCCTTACATATAAAGCAAGGATATCTGGCCTTTTGACACTTAACCATAGAGTCACTCATTGACGGAGTATCATCACTATGTAGACTATATACTGATGACATGGTGATCCAAATTTCAGGGGGAATATGGTCTAAATTTGGATGTATGAGTCATAAAAGCATTTAATGAGAGGCCACATGCTCACAATCATCATAAAAGCATTAAACATAGAGGCTACCCTCTCTCATCCATGGTAATTGACAAGTCATGGTTTTGTTCCATGGTATGGCTTCAAGGCACATTGTACCTCTCTCATCCATGGTATTTCACAACCCATGGTTTTGACCCATGGTATTGCCCCAAGGCACATTGTAATAATGTTATAAAAAGGTTCTATGCCTTCTCAATAAAACATTCAAGGATTTTTGACATCCTCCACTTCTCTTATTCTATTGCGTTATTAGGTTACTGGTTCTGAGTGTCTTTCTTAGTATGGTTTGAGAGGTGAGGCTTAAAGAACTCTCTTTGAGCCTCACTCCTCCATGTGGGCTATTTAATATATGCTCAAAATGTTAACAATTTTGTAGCTTTAATCCCCTCCTCTCTCGGCATCCAATCCTTTTGGGTCTTAGCCCCCAAGATCCGGATCCGTGGTATCAGGGCAGGTATGCTCTCCATGGGAATGAGGGTTTGAGCATAGTTCAGGTTCAAATATTTACAAAGATTTCCAGCCTCCCTTTGCCACACTCATAGTCCATTTCTAGGCCATACACTGTAAGCATCATAGTTGGTCCTCAGGAAATACAGGATATCTAAATTTCAAGAGGAAGTTCCATGATCTCTACAACATCTGATTTTTCTCTACAAACCTTTGGCATCATTTACGGTCCTCTACAAATTTAAAATGGATGTTGCAACTTGAATAGATAGTTTTAGAGGCTCTTCCATATCCCATTGGAAACATATTTCCATCATCTAAAATGGGTATTTTTCAGTTTCCCATTTACCTTCCTGGTTTGTGAGATATGCTTGTTTGAAGCAACCTATGTTTGTACACAGTGCGACCTTACATACTGCAACTTCAAACAAGTACCACGAATGCCAAAAAAACATATTAAAGGCTCTACCATAGCTCATTGGAAAGATATTCATGTTAGCTAAAATGGGTATTTCACGGTTTTTCATTTGGATCTCTGGTTTGAGAGATATCATCGATTGAAGCAACATGTGTCTGGAAAACCAGTGCGAGCACATCTCTTGAGATTCGGCAGACATTTTCTCACTCCTTGGGGCACCACAGAGAGAGTATCTTATATGGATGGAAATATATCTTCAATATCTCAAATGGGTCTTCAACGGAATTCAATTTCATTACTTGCATCAAAATATATGAATGGATTTGCAACAAGACATCAACTTCACCAAAGACCTTTTTTTTTTCTTTTTTTTAACTTTTATGAAATCCTATTGTAATCATGGTTATGGGTTAACCACACAAAACCCATGGTTATGGGTCAACCACATAAAAGCCACAGTTATGGTTATGGTTCAAACACACAAAACCCACGGTTTGAGGTCAACCACAAAAAACCTATGGTTAAGGGTTAACCACACAAAACCCACAGTTATGGTTATGGGTCAACAACACAAAACCCACGGTTATGGGTTAACCACAGAAAACCCTTCTCTTCTTTTTTTAGGTTAGGAAAATTGGTAACACGTCGGGATTACCTGGGTGAGGCCCAGGTTCAAAGCCGTCGGCTGCCACTATAAACCCTTCTCTTCATTGGCAATTGACAAATTGTAATTATGGGTCTCTTTTTAGTATGAAATGATGGGGACCATCATTTTCTAAGGGAGGAAGAATGATCCAAATTTCAGGGAGAATATGGTCTAAATTCATATGTATGAGTCATAAAATCATTTAATGAGAGGCCACATGCTCGCAATCATTATAAAAACATTAAATGGAGAGGCCACCCTCTCTCATCCATGGTAATTGACAACTCATGGTTTTGTTCCATGGTATGGCTTCAAGGCACATTGTACCTCTCTCATCCATGGTATTTCACAACCCATGGTTTTGACCCATGGTATTGCCCCAAGGCACATTGTAATAATGTTATAAAAAGGCTCTATGCCTTCTCAATAAAACATTCAAGGATTTTTTACATCCTCCACTTCTCTTATTCTATTGCGTTATTGGGTTACTGGTTCTGAGTGTCCTTCTTAGTATGGTTTGAGAGGTGAGGCTCAAAGAACTCTCTTTGAGCCTCACCCCTCCATGTGGGCTATTTAATCTATGTATGTTACTCTATGCTTCAAATGTTAACAATTTTGTAGCTTTATTCCCCTCCTCTCTCGGCATCCAAGCCTTTCAGGTCTCAACCCCCAAGATCCGGATAAGTGGTATCAGGGTAGTTACGCTCTCCATGGGAATGAGGATTTGAGCATAGTTCAGGTTCAAAGATCTATAGAGATTTTCAGCCTCCTTTTGGCACACTCAAAGTCAATTGCTGGGCCATACACTATAAGCATCACGGTTGGTCCTCAGGAAATACAGGATATCTAAGTTTCAAGAGGAAGTTCCATGATCTCTACAACATCTGATTTTGCTCTACAAACCCTTGGCATCATTTGTGGTCCTCTACAAACTTCAAATGGATGTTTCAACTTGTATAGAGAGTTTTAGAGGCTATTCCATAGCCCATTGGAAACCTATTTCCATCATCTAAAATGGGTATTTTTTGGTTTCTCATTTACCTTCCTGGTTTGTGAGATATGCTTGTTTGAAGCAACCTATGTTTGTACACAGTGCGACCTCACGTACTGCAACTTCAAACAAGTACCACAGATGCCACATAACATATTAGAGGCTCTACCATAGCTCATTGGAAAGATATAAGTAAGGTGTATTTCCTTACATATAAAGCAAGGATATCTGGCCTTTCGACACTCAACCATAGAGTCACTCATTGACGGAGTTTCATCACTATGAAGACCAGAGACTGATGACATGGGGTGTTGGGAAGCCTCAAAACACACTTCTAAAACCTGATACAGACCATGATAATCTTTTAGAAGATGGTCACCCTTGCAAAGTCTACAAGGGAACTTAGGCTTACGAGGTGTTCTTGCGAGCAGTTTAACACTCTTAGCATTACGATCAGTGTCCGATGGGTTTCCAACATGATGATCAGAGGTTGGAGCTATGACATTTTGCTTAGTGTTCTTCTTCTTAGCCTTCCCTTCCATCTTCTTCTTCTTAGCCTTCCTTTTTGTCTTCTTCTTACTCGCCTATTTACTAACAGCCAAGCTTTCAACATCTTAAGAGGAAGAAAGGGAAGTTGATTCAACATTCGAGGAAGAAGGAGAAGGATTAACATGAGGTCGATGCTCATGTGGTGAAGGACCTTGATCCAGCACAAAAGGTGCATTTCGTATAACAAGATTGGAGAATAACCACACAGGTAATCCTATAGTCAATCCGGGAAGACTCAAAGTGTCCATGAAGGGAGGACCAACAACTCCACAAGGGGGAGAAACAAAATACATACCCTGAAAAAGGGGTCTCTTAGCTGGTGGTCCCAAGGGAGTCTCCCATATCTAAACTCTCTAAGAGCCTCTAAAGTACCACACAAATCAAACTCTACTCAATCCTAAAAGCCACAAGAAAACTGTGTGAATAGGGGTGGATCAAAAGTCAAGATTCTCATAGGATTATCAAGGATTCACAACTCGCTATATACCGCAGGATCCAATAGTAAAATGCAACAAGGAGGATTGGGACCATACCCTTTCCTGAATACCTGAATACCTAGACGACACGTGCGTAGTAATTCCCCGAGTGTTTTTCTCGGTATATTGTGATGCCAAGATGACCAAAAGGTTAACTCAGTTGGTCACATGAATCCTAACAGGGTCTCTTGATATACACTAGGTACGGGGGAGCTCAACTCCGTAGTGGTGATGTCTAATGCACAACTGCACAACAGGAGCCTTCTGATATACTACCAAGTACGTGAAGTAATTTTCTATATACTCGAAGGTATGTGAAAATCCATTTGATATATTGGTTGGTACGTGGAAGAGCTACAAGCCCTCGAGATGCAGTGTAGGAAATAAACGACAACTGCCACGCTTAACGACACCAGAACACGTCTCTAACTTACAAGCATTTACTAAATGTTTTTAATCTTAATCTAATGTTAATTTTATCTTATGCGTTTAAGTGGATGCATGAGGTGTATACTAGAAATGTAAAAAGAATGCAAATCCTAGCTACATGACGATGCACATTTTTCTTTCGCTTTTCAATGAAAACTACTCAAGGTAAGGAGAGATTTATTCTTTCAAACCAAAATATGAACCGAAGCAACAATGAAAATAAGAAATCCTTTCTATAGTGCAATAACTCTAACTTTCTTCAATAATAGTCCAAAAAGAGCAATGAAATCAAAGATGCGACAATTCTTGACGATGCATAAAACAAAGTAAAGAAGCACCTCAATTTTCAAATGCTTGTATCACAAATGAAATCTGATAACTAAACTCTTTTCAGATCTACAAACAGAAAATGAGAGAACATCTACAACACTCTAATCATTCAGAAATCCCAAAAGAAAGATAATTTGTCTCATTCAGCCCCCGAAGTATGATACTTTGCCTCCCAAAGGATGAGATTTTGCCTCCCAAAGGATGAGAGTACACCTCCCAAATGATGGTATTTTACCTCCCAAAGGATGATAGGGATCACCTAGAAATTCCACCAGCATAAGAGTACCATAGTCCTTCCTCCCTTCACAATGGAGACAAGGTTCAATTTATAAGGCTAAAGGGATAGAGGAGGTTGAATATTAGGAGGAGGGGTCTAAGGGATCCTCCCAACAGGTTAGGGATCCGAATTCCACCTCACCCATAAACTAGGGATGATCCTCCACCTCATCCACCTTCGAGAAGGGCCTCAAAGCATCAAATTTTTCCCTCTAAACACCCCTGGTGCACCATGTTGTAGGAGATAGAGTGCCAGAGAGGGGTTTACACACCTTGCAAAAGGGGAAAGAGTGCTGGTGGTGCTTCTTACATGAAGGGAAAGAGTGCCAGCAAGGGGTTAGTGAACCTGCCCTTAGTAGGAAGAGCACCATCCTTCCTAGAGGGGGGAAAAAGGGTAGGAACAACCTCAGTTTCAATTCAGTTTAGCAGAGGGAACTTTAGGGATTAGGCACAAGGTTGACACTTGGCTCAAGATGACGATATTTCGGTGTAACAATGATGGATAAATGACTACAAGACAAAAATAAAATGACCACCAAGCTATAAAAGAAATGCCCACTGGCTTGAGTAGAATTCCTGCAAAAATAACTAAATGCCATGCAGAAAATATGCCACAACACTCAATGGTATGATCACTATGGGTATGATTATAGGCACTACAATGAACTAAAAAGGGTAGTCTCACTGTAGATATGAATTCAATCAAATGGTCAATATCATATTCAGTCAAAGCCTTCATCCAAGAAATATTTATTGAGCTTGAAGGCTTAGAAAGAGCAGTTTCTTGAAGTCTTGGGATGAGCAGATTATTGTAATTGGAAGAAATTCAAATGTGTTGCAAAAAAGAATTGATAACAGATATTCTCTCAGAAAGTGACTTGATAATTTACTTAAGCAATCTCGGATATGTCAAGACAATTTTTAATCAAGTGTTATCCATTTTCAGGAGCAACATTATGTTCTTCAGCAGAGATTAGTAATTGAAATGTTGAAAAATACTTGTATATTCCTACAAGTGAATATTGTCCACAAACTATTATGCTAATAAAACGCCTGTAGGTGCTAGTAGTCTGAAATGAAATGTCCGCCAGGCGATAGATATGAATTTTTTGTAGTTCTAAAATGCCTGCACAGATGATTTAAATGCACGCAGGTAAGTAAAGTACATAGGAAAATGCACATAGAGGTGAGGATGTGCCAAAATATTTGAAGAAGAGGTAAAGTGACCACTGGATAAATGCCTACAAACATTGAAACATGTCCACAGTCAATGAGAGAATGTTTCCTTACATACAAAATGCCTTCTTATGAGAACAAAATTCCCACTGGGATATCTAATTTGTACGCATAGTGTGACAGAGATTTAAATGTACAAAACGCCTGTAGTTGGATAAAATACTCACATAAAGTGTCCACAAGTGTGAAATAAAATTCCCGCCAGGATAATGAATTGATATTTCAAGTTAATATAAGTGATCTCCATGGTCAAAATGCCCGTAGGAGTCACCAACTTCCAGCCATTTTGAGTGACAAGTCAGGAATGGTAAGGACAAATTTATGAAATATTTGTAGCTTTGAAAATTCCTGCACCAGTTTGGAAAATTATCCACATTTGATTGATTGAGTATGCCTGCCAAAGTTAAAAGAATAGTAAATAATACGAAATGCCCGCCTGGGAAGTGAAGGTGCTAAGTAGAATGCCTGCCAAGCATCAAATAATCCACGCAGAAGTTGTGAAGAGAGAAAATTGCATGTCTTGAAGTAAGGTTGTCTGCCTGCAACATAAATAAAAGGTTCAAACATGCCCATCAATCTCAGTGAGAAACCAAGTGTGATTTGGGAGAGTGTTGATAAAAGAAATATGCTTGTGATGACTGAGCTTTGAAGTAGATAAGTTATGTTCATAAGCTAGTGAATAGATTTGTCAAAAGTGGTTACCATATGAGTTAAAATGCCCGCACTAACTGAGAATTTGTCTGCATATGTGGAGGAATTCCCACTTTATAACAAATCATGTACATAAATTCCCACACATTCAAAGAAAATGCACACAGATGATATGAAATGCCAGCTAGACTCTAGAAGGAGTGTATGATGTGGTATATCAGAGAGGGGGAGAAGTCAAGCATATTTGTACAATAAATATGGAAAATAATCACCTCAAGAAGCAAGAGGGAGAGTATTCAAGCATCCAATTCTTTTTGGGTAATTTTTTTGGTGGTTGAGAAGTTCACCCTTTGTCATTAATGTCAAAGGGGAGAGAAATTGAAGATTGTTGCCATCAATGACAACAAGGGAGTTTGTTGAGCATTGGTTGTCATTGATGACAAATCAATAATGACAAAGGAATACAAAGGATGATGACATGTTGGTGATATGGCAAGAAGGACAAAATGACCCATTCTGTGGTCATTTTGGGTTTGATGGGGTCATGAAACCCACACATCATGTTCATGTGATCCTTAAAGTTCGTTTCATGAAGTCCTTGTTGTAGATGATGGCATGCTCATGTAGATGGCTTGAGAAGACCATGATAGCCTTGTAAGAATCCCACAATGAGGAGATGAAGTCGCCTGCGAAGAGAACTTGTAATTTAAAATAATAATCATAAAAAAATTGTGAACAAGTCAACTTGACAAGTTTTTATTTAAGTCGGATTCAATAAAAATAAAAATAAATTACTTTTATGTCAGCCCAAAAATATTATGGTAAATGAGTATAAATAGAGGCCTCACGCCCTCTTTTTAGGTGTGTGAATTTGAATGAATGTGCTATGAGATTTGTTTGGGTGAAGAGAGGGACTGAGGCAACAACCATAGAGTGTATGGATGTATGAGGAAACTGCAGCATGAAGGAAGTTGATTTCATCATTGGAGGAAGCAAAGGAACCACGGTTGAATCTCTTGCAAATCAGCGCAACAGTTATGAGAGGAAAATATAGGAGGGAACACTCACAAAAGAGTTCACGGAGTATATATTTATCTTCAAGCTCATTGATGCTATGTTCAGTTGTAATGGAATTTGTGGGGCTGATTTGACAATGCATTCATATCTGATGGGACTGTCTTTTATGAGGGGGTATATACACTATTATTGAAGGGCTACGTTCTCATTTGTGGGAAGACTTTGGGTTTTTCGGAGGTTGCACTCTCTTGTGGAGTGGGAAAAACGTTTGTGGTGAGTTCAATAATGTTTCAGGAGCTATATCCCTCATTTTAGTTGACGATTTGAAGAGTTACAACCTGTTGTAGGGTGGTTGTGGAGCACTATTGTGGGAAATACATCTGTTGTGTCTCAATATATCAGTTCTAAGCACTTGAGGAAGTTGTTCCAGCTTGTAGCATTCACATTAAAAGGGATGGTACCTTGTTGAGGGTGTTTTCTCCATTGTGTACTAGTTTCCAATCATACAACTCATTCAAGCTAAGACCATTTTAGGAACTGTGTGCTACTGTAAATTGTTGCAAACTTTATTCAAAGCTACATGACTGCAGATGATTATAACGATTGTGATATGACATGATAGTGGATAGATTGATGGACATTGTGACAAGACAATGACAATTTGAAGACCTGATTGATGACATGATATGTGATTGAATAACATTGGTGGCCAGAGAACAATGTCAGAGTTGATAGATTAGTGACATGACTGTGGACAAGTTGAAGACATGACTGTGACAAGTTTATGATCAGAGATGACAAGGTGAAAGGATTATGTGTAGAAGATGAATTGACAAGGATGATCAGATTGGAAAGACAGTGACAAGAGAACTGTGATGTGACAATAATATTTATGTAATTGCAAGATGGGTCTTGCAACCTCATTTTTCAGTCGAACCTGAGAAATAACCAAGCTGGGTCTTGGAATAGGATTTGGTGCTCTTGAATTAGTTGAAGCTTGTACAGACCCCAAGGTTGTGGCATTTCCATGTAAACATATCACATTAGATATAATAAATATTACAATTTTATCATTTATGATGTATCTCTTATAAATTGTGATGATGGGTTGATCGGCTGATGATTATGCATTTGGTTTTAAGTTATTGATGATCTATGTTTAAGTTGTTGTAAAATGAAATTGGTATAAAGTGGGGCCACACTGATTCACCCACCTCTCAGTGTGGTATTGTGTCCAACATTAATTTCCAACCATAGTCTTTATTGTCAAGTTTGTCAATAGAACTTCATTTAAGCCATGATGGATGATACTTTAATCCTTTCATATGTAGTTTTAAATGTTGTTGCTACACTAATGCATCATGTTCACAATGGATAGGTTCATATATTTTAGTTGATTGAGAAGGGGTTGGAGTCCTTGGCTCATGGATTCTCCAATTGATTATCAAATACATAAGAATTTATGTCAAGGATGCCATGTGCTGGCCTTTCCAATGACATAAAATCTCATTGTATAATATCTTTGTTTAATAAAATGTTTTAATGTTCCTGGGCCATTTTCCCACTTGTGCTACTGAGTCTATTGTACCCTACAACTGGAATTAGAGTGCAATGTTCCATCACTATATCATTGGAATGTCAATGACCTCATCACTGCTGGTTATTGTTCCCACTTATGCAGTTTAAAGACCATAATCCATTATCCACGTCTTCTTATCAAGGTGTACTATGCTCTATTGTTCATAGAGTGAAAGTTGTAGAGGCATGCTAATCCTGAATATTTCCACCATTGGCGAACAATACTCTACACAGCAGTAGAGACTTTAAGAGGGTGTAGATCCTTATGCATGTAGAATATCGAGAGCCACCGGTGCCATGTGTATGCTGCGCTCCATACCCCATACAGCTCCATGCATACATGATTTTATTGCATCTATACGGTGTATTCTATGGAGTGAACTCTTGATACACCATACGATCGTATTCCTTCACATTCTTCTCCATACGTCGACAACGGACGTATCAATCCATCTCAAAGGGCCCTCAAAAACAGCGCATCCGTCCTCGCAAATCCGATTCGATCGCCAAACAATACTCTACATGTAGCAGAGCCTTTAAGAGGGTGTAGACCCTCATGCATGTATAATATCGAGATTCGTTGGTGCCATGAGTATGTTGCACTCCATACCCCATACACCTCCATGCAAACAAGATTTGATTGCATCTATACGGTGTATTCTATGGCATGAACTCTTCATATGCCATACGATCGTATTCCTCCACATTATTCTCCATATACCGACGACGGACGACTCAGTCCAGCTCAAAGGGTCCTCAAAAACAGTACATCCATCCTCACAGATCCAATCTGATCCGAGCTGATTTGATCAAGCAGGATTCTACAGATCCGATTCACACCAACATTCAATGTGGTAGGTTTCAAACTACAATACTCTCTGGCGTGCCATACTATCTAGCCAGTCTGACCCTAATCGTTGGCGAACATCTCAGGTGCTTCCCCTTCGCATTAGTCTTATGTTGTTGTAGCCATCCAAACAAGCTCTGCAAGGAAGGAACAAGCTTCACGAGGAAGGAACAAGCTCTGCGAGGAAGGCTGGTGTCCAAACAGGTTCTTCTTTACCCTGTATCTATAGAGTATTGTTCGCCCTCAATTCCGACCCAGACCTTTTAAGAGGAAACATCAGGGGTAAAGGTGATATGTTGTAGTAAATTATTTTCCCAGTCGTTAATACATCATTTTAACCGTTTAACCTTTTTTTAACCATTTAACCCTAAGAAGCACAGTGGATAGTGTTTGCCAAATGAAACCCTATACTAATAAGAAAGCGATTAACCTCCCTACGATAGTAGAACCACGTGGTAAGTGAATTGCTATTGGTTCCTACGATATTGGATGGACATTGATCCCAATTTCTAAAACTTATTTACCTTATTACTGCATTGTGTAGTGGAGGCCCTACTAGGTGATGTTGTGATCCACATATTTCATGATGGTCTTTTTGGAAATCTTGGATTATTTTTATAATATTTGGGAGATGGTCTTCCAACTGAATAATTTATGTACTCCTATAAATATTTAAATAACATAATCATGTGAAATGTTTTAGATCCGATGTATATATCTTAATCTATACAAAATCATTTATATGACTATTGTAAGCTGGTTATAGTTCACCCTCAATAACATGTGATGTGATTATACAAAATTATGTGAACTCCATATTTCGGATAGAGAGTATAGGAACACCACATATTTTATACAAACGCCATAACCTAATTCACTTGCTCTTCATAGGAATCATATCCTGTTCCTTTACTCTCGAAGAGATTATTACAACCACGCAAAACTTTTGTTGGAATATTGGGCAAGGCGGCTTTGGAACTGTATATGCTGGTAGATTGCCAAATGGAAAAACTAAAGCTGTTAAAGTGCTCTCCTTGTTCACCAAAAAAGGAGTTCACCGATTCCAGAATGAAGTAATTATGAGGTTATAAAACCATGTAATAGGATTCAATTTTACATTGACATTGACAGTGGTGTGCACCAGTCGTAAAATAATTGGAAGTTGGTATCTTTCGTAATTTATTGTAATGAATTTTTATAAACAGGTTGATATTTTGTCTATAGTGCATTATAAGAAGTTGGTATCTTTAATTGGATATTGCAATGAATCTAGAGAATTCATGCTTGTCTACCAGCACATTTCTAGAGAATCATTAAGAGATCACCTTTATGGTAAATATTTTGTTGGACAATATTCTTTGATTGAGTCATTGCATATTAACAGAATTAGTGCGATCATAAAAAAAAATTATATTTGATTCTATCTTTTTCTAGGTATTGACCTAGAAATTTTCGATCTAAATTGGAAAGCACGATTGAAAATAGCATTAGATGCTACTCAGGGTACATATTCAATAATTTCATTATTTTATGTTTTTATTATAGTGAAATTATTCGATTTCTACTCTTTCTCATTATATATTGCTGCTATTTTTAATTTAAGGACTGGAATATTTGCATGTGGGTTTCACCCTAAAGGTAATTCATAGAGATGTCAAGTCTTCTTACATTCTTTTGGACAATAGTTTGAATGGAAAACTTTTCGATTCCGGTCTCTCGAAGATGACCATTGAAGGGGAGGTGACTCATGTTACCACTACGGTGAAAGGAACTCCAGGATACCTAGATCCAGAGTAAATCCCCCATATATCGTGCATTCTCTTTGCAATTTTGTTTATTCTTAAAGAATTCAATTAATAGATACATGGTAAAGAAGAACTTGTTTGGACGCTGGCTTTCCTCACGGAGCTTGTTCCTTCCTCGTGAATTTTGTTCCTTCCTTGCAGAGCTTGTTTGGACGGTTGCAGCAACATAAAACTAATGCGAAGGGGAAGCACCTGAGATGTTCACCGGTGATTATGGCCATATTGGATAGATATTTTGGTGCACCAGAGAGTATTGCAGTTCGAAACCTACCACATTGAATGTTGGCATGAATCAAATCTGCAGAAGCCTGCTTGATTGGATCGGATCGGATCTGCGAGGACGGTTGTGTTGTTTTCGAGGACCATTTAAGTTGGATTGAGCCATCTGTCATTGGTGTATGGAGAAGAATGTGGAGGAATATGATCATATGGAGTATGAAGAGTTCATGCCATAGAATACACCGTATAGATGCAATGAAATCGTGTATGGGGTATGGAGCAGAGCATACACATAGCGTCGACAGTTCTCAATATTCTACATGCACGAGGGTTTGCACCCTCTTAAAGGCTCTGAAACCTCTTAAAGGCTCTGCTGCATGTAGATTATTGTTTTCCACCACTATTGGTCAAGTGTATGCTCCCACGAATAGATGATACAATTGCTCGAGAAACCACGGGTTAAAAAAAAATAGGGCGTAAATGTTGAAGTTTAATATTTTGAGGAGGGAGTTTTGTTGAGTCTCCTCCGTGCAACATGCTTGACGCCTTATTTTCTATGCATCTCTTCTATTATGTTACCATGGTTGAAGTGTGATCCTTAGTCTCTTTCCAACGAATATTGGAGAAGGCGTTGGGTTTGACATGAAAGAGACTATAGTTGAAGGGATATTCTTGGAGGAATATTTATGATCAAAAAATATCTAGTGTATTCTCCATTTTTTGTGTGGGGTTTCTTATATAGAAAAAAGAAGCAACAAAGGGCATGCAAGACTAACTACAGACCTTCGTTGTTTGTATTTTGGTTGTGAGGAATCCAAGTGGTCATGCCGTGGGGGATGTGTTTGCCTTGGCCTGCAAGTCAATTAATGGGAAGCGTGTAGCTACTGTTGAATATCACTACACTTGTGTTTTGGTTATCGTTGGATCTTTGTCCTCATGGATACAAAGAGGAATACCATGACCACAATTAATTTTCCCATCTCAATCATCAAAGAGTTGGGTGCATAGGAAAAAGAAAATTGAGGTATTTAAATCACACATTTCCTTTTTGGTTATTGAGGTTCTCAACTTTTATGTGTTATATGTTGGAAATATTAATTAATCACAGATCCGTAAAAGATTTTAGCCAACTCTATCAGAGTCCGTATCTATTCAGTTTCTATTAGACAGTCTGACAGAATATGAAGAGTTCACGTCTCTCATACATAAATGAGTCGAATTAAATTTATGAAGCTAAGTTTGTAGGTATATAGTTATTACAGTCTTTAATGTTAAGTCGGTAGATTCATGGAGAAGCAATTTTAGTTTTCCTATATATATAAGAAGAAGATTGTAAATTAGTAGAAGAGAGTGAAGAGAGAATTCTAAGATAATTTTGAGAGAATAGAGTTGAAGCTGAAGCTTCTGTGTGTTTGAAAGTGTCGAGAAGCGAAGCTCTATAAAAGGTGGAATATCTCTGTAAATTTTCAAGTTTGTATTTACAGCAAATAGTTCTATATTATGTCCCGACAAGTTTTATAAATCCATTGTTATGGTTAAATGCATGTTTTATTTAGCCGCACATTCTCTCCAAAATTACTTGAGTAAATGTTGTTTACATTTACAGGTTAAGTGAAAGACATTTTGAATCCATAAACATTTCATCGAGTAAAAAAAAAATTTATGACAGAGTGGTCGACTCAAGTCTTCCTGAATGTTTTGTTATGTGATTTTGTAATTTTGTCAAAATATTGTTGTGTCGAGTTTTACTCCATTTTATCGGTCGATGAAAAATAATTTTAGTTTCTTAAGACTTTAGACTAAGAAATCTCCTTTGTAAAAGTTCACCCAAAAGTAGTTAAGTCGAAGTCAGTCGATCGGAGTAAAACAGTCAAGTAAGTCGGTCGAAGTAAAATGGTCGAGTAAGTTGGTCGAAGTAAACCTGTCAAGTAAATCGGTCGAAATAAAACTTGTCAAAGTCGAATAAGTCGGTAAAACTGACAAGTAATAACTTGTATAGGTAAAATGAATCGGGTCAAAAGTCCGACCAAATTTCAACTTGTTTAGTCAGAGTTAGAAAAGTTTTACCCAATGAGTAAAAAGAGGTCGAAGTCCCGACTTGAAAATTTTATGACTGAGCGGTAACTCAACTTTAGCCATCGCAAAGTTGTTAATTGGTATCAGAGCAGTTTTAGGAAATAAATCTTGTCTTAAAAAGTGGAAATGTATTTTTCTAAGGAAAATTTAAGAATTAAAAATGGCTTCCATTTCTAGTTCAAACATATCGAGTTTGCACACTCCAATTTTTACACGAAAGAATTATGAATATTGGTCTCTAACAATGAAGGCTTTGTTCAGAGGTCAATATGTTTGGGAAATTGTCCAGTATGGTTATGTAGAAACTGCAGATCAAGTGACATATAACAATCTCACATAAGCTCAGAAAGATACCCTAAGGGAACATAGGAAGAAAGATGGAAAGGCTTTGTTCTACATACATGAAGCCATGAATGAAAGCATACTCCCCAGAGTAGCAGTAGCAATTACCGCTAAGCAGGCATGGGACACATTGGAAACTTCCTATCAAGGTTTGGACAAGGTAAATACTTCCAAGTTGCATATTCTTAGAAGATATTTTGAATCTCTATCAATGAAAGATATAGAGTCAGTAGATTCATTCTACACCAGATTTGTTGTTCTAATTAATCAACTAAAATATCATGGATAAAATATAGAAGACCAAAGGGTTGTTGAAAAAATTCTCAAAAGTCTTTCCCAAGATTTGAATCCTTGGTTGTGACCTTGAAAGAAAACAAAGACATGTCGATGTTTACCATTGATGAGTTGCAAGCTTCACTCATCAATAATGAACACATAATAAATAGATCAAATACATCATTGGAAGGTGCATTTGCAGTATAGTCATACATATGTTGTGGTAGAGGCAGGGAGAGAAACAACTCCATAGAAAGAGGAAAAAGTTATTCCAAAGGAGGACGTGGAAGAATTCCTGTGAATGTCATTCGTAGAGGAGAGAATCAGAACCCAATTCAGCCAAGTGGTCACAAGCATGATAAATAAAAAATTCAATGTCATTATTGTAAGAAATTTGGTTATTATGCATATGAATACAGGAAGAAACAATATGACCAATGAAGGAAAAGCCCAAATCAGTCGACCAACACCAACACTCCATCGAGTACAATGTTAATCGCATATGCATCTCCAATTGAATTCAATAAATTCCAAGAAATTCCACATGACATATGGTACTTAGATTCAGGATGCAACAATCATATGACTGGTAATTTAAAAAAAAAATAGTCTAGATAATTAAGTTCAAACTGATGTTACACTTGGAAATAATGTCCAAGTCACTATTTTGGGAAAAGGTATTGTTGCTATTCTAAACAAAAAGCGGGAGAGTAAGTTTATTCTTGATGTCTATCATGTCAAAGGTCTAAAACATAATTTTTTAAGCATTGGACAACTGATACAAAAAGGATACAAAGTCTACAAAAAAAATAATCACTGTTTGATTAAAGACAAGCTTCCAAGCAACCAACTGCTAGCTAAAGTGCCAATGACAAACAATCGTTTGTTTCCCTTGAGGATAATTCCAGACATAAAAGGAAATAAAAATACAAGAGCTGCATTCAAGGTAGAAAGAAAAAAAGCAAACATGCATATCGACAAGAAAGAAAAGGATGGTGCTGAAATTCAAGCAACATTTCAAACAGAAGTTCATGATTATTCCTGGATGTGGCACTTCAGATTTGGACATCTAAATTTTGGTGGGATGAAGCTACTGCACACAAAGAATATGGTGAAAGGATTTCAATTAATCGAAAAACCAAAAATAGTTTGTGAAGGATGCATTTTTGGCAAGGAACATAGAGATACTTTTCCAGTCAGAAAGTCATATAGAGCATGCACACCACTTGAGATTGTGAACTCTGATATTTGTGGTCCAATCCAGAAATCATCTATTGGTGGCTACAATTATTTTATTACTTTTATTGATGACTACTCAAGAAAAACATGGGTATATTTTTTGAAACATAAATTTGATGCATTTAGTTGTTTTCAGTAGTTCAAGGCACTCATGGAGAACCAAAGTGAACGACGCATCAAAATTTTAAGGACAAATAGAGGAGGTGAATATGTCTCGAATGAATTTCTAAATTTTTGCAAGACCCATGGCATACAAAATAAATTCACTGTGCGGTATACACCTCAACAAAACGATGTTTCCGAAATAAAGAATAGAACCAATATGGAGATGGCGCATAGCATGATGGCAGCCAAGCATTTGTCAAATGAATATTGGGTTGAAGCAGTCACAACTGCTGTATATATCATGAATAGGTGTCCGACAAAGAGTGTGAAGAACAAAGTTCCTCAAGAAGTATGGACAGGTATGAATCACAGTGTTTCCCATTTAAAATTTTTTGGTTATGTTTCATATGCTCATGTTCCAGATGAGTTGAGAAAGAAACTAGACAACAAGGGACACAAATCTGAAGACAAAAAAGCATACAAGTTGTATGATCCTATCACAAGGAAAGTGATCATCAGTTGTGATGTTCAATTTGTCAAAAATGAATCATGGGATGCAACTGTCAAGAACAATGTCAAGATTGTGTCGAATGTCGACAATGATGGCATGGCAGAGGAAGTGGTTCAAACACCACATGAAAATAAAAATGTCGTAGCACCGTCAACTCCCACGACACCGCAACATGGTTCAGTACAAGGAATACTGCCACAAGTCGCAGCTCAAGCTACACAGACAAGCACACCAAGAGGACAATAGACTCCATCAAGCATTTCGTCGAGGTCGACATCGACAAAACCAATGAATACACAAAGTCTACATGAGATATATGAAACTGGTACACCAAATGCATTCTCTCTGTTTGCATTATTTTCTCCAATAGATGATCCACTAACATTTGAGGAAGAAGTTGAAGAAGAATTATGGGCACAAGCCATGGATGAAGAAATAGAATGCATTGAGAAGAATCAAATATGGGAGCTAATAGATGTACCGAAATATAAGGATGTAATTAGTGTCAAATGGATTTACAAAACAAAGCAAGATGCTAATGGGAATGTACAAAAGCACAAGGAAATAATGGTTGCAAGAGGATTCACACAGAAACCCGACATATACTTCAATGAAACATTTTCACCTGTCACATGCATGGATACAATCAAAGCAGTCTTGTCCATTGCTGCACAAAAAAAATTGCCTGTTTATCAAATGGATGTTAAGTCATCATTTTTGAATGGCTATCTAGAAGATGAAGTATATGTGTAACATCCACAAGGCTATGAAGTTCCAAGTCAAGAGCATAAAGTGTACAAGCTGAAAAAGGTACTCTATGGTTTGAAGCAAGCTCCTAGAGCTTGGTACAATCAATTTGATTCCTATCTCACTAAAATGGATTTCAAAAAAGTGAAAGTGAACTGACACTGTACACCAAAGTTAATGAGAAAGGTAACATGTTAATTGTCTACTTGTATGTAGATGATTTAATATTTAATGGTGACTTTGGCATAAGAGAATTTAGAACAGTCATGGAAAGTGAATTTGAAATGACTGATTTAGGGCTCATGAAGTTTTTTCTGGGAATTGAAGTCTAGCAGTATGAAAGTGGTATTTTTATATAACAAGCAAAATATGCAAGTGTAGTTTTGAAAATATTTAACATCTATAATTGCAAGACAAGCCCAACACCAGTAATAACAGGTTTAAAAATGAGCAAGGACGATAATGGATCAACTGTAGATCCTACATTGTTTAAAAGGCTTGTTGTAGCCTTATGTATTTAATAACGACAAGACCAAACAACATGTATGTAGTAATTCTGATCTCAAGATTCATTGAGCCACCAAAATACTCTCATTGGAAAGCATGTAAAATAATTCTAAGGTATGTAAGTGGCACAAAAGACCTTGGCATTATGTGTTCAACCTCAAAAAAATTTAAACTCATTTGATACATTGACAGTGACAATTGAGGAAACACAGATGACAGGAAGAGCACATCTGGGTACACATTTCATTTTGGTACAAATGTTGTGTCGTCAGATTCAAAGAAACATCCCATTGTAATTCTGTCCTCAACAAAAGCAAAGTATGTCACAGCTACAAGTGTTGCATGTCAATAAGTTTGGATGATGAGAATTTTGAAAGATCCGATGTAGAACCAACAAGAAACAACAACCATTTTCTATGACAATAATTCAGCCATTGCATTGTATAAGAATCATGTGTTCCACAAGAGAACCAAGCACATCGACAGAAGGTTTCATTTCATAAGAGAGTTGATGAACAACAAACAAATTTGTTTATAATTTTGCAGGTATGAAGTTCAACTTGCATACATCTTTAAAAAACCATTGGGAAGGGATACATTCCAATATCTACGTAGTTATCTTGGAATGACAAGTTCTACACAGTGAACTTTGTCATACCCACAACAAGTTTAAGCTCTGAAACATTTTGTAATGTTTTGTTTTTGAGATCCCCATCTGCTCATAATTAACGGGGAGTGTTGGAAATATTAATTAATCATAGATCCATATCAAATCCCAGTTGACTCTGTCAGATTCTATATCAGTTAATTTTATGTCAGACATTCTAACAAGATGAAGAGTTCGCATCTCTCATATATAAACCAGTCGAATTAAATTTCTGAAGCTAAGTTTTTAGGTAGATAGATATTATAGTCTTTAATGTTAAGTCAGTAGATTCACGGAGAAGCAATTTTAGTTTTCCTATATATAGAAGAAGAAAATTGTAAATCGGTAGCAGAGAGTGAAGAGAGAATTCTGAGAGAATAGAGTTGAAGCTCAAGCTTCTGTGTGTTTGAAAGTATCGAGAGCTGAAGCTCTGTAAAAGTTGAAATATCTCTGTAAATTTCCAAGTTTGTATTTACAGAAAATAGTTCTCTGTTATATCCCGACAAGTCTTATAAATCCATTGTTATGGTAAAATGCATGTTTTATTTAGCCGCACATTCTCTCCAAAGTTACTTGAGTAAATGTTGTTTACATTTACAGGTTAAGTGAAAGACATATTGAATCCATAAACATTTCTCTGAGTAAAATTTTGTTTTTAGGACAGAGTGCTCGACTAAAGTCTTCCTAAATGTTTGGTTATATGGTTCGTAATTTTGTCGAATTATTGTTGTGTCGAGTTTTACTCCATGTTACCGGTCGATGAAAAATACTTTTCATTTCTTAAGACTTTAGACTAATAAATATCCTTTGTAAAATTTCAACCAAAATTAGTTAAGTTGAAGTCATTTGGTCGAGTAAGTCAGTCGAAGTAAAATGGTCGAGTAAGTCGATCGAAGTAAATCTGTCGATTAAATCGGTTGAAGTAAAACATGTAGAAGTTGATTAAGTCAGTAAAAACGACAAGTAAGAACTTATAGAGGTAAAAGGATCAGGGTTGAAGTCTGACCAAATTTCAACTTGTTTAGTCAGAGTTAGACAATTTTTACCCGACGAGTAAAAAGAGGTCGAAGTCCCGACTTAAAAATTTTATGACTGAGCGGTAACTCAAGTTTATCCATCTTAGAGTTGTTAACATTATAGTGCTCCCATGGTTTAATAGTCGAACAAGTTCTCCCATGTTCTAGTGGTCGAGCAGAGATTGGAGGTCAAGATTGGAGTTTATCCCACACATTGTAGCCAAAACTCCTTGTAATCAAGTTGAGTGGTCGCAGATTAAATTTGAAAAGTTTGAAGCTTGAAGAATGCAAGCAAAAGCTCAATATTTGAGAGTTGTAGTTGTGTTTGATGATGTGGACCCAGGTAAAAGGGTATATATTATTACTTATATTTATGTGAATTCTATTACAAGGAAATCAATATTGAATATGTTGCATATGTTGAGAGCATCCTTGTGGATAATGTAGTACAACTTGAAACTTAAATTGAAAATGATCCTAAATATGATGAATAATTCCTTAGTAAAGAATATTTTATTGTAGTTGAGTTGGAAATGAAGTTGATAAATAGTTTGTTGGTTGGTAGAGATCACCTACTTGGACATAAAAACAAGTGGATGAGAATCCAATTCGCATAGAAGTTGTTTATGTTTCTATCGGTGTAGAAGTTGAAGGGATGAAGAAAAAAATACATTTATTTTGATGCAAAATTGAAGTATATTGTTGAATGTCTTGAAAATGCCAAGAATATTGATGATGCTAATTGCTTTGTTGATGAATACTACACCATTGTTACAAATATTGAAAATATTAATGAATTACAATAACAAGAGATGTTGAGATTGTTGAGTAGTAGTAGTTTGAATGTTGAAATAATTTTTGGAATGGAATTCAGTAAGGAATCAATATGGAAGAAGAATTAGTTGAGAGCGTTTTCATGTTGTGGAGTCCGAAATAAATCAAGTTTCATGTTGAGCTGATTTTGTGGATGAAAATCATTGAGCATGTTGAATCTTGTATGATAGTTGAAAAAGATAGTTTACATTTGAAAAATTATGAGTATAGTTGTTATAATGCCAATGAATTTTTTTGAAGATGCAGATGGAAGAATCATGCCAAAAGGACCTCAACAATTATCAAATATGACTATCAAAGTGAATATGAAGATGTCAAAATACACCTGACTCAAGGTTTGGCATCGACAAAGATGGAAAAGAAAGTAACATGTTTAATTTTTGTAATCTTATCTGAGACTCAAACCGGTAGGAAAGTTAGTCATTTCTGAAATTTGATGTTTTGTATGTGGTTGTAAATTAAGTGGGAACATTGGAATTAATTTCCAACGACATTATTTATTGTCGAATCAGTTAGTATGACTTCATCTAAGCCATGATGGACACTAGAGACCTCACAAAAAGTTCAGGGACACTTTAGATGCAATCTTAGTTTCGAGAAATGCACGAAATTTTAGTAAATCCAAAACACACTAGAGTTTCTTTGAACTAGGCATGGGTGGGCCCGATCTTGCCATGTCATTTATCATGCTAGATAGGAAATGAATCTCTTGAGCATTATGTCTTTCTATAATGCTCGAGTGTTATAGAGCGAGCATTCTATTTAACATATAAAGAAAACCCAAAAGGGGTTGCAATATCCATTCTGTGTTTCACATCCAGCATCCAAGATAGTTGCAGGTGAGGAGAGGAAAAATTATCATGCATTTATGGCTTCTAGGTTGGAAGAGGAGGGTAAATTAGATAGGTATGAAACAATATGCTCTTCAATTTTGACTCTTTCCGTTATAAACATTTTTTTATATCTCCCAAAATTTAAATCCAATTAAATGAAACCCAAAACTAAATTTTCATAATAAAATTACATAGTAAATACATACCCATAGTCTAATTATATTTATGAAATATAACTAAAAATTTCTATCCCATCCCAAGACTATCATCATGGTTAAATCTTCTTTTCATCTAAAGCTTACCCTACAAACTATTAAATCCATCATACCTTCTTCCAATCCTTCAATCCAAATATTTGCGCATTGTTTCTTCTTCATTTCCCCATTATAAAATTTAATGAGAAATTCAATGGCTAAATTCCCATAGATATTGAATCTTGTACAGTCTGAAAGGTATTTGTACATAGTATCAACTTCCCATCTCTATTCCCATAACCTCTACCAAATTCTCCTTTAATTCAATATCAATTAGGATATGAGCCACTGAGTGTGAGGTATCCACTTTAATATGCTTATCATCTTCTAAAAAGTCAATATGTTATTCCCAATAGCCTTAATTATTTCCATAGTCTAGAGTTCTAGCACTAAAGAAACAAGTTTTACACACATAGGATGCATGAATTTCTCTTTGAGATAGCATCAAAACTAGGAATCTATTTCTCCAAGGTAAAATTTGGTTGAATTACTCTGGAACCATCCAAACCACACAATATTAAAAACTTCTTCTTTACCTTTCAAGTGGAATACCAACCAATTTTTTACAAATGTGTGAACCTTGGCACATGCACCCTAACACAAATTTCCACTCACTTCTACCATTTGACTCATTTTTACATATTCACCTAAAACTAAATTAGGTTTCAATGACAACAATTTTACATACATGCTTCCTCTTCTTCCCACATTAACCACTAGGTTATTACAAGTTCCTGCAGACCTCCTTATTATCCCTTATTTCCTTCCTTTTTATCATAGTCATGTTTTAAAATACTCTCCTTCAAACCACGAGAACTTTGAAGGTGCCTCAACACCATGACAATAGTTTATGTTGATCCTTGGACAATAAATTACACAACCAATTGTACGATTGCTACAAAACTTGGTTTCACTCCCTTGATCATAAGAGGTCCTTATCCTAGAAAGCTACATAATTATTGTAAGAAATCTCCTTAACATAATTTTGAAACTCCAAGTAGGAAAATATAATACAATCACATATATATTTTTTGCATGAAGAATTGTATAAAAGTCATTTGGTGTGTTCAGTCATGTGTTTGTAAGTATTTTGCTTATGAATGTGTGTTCAAAGTTTAATAATTGCTTTATGTTTTCCTAATGCGCATTGGATTAATGAATGTTAAATTACAACCTACATCTCTCCTTCAAAATATAGGTTAACCCATGCAACCCTTTAAAACATGTCCCTTAAATCGCAACCATTCCAACTCTTATAAAATGTCACTCACCATTCATATAATCCATTTAACCGCTAAAATTTAACACATATAACCCCTACCCCATTTACTCCATAGGTTATAAAAACCCACCTCAACATAGTTAACTAGTAACCTATATGTACTCAACAAATGCCTAGATATTATAACCCAAAACAACTAGTCCCTACAAATCTATACCATACATCCCCAAGAAGATTTTTGTTATTATAGTATATTGAGATGATATTTATGTTTGTAATGGACTAGTTATTGCACAATATTTTTACATTTTCCATTTTCAAGGGATGTCATTATAGAATGTATATGTTTCTATTGTTTTTTTAATTGTAGTGGTGAGAATGGATACACACACAGATATACAAAGAGAATTACAAAGGCTCGAAGACATTCGAGGCTCAATTATTGTTGTTTACGATAGACATCGCTTGCTTGCATCTAATTTGGATGTGATAATAGAGACCTTTAGCCTGTCATATGGTGTGATTGAGGAAATTACCACATATATAGGGAGAAATAGGAAAGAATATTTTGATGGGAATAGCTACAATAAAGTCAAGAAATTGAACATAACAAAACAACACATAATTTACCTTTTTAGAAATCCATGGAACAATCAACTCTTGGAATTAGGCGAAACACATATTTATATTGAGTGGTGTACATATCAACCATTAATAGATAATTGGATGGACAGATGGTATATAATATCTAGGTATACCTAGCACAAATACCTAGATATTATAACCACTCCACATCCTCAGCCTTACAATATTGATTGGATGAAGGATGGACAGGATCTAAGAATGACACGCTAATGCAGACTCACCTACTTTATCAAGCCTTTTGAAGATGAAGTACTCTGTGACGTGGAACTGCTTTCCATAGCTGACACCCTATTCAAAAAACCTTACCTATGGGATCGACACGGTACATATCACTCATGGCCATAGAAGGTGATTGTCAAAATTCAGAATCAATGGTGCGACATACCAGAGCGACAACCCACATCAACAGTTGCTATGATAATTTCCAAACAAACAAAGAGTATTATCAATCATGCTTAGAAGTTTGCATTAATTATGATAAAGCATCAACATTCAAGGAAGATTGCAACAATAAGTTGACTCACTGACCAGTGCAGCTCCCAAAAACAACAACATATCAACCACATTCTTGAGGAATACTGGAAGGTATTTCAAGAGTCAAACAAAGTACCTATGCATTTTCAAGTAAAACACTCCATTGAACTTGTTCCTAATTCTTCAATATATAACACATCTGTTTACAGAAGATCCATTCTCGAGAACAAAGAGATTCATAGACAAATCTAGGATTTGATAAGCAAATGTCACATCTGCCCCAGCTCCTCTCCTTGTGGAAGTCGAGTTGTCCTAGTTCCAAAGAAAGATGGGAATTGGCACCTGTGCATTGACTATCAGGATCTCAAGAAAATGTTAGTAAAGAACAGATACCCTCTTCCAAGGATAGATGAAATCATTTATTGTTTGAAAGGTGCTAAGTTCTTTATGAAGCTTGACCTCAAGTCGGGATATCATCAAATTCTGATCGATTCCACTGATGCATGGAAAATGCCTTTCAAGAATAAGGAAGGATAGTTTGAATGGTTAGTCATGCCTTTTAGCTTAACCAATTCACCTGCAACCTTCATGAGATATATGAAAGACCTTCTACGACCTTTCATCGAAAAGTGTGTCATTGTCTATCTCGACGATATATTTATTTTCAGGTGATCATGGGAAGAACATGTAGGACAACTTTGACAAGTCTTCGACAGTATCCAACAACATCGACTATATATGAACATGGACAAATTCTCATTTGTGATGACCAACATCAAATATTTGTGGTATGTAATTAACTATGCAAGCATTCATGTCGACCTAGAAAAAGTACAGATCCTGAAAGATTAGCTCATTCCTAAAAACATTCATGAACTAAGAAGTTTTCTTGGTTTGGATAATTTCTATCGACAGTTCATACTTGTCTTCAGTCATATCTCCTGGCCTTTGAATGAGTTGAATAAAGGAAATGGGAAAATTGTCTTCAAATGGACATCGACACAATAACAAGATTTTGAACAACTCAAAAAAAATATTTGTACTGCACCGATACTTGTGTTACCTGATTTTCATCAGCCCTTTGAGATTGACATGGGCACATGAGACTATGCTCTTGGCGTAGTGATCCCTCAGTCAGGTCACCTAGTCGTGTTTCATTCTGAAACTTTCAATGACACCGTTAGAAGGTATTCAATGTATGACAAAGAACTGTACACCATTGTTCAAGCTATTAAGAAATGGAGACACCACATTCTTGGCAAGGAAACGGTCATCCTCACTGACCATAAACCTTTGTAGTTCGCTCCATCCCAGTCGAAACTACAAACAATTTGACAACTCAAGTGGATTAATTACCTGCAACAATTTCATTTGGTAATTAAATATCTGAAACGAAAAGTCAATGCCGCAATCGATTGTCTCAGTCGACCACTCATTACTTTACTGTCTATAGTGATGAGTATGTAGGGTTACAACACCACTACTTGACCATAATTGTATTCGATATACTGTGACTTCTCCGTAATTTATCGCTAGCTTCAGGCCGACACGATGTCTACTACTGAATACTTTCTAAAGGACACCTTACTATACAAGCTTCAACAGCTTTTTGTACCGACCGAGGAGCACCAGTAAAACCTCATTTGGGATGCGCACTACAGCAAGACTGCAGGACATTTTGGAGTCGCAAAAACACTTTTTATCCTCCAAAAATATTTTTACTGGCCTTAACTTAAATTTGACGTCAACAAGTACATCTGATCATGTGTGGTTTGTGCCATTTCTAAACCGTGGAATTGATGACAGGGACTATACACACCCCTACCAATTCTTATTCGACCATGGGAATCTATTTCTATGGACTACTTGATGAGATATCCTACTATCAAACATTAGTATGACACGATATTCCTAGTAGTCGAAAGATTTTCTAGGATGACTATACTTATTCCATGCAAGAAGACTACGACATCACAACAAATTGCTCAACTCTTCTTCGAACATGTTTGGAAACATTATGGCCTCCCAATGACCATTATTTCTAACATAGATGCTATATTTGTCAGCGCCTTTTGGAAAAATATCTAGCAACAGCTGGACACGAGAATTTCTTTATCGACAACCTTCCATCCACAAACAAACGGACAGACAGAAGTTGTAAATCACTTGGTAGTACAACTACTTCGCATGTACAACTACAAGCATTTTCGAACATGCGAATACATACAAGACATCTACAATCATGCTCAACACAGTTCTACGGGAAAGAGTCCATTTGAGATCTGGTATGGATTTCAGCCCTCAGTGCCTATTGACTTGATCAGTTCATTGACATAGTCAAATGACACTAACTTCAAAGGACAAGAGGTTGAGAAAGCATTAAACTTCAGAGATCAATTCTACAACATCCAGAAGAAAGCACAGGAAATGTTGCAACGAGCTAATGCAAAATCTAAGGCCTGAAATGACAAGCATCATATTCCTCATTCATTCCAAATTTGGGATCATGTATGGCTACATATAAAGAAGGAGCGCTTCATTGATCCATAGAGAAAGATGAAACCTTTGTGATATGGTCCATACAGTATCCTTAAATAGATTGGAGAAAACTCTTTTCAGCTTGATATTCCTGCATGCCTTGGCCTACATCCAATATTTAATGTATATCTACTTCGACCATACCATGCACCATTGTTGGAACATAACGACTTGCAGAAAACAGAACCCAAAGAAATCCATCTAGATGTTCATGAACCTCTTCTTTGCAACACCATTTTGGGACGACGCATACTCCATACAAGGACAAACTCCATTCCCTTGTTTCAAGTGGATAAAGTTCGATAGCTCCCCGCACAAGGAAAATGGTACTCTTATACTAAAGTATGCAACAAGTTTCCTCACCTGAATGAATACATAATGGAGACCATTGTTTCTTAAGGAAGGAGGAATGATCCAACCAACAGTTGGCATGTTGTTAAACTTCGACAAAGTATAGCACTTCGACTACTTTGACTGCTTCGACAGGTTCAACATTGACTTCGATAAGTCTGAACCTCGACAAACCTTGACAGGTTTCACACTTTACATACATCAACTTGGAATGCATTGTCGACACCAACGACTGTCATAAATCGATAGAAGGTATCTGTCTTACTGTCGTCTGCGACAGTTGAACTTCCGAACCGTTATAAATTCTTGTAACTAAATGTAATGGGTAGGCACCCAAGCATCTGAACATTCTATATAAACATGTATATTATTGCAACAATTAACCAAACTTCAGGGAGAAGAAGTAATAATAGAAATTAGTTCGAGATATCCATCTACGCCTAAATTAACAAGGGTCATTGATACTTTAGTTAGTGTCGCATTTACAATAGAAACAAGTCATACAGAGGTAACTATTTCAACATGTGTAAATAGTATAATCATGGGACTATAATTTTTATTCGTGCATGTCTATCTATTTCAGCATTTGATGATTGTAGCCATTAGTAGCAGCAATGCCTGGCCCCTCCAGTCAATCAATGGTTGTGACTGGGCCTCCTCCTGTGGTGATATGTTCATTGATGACCAATTAGTTTTATTCAATTTACATACACATGTTGATAATTGTTGAACTAATTGAGATATGATCATTTAGTTATAGAGCACAATTCTAGAGATTACTTCCATGAGCACACTATGGGCATTGATACCCAGACTGGATTTGGTGAGTGCTTTCCATAAATAATTTGTCCATAAGTTAATTTTTTAAGTTTGTTAGTGGTAGGGTATTAGTGCAGTTGTCTGATAAAAATTCATCTTTGATTTGTAGAATCTAAGATGGATAGCGATCCTAGGGAGATGGTTAATAGAGGAAAGTCAAGGAAAAACAAGCAAAATATTGATTTTTGATGTGTCGTATTGGATATATGTACCTTGTCATAAATGTACATCATTGAAGTTAGGGATACATGTACATTGACAGGACATTAAGGGTCGACTACTTTTCCTTATTTTGTATTATAAACAATCGGTTATCAATGCATGATAAAATTTATTGCATATTTCTCTTGAGTTTCCACTTGTTCTTGTGATGATTTATCTCTTGTACAAATTGATAAATTATGCTACTGAAATTTATATAATTACAACTAAAGTCACTTGTTGCATATTATCTTTTAAGCGATATTTATTCTCTTACATTTATTGCATTGATAAGTAGCATGCCACCGTTGTTTTATAAAAGCATTATCTTAATGGAACAAACTAAATTTATATTTCAATAGTTAAATGAACTCATTACATGCACGCTAATTGGATATCTGATTTAAAATTGTGGTTTTAGTCAATTCCAAGGGGTCATACCCATTGATTAGGATTTTGGTTGCAACGAAAATATGTTGCAACAAAAAAACAAAAGTTAACAAAATAAGTCAAAATATGTTTGAATAATCTTTGTCATGTAAAACATGCTACACATGTCATCAATGTAAGCCTATGAAATTTTCACAAACTAAGAGAAAGTCTAATAAAAGCTACACATTTCATCAATGCTACTATATTTCATCAAATAAAAAGTCGGGTTTTATTCATGGTTTTAAATCCGAGTTTGAACATTTATAAAAATAGTAAAATTTTCACACTTGAATCCCTAAATATACTAGCAAGTGGAATACAAGTGATACTCAAACCATCCCCATGCTTTTGTGCATAACCCTAGTTTGTAAGGCACTAGTTTGTTCCAATATAGTGCTAACCAATAGCTTCTCATGAATTCAGTTTAATAAAATTGTTAAAGACCTAAAACATGGACTTAAACTAAACCTCAGTTTGTTCCAGTATACCTAACAAATAGCTTCTCATGAATTCACATTTGTAAAATGTTTGAAGCTCTAAAACCTGGCCTTAAACTAAACCCTAGTTTGTGAGACCCTAGTTTGTTCCAATATATTGCTAACCGATAACTTCTCATGAATTCACTTTCATAAAATTGTTGAAGCGCTAAAACATGGACTTAAACCAAACCCTAGTTTGTTCCAATATATTTCTAACCAATAGCTTCTCATGAATTCACTTTCATAAAATTATTAAAGATGTAAACCCTAGCCTTACTAAACCCTATTTTGTGTTACATCTTTCATATGTCCATTTTCCACTTGTCATAATCCTAATTCAGGTTTGAGTGTACATTTATCTTTATTTATGGTCTTGAACTATGCCAACAATGACACATGGCACTTCCTCATGCAATGACTTTCCTCCAAATATGTAGAACATGTTGTAAACCATGTTTCCTTGCAAAAAATATCTTAGTGGTAAATCATGGCTCTAAATATGTTGAATGTGCCTAAAAAATAAGTAAATCCCCCAAAAGTCACTTTTTCATTCTTTAAAAAAAAAATTGCACAAAATTCCCTCTTAGAAGGGGTAGATTCATGATCAAACAACCACTTTAATCCCTTGAAGTACAACTCACATCATCAAGTGGACTCCTAGTACTCATACATAAAATACGAAAAGGAAAATATAAAGGAACATACCCATGAAGATAATATGCATAAAATACAAAAAGGAACATATAAGGGAACATACGAAAAGGAACATACCATATTTTTGTTTGGAATACTCGAACCAAGGACATACATGCATCATATTTATCCTTGATGCAACTTAAGTGAGCATCTATGGGGTTACTCTCATATCAAAATGAACATATTTTCCCTAGAATACAAGATTTACACCATTCCCATGCATCACTTATAAGGTAGGGGAACCCAATAACACTGATAGAACCCAATTAGGTTGCTCAGACTGAATTCCGTGCCAACAAAGAAAGTCCACAAATTGTCCCTGAATGGCCCCGAGTGGAAAGTTGCAACTAGGCATAGAATAAAAATAGTAACTTGGATTGTGAAATCATAGGTTCTGATGGATTCACAATGTTAGGTTTCATCTAGGGGAACCCCTCTACGATGATTCAATTTCCCCAAAATGGTCCCATTCTACCATCTTTGGAACTAGGGTTTTGTGTTGTAAAGTCAAATGCCACTTTTGCACAAGGGGGTCAAATTTGAATTGAAATGTCTCAAGTGAATTTGGAAAATATGAATATGTCCAAAGTGTCCAAACACATACATGGGAGCTGACATAACCCATTTATGTTTCCCAATTTGGATTGCATGCCCCTAGAGAAAGTCCACAAATTGTACTTGAATGACCACATGTGGCAAGTTGAAACTAGGCATAGAAAAAAAATCATAACTCAAATATTGAAACCATCGATTTCAATGGATTCAAGATTCCAAGTTCCATCCAGGGGAACTCCTCTATGATGACTCAATCTCCCATAAATGGTCCCATTCTACCATCTCCATAACTAGGGTTTTGCTTTGTAAAGCCAAATGCCACTTTTGCATAAAGGGGTCAAATTTGAATTGAAATATCCCAAGAAACTGTGGACAATATGACCATGTTCACAATTTCCAACACATATGTGGGAGCTGATACAACCTATTTATGCTGCCCAGTTTGGATTTTGTGGCCCTAGAGCAAGTCCACAAATTCTCCCTGAATAGCCCCAAGTGGCAAGTTGCAACTAGGAATAGAAAAAGAAACCATAACTATGATAATCAAACTATTGATTGTGATCAATTCAATATGTTAGGTTTCAAATAGGGGAACCCTTCTATGGTGATTCAATCTCCCATAAATGGCACAGAAATGGTCCCATTATAACATCTATGGAACTAAGGTTTCGCTTAATAAAGCCAATGCCACTTTTGCACAAAGGGGTCAAATTTGAATTTTAATGTCACGGGTGAATGTGGAGAATATGAACATGTCCATAGTGGTCAAACACATACATGGGAATGGACAAAATCTAGTTATGCTTCTCAGTTTGGATTTCATGCCACGAGAGCAAGTCCACAAATTGTTCCAAAGTGTCCCAAGGTGGCAAGTTGCAACTAGGCATAGAACAAAAAATGTAACTCAGATTGTGAAATCATCGATTCCAATGGATTTAGGATGTTAGGTTACATCTATGGGAACCCGGGAACCCCTATACAGTGATTGAATCTCCCAGAAATGGTCCCATTCTACCATCTCCAAAACTAGGTTTTTTCTTTGTAAATCCAAATGCCACTTTTTCACATGGAAATCAACTTTCAATTGAAATGTCCTGGGAGAATGCGGACAATATCAACATGTGCACAGTGGCCAAACACATATGTGGTAGTTTACAAAACCTCATTATGCTACTCGGTTTGGATTTCGCGCCACCAGAGCAAGTCCATAAATTGTCCATAAATGGCCCTGAGTGGCAAGTTGCTACTAAGAATAGAACAAAAAACATAATTCAGATCATGGAACCATTGATTCCTATGGATTCAGGATTTCAGGTTTCATCTAGGAGAACCCCTTTATGGTGATTCAAAATCCTAGAAACGGTCCCATTATACCATCTCCAGAACTAGGGTTTTGCTTAGTAAAGCCAAATGCCACTTTTCCACAAGGGGGTCAAATTTGAATTGAAATGTCTCAAATGGCTGTGAATAATATGAACATGTTCGAAATGGAAAATCACATATGTGGGAGATGATAAAACACATTTATGCTTCCCAATTTGTATTTCGTGTCGTCAAAGCAAGTCCACAAATTGTCCTTGAATGACCCCGAGTGACAAGTTGCAACTAGGAATAGAACAAAAACCGTAACTCAAATCGTGAAACCGTCGATTCTAATGGATTCAAGATGTTAGGTTTGCACTAGGGGAACCCCTCTATGATAATTCAATCTCCCATAAATGGTCCCATTCTACCCTCTCTTGAACTAGGGTTTTTCTCTGTAAAGCCAAATGTCACTTTTGCACAAGGGGTTCAACTTTGAATCAAAATGTCATGGGTGACTATGGATGATATGACCATGTCCACAATGGCTAAAAAAATACATGGGAGCTAAAAGAACCTAGTTATGCTTCTTGGTTTGGATTTTGTGTCCCTAGATCAAGTCCACAATTTTCCCATGAATGACCCTAGGTGGCAAGTTGCAACTACAAATAAAACAAAAATCGTAACTCAAAATGTGAGACTGTCGATTATGATGGATTTAGGATGTCATGTTTTAGCTAGAGAAACCCCTCTATGGTGATTCAATATCATATAAATAGTCCCATTCTACCATCTCTGGAACTAGGGTTTTGCTCAATAAAGCCAAATGCCACTTTTGCATAAGGGGGTCAAATTTGAATTGAAATGTATCGAGAAACCATGGATAATATGATCATGTCTATAGTGGAAAAAATCATACATGGGAGCTGACAAAACCCATTTATGTTGCTCATTTTGGATTTCATGCCCCCATAGAAAGTCCACAAATTGTCCTTGAATGGCCCCGTGTGGCATGTTGTAACTAGGAATAGAACAAAAACCATAACTCGGATCATGAAACCATCGATTCATATGGATTTAGAATGTCAGGTTTCAGCTATAGGAACCCCTCTATGGTGATCCAATATCCCAAAAATGGTCCCATTCTACCATCTCTAGAACTAGGGTTTTGCTTAGTAAAGCCAAATGCCACTTTTGCACAAGGGGGTCAACTTTGAATTGAAATGTCCTAGGTGACTATGGAAAATATGGTCATGTCCAATTTGTCCAAAAACATAAGTGGAGGATAACAAAAACCAATTATGCTACCTAGTTTGGATTTTGTTTCCCCCGTGCAAGAATTACCATGTGTTTCATTGTGCAAAACCCTAGTGTTAATTTCATACAAATTGAAGGTGCCTCCATCCATGTAACTCATAAGATTCAGGAACCCCTATCTGTAATATAATGGAATTAACTTTCTTTCCATTCAATGCATAAAATTTTCTCTATGTCCATTTGCAAGTTTCCCCTTGTAACCATTTAGGGACACATGCCAATTTGGCCCCGCATCCTAAAAGCACCATCGAGCTTTCAAATCGAGATTTGTAAGTTTTGGCATGTGTATTATTCATGGAAAAGGTAGTTAAGCCAACTGAAGTATTTCGTGGTGGCTTTCATGGAATTTAACCCCCCAATCCAAGAATTTCTAGGGTTTGTAGGGTTTAGAATAGAAACTAAGGTTTAGGCTACAAACTAGTGTTTCTAGATATTTGGAAGTTAGCCTTGAAATATTTTGTGTTCCAAAATCATGTCTAGTTAACATCGTTCAATGGGGGCATTGCATTTGACATTAAAGTGATTGGCCATCCTAGGGATTCTACAAACTAGGTCCTAGCATACAAATTACAATTTACATTTCAAACTAGGAGTTAGTCTAAAATCTAGTGTTTGGATACACAATAAGGTTTACAACTGCAATATAGGGATTCTACAAGGCCAATGATGACATTGCAAAGTTTTAAAGTTGTGAATACTTGATACTATATATCACTTAATAAGGGCATTGCATTTGACATTAAAGTGATTGGTCAACCTAGGGCTTCTACAAACTAGGGCCTAACCTACAAACTAAGGTTTACATTGTAAAATAGGAGTTAGTCTACAATCTAGGGTTTACAAGTACAAGCTATGGCTTCAATAAGGCCAGTGATGACATTGAAATGTTGTGTGTAGGTGTGAATGCTTGATACTATACATTTCTCAAACTAGTGTTTCTAGGGTTTAGAATACAAACTATGCTTCAAGATACAAACTAGGGTTTCTAGGCTTGGATCTAGGGTTTCTAGGCTAGGTTCATGGATTTAGGTTTACAGGATTAAACTTGAACTCCTCTATCATGACCTTACCCGAAATGGGAAGTTTTTGTGTGCAAGCTTATGGATTTGCATTGTGTAGAAATTTAGAAGTGATCGACGGTGTTTTGGGTGGACCCTCCACCCATCTGGGATCATTGGAATCTATGGCACAATAGAAAAGAAGAGGGAAGTAGAGTATATATAGAAAATTAAAAACTAACCATTAATTATGAAAACTAGTTGTTAATTATAAAAATTATAAATTAAAATGTGTGGGGATACACTTGAGAAAAATAAGGTTGACAAATTGAATAATATAATAAAATAAATAAACTCTTTTTATTAAAAAAACAGATTTTAATTTATATTTATTTTTATTTTATTTTTTATTTTTTAAACTTAGGTGGAGAAAGTGAAAGGTTAAAAAGATTAAAAGAAAAAAAAAAGGACGGAAAAATGTATTCAATTGTCTATTAATTTAAATGTAGTAGTGGAAAATATTCAAATGAGTAAAAAGGGGGGTTAATTGGATAATTAATAAGTAACTGTTATAGTTTAAAATATAGTTAGAACTAAAAGAAAAAATAAAATAAAAATATATAAGAATAATTAAATATAAAGGGAAAATTGAAAATGGAGTAAAAAGAGAGAATTAAGGGTTTGAATTAATGAAAGAAACCTTACAAACCTAAAAGGTCCACGGGGGGTGGGGGGGGTTTAACTGAGAAAAGATAGAAATGTAAGCATTCATAACATATAAATTAATAAATAAAATAAAATAAAAACAATAAAAACATATGGTGAAAAAGTAAGAAAGAAAGAGTAGTGAATAAATGAGTAAGGTATCAATGGTGAGTAAGTTGATCGATCAAAGGTCTCCAATACTTACTTAGTGTATAGTCATCTTCTTTATTAAATTTGTTAGGATGTTTTTAATTTTGATGGCTTCTCTAATGAGTCTTCATGAATAATGAGAAGTGCAGTCAAGGATTTTAGTTTGATCGAAGCAAATGTGATGTTTAGACTTGAAAGGGTGTTCAACAATTGCAGATTTGTTAACTCGATTATGATTGGTATCGTCAACATGTTCTTTGAGATGGGTTTCAATGGATCTACATGTTTGTTCAGTGTAGGTTTCCCAAATGAACAAGGAATTTAGTAGACACCTTGGGATATGAAGGGATTGGATTTATCTTTAATTCTCCTAAATAATTGCTTAAGGGTCTTATGGGGTTTAAATATAGTTTTGATGTTCTTTTAATTAAAAGTTTAGTAATGTGATCTGTGATGCCATGAATATAGGGAAAAGAGAGAATGCAAAGGGGCGGTGGGGATGGTTTGGCGGGTTTTGTCTTGGGATGCAGGACTTGTTGAAAAGTTTTGTTAATGAAGTGTCTAGATTACCCATTGGTCATGAGGGATTTAGTAAGGTGTGATCTTTATTTATTAATATGTTGCGGGTCAGAGATTCGAAATACTCTGGTTATCAAAGTTTTGAGCACAATTTTTTTTTGAGAAGGGTAGTGATGGGAGTGGGTGTGGAGGTAGCGATCGCTGTGGGTATTTTCTCGATACACTTGATAAGAGAGAGAGAGCCACCTTGTTTTAGGGTGACCAAGACATCAAGAAAGGGAATGGAGTCATCTTGTTGGATTTCCAAATGGGAAGTTGTTTATAGCTTATTTTAACACTTACAATAGGAAGTTTCATGAAAACTTGGGTTGTTGACTAATGTCCTTAAAGGATCAACTTTGAGACTCTAGGTAGAGACAAGGGATAGATACTAGATGAGGGGAAATGGGTGTTATTGATAAATGATTTTAATTTTAGATGTACATTATAATTTATTCTAGGGTTTAGGATACAAACTAATTAGGTTTCTAGAATTTAGAAACATTCAAACATGAAAAATTCATCATTTGGTGCAAGTGGCATTGTGATATATTAGTTTAAGCTTGAAAAAATCAAAATACATGACGAAGCTTGTGCAATTGATCAAGTTGTGTATGTCTATGCAATTTATCAATATATCAAGCTGCCAATTTCTGACTGCAATAGTCAAAATATTAATGTCAATAATCAATAATACATGCATACCACAAACCTGGCTACCTACCTGTGGTCATTCGACTAGACCATAGGGATCAGCTATGATACCAATGGTATCCTTTAACCTCCCATGTTAAGAGTAAGGAGAGAAGTATCATACCTTTTATGAGTTCTTCCTTGGCACTATTTGTAGCTGGAGGTTTGTGCCAGTAACGAAATTTGTATAATGGTGTACAATATGACCTAGTCTATAATATTCAAATACATAACCTTTTTTTGGGAGTGTGGGAAACTTGTGTCAAATATTCTCATTTGATAACCATCAACCCAATCATAAAATTAGTGCCTCCCTTAATGAGATATTGAGGTTATGCTTCCCTTCCAAGCAACGTGTCAACCAATAGTCAGTGCCCCATTGATTTCCTCTCGAGGAAACCACTGCATATATGTGCCCTGCAGAAAATAAAGTTCCAACATAGGATTCAGCTAAATAAACACAACTAGTTGTCAAACATTTCAAAATTATCAAGACATTAATCTAACCTAGTTGTACGAGATCTAATATCTGGTCATAGTCTGGAGAGATACTTGATTGGTCCTCCTTCAACTGGGATAATTCTACAACTATATGTCAACCAATGGGGAGTGATACACTATCCCAACTGCCAAACCAATCTGGGTATTCACTATTGTCCCATTCACCACTACTTCATGGAGAACAAAAACAAGAGAGTTTCATTGTCCACATTTCAACTATAGAATTGTCTGGTGTTCTAACTGAGTGAAATGCATGAGTTCCCTAGACGGTCTTGCACTCATATAATTGTGATCAATCTACATTGAAAACCTCCCAAAAATATCTATGTACATGTTATTTCCTTGTTGACTTGTCCTCTTTCCTTCTTGCTCACTCTCCCATGACTAAAAAACACCATTCAACAATGGTGTTTGCATCTCAGATGAGTGAAATGGTTTTGAACTTCATTGCTTCCGTACATAATGTAGTCTTGATGCACTCATTTGCTCCATTGTGTTCACCTTTTTTGTGTCCAGTCTCAAAATAGTTCCAAATATGTGGCAGTTTGCGCCTTTTATGGAGTATACACAACCATTGGAATACATGGGAATTTTTTAATTTCCTCGCACAACCATTAAACCAAATCCATTTTTGTCATCTGTATATTCATTAGAGGAAATTTGGGGTCTAAAATGGACCTTATAAGAAAACGCGCCAACAATAAATTTTGTAAGTTGGAAATCAAGAACCAATCGAATTTCAATAAAATGAGTCAACCATAATGGTTGAATCGACATATTTGTCATAAAAGAAAACTACTTTTTTTGTTCGTATTTTCGACATATCTCCCTGTGTTTTTACTCAAATTTCAGGCGGGAGAGCTCATTGGATGCGGAATTTAATTTTGCATCCAATGAGTACCCACACTGCATACTTTTGATAGACCCTGCTACCCCAAAAATAATAAATACCTGAAAAAACGTGATGATGACATACGTTTTTTTTCAGGTATTTCTTATTTTTGGGATAGTAGGGTCCGTCAAAAGTATGTAGTGTGGGTACTCGTTGGATGCAAAATTTAATTCTGCATCCAACGAGCTCTCTCGCCCGAAATTTGAGTAAAAACATAGGGAGATATGTCGAAAATACAAACAAAAAAAGTAGTTTTTTAATTTCTCCTCCAAAATTAATAACTATTATTTTATTATTTTAACTATTGTTTTATGATTTTCCTTAGGAGGCTCATTTTAGACCTCAAATTTCCTCCAAGTGATTGTAGAACAATTGAATGTTGTTTTGTACAAAATCCAAGTCGTGACACCTGTCATCAGTTATGTAGAAGTGATACTCCTTCAATATAACCATGTTTTCTTTAGTACTATCTATCTCGTGTCTATAGGTAATATGGACCATTATGTTGACCTGGTATGAGTGATAATATTGACTCTAAATCTTGTTTTGCAGTTGAAGAGTGTATTTTTCTGCAAAATCAACCACTGATAAGATAGTCCCAACAGGAAATATATCCCTACACATTCTAAACTGCTCATCTTTCCAACGAGACACACGTACATGCTTTACATATTGTTGTGTATTTTAAAAGAATCCCTCCATGAAGTCACAAACCCATACCTAGTATATCAACAATAAAGACATATATCAATGGATTGTTATGTAAAAAATTGCAATTTGAAGAAAAACATATTATTCAAGAACTCATTACTAACCTAAGAAGTGATCAAATGTACGTTTTCTTTTCATTCCCTCCATCAATAGCATTCGTGACATATTTAAATGACTACAAGTTTACCTCATGCCTCCCAAGTTCATGCTCATCGGTCACATGTATGCATTTATCTAGTAATGCCATTCCACCACACCTTGGGCATGTCCCATGTATGCAATATTTTTTATCAAACGTGCAACCTTCTATCCTTCTACACAAAATTCTGTGAATAAAATGTTTAGATGACATCGATGGCAATGTAGTTGAGCATTCCTGCACAAGAGTGTTATGCAATACATGCAATTTGTGTGTGTTTATGTCATAATAACAACCATACTCAATGTAGTATCGACAACATGTATTATGAATTGTGTTTATTTTAACATACCATGGTTTGCATTTTTTGAAGGATATTTAGCCCAAATTAAGTTCATTATGTTCATGTCTAAATCTCTCATATAATTATGTTTGCATCATGTCAATAAAAAATTTAGTGTGGGTTTCATGATCCCTTGAACCCATTCTTAATTTTAATACACCTTTTTGGTTGGAATAAGGTCTAGCATTATCATGTCAAAAATCTTGCACTAGTTCCTTTACCGCATCAATGAGCTTCATATCAGAGCATAGAAACTTGTCAATGAAGGCCCAACGATCTATTTGACCAATTTCAAGTTGTTTTCTTCTAACATAATACCTACGGGGTGTTTTGACATTCAAGTTAAAAAATTTGGATGTTGGCTTAAGAAAACAAACAAGCATAGTTTTAATGTTCACGGTTGATTGCAACAACACACGATGAGCCACATTACGATCCTTTGAACAATATTTATTTCCAATTGTACTAAATGCATCTACTAAAATTTTAGCAATATGAGAACTTGGTTCACTCTTCTTGGTCATATTTATCCTTAACTTTGTTCTAACAACAGTCATAGACCTATATTTTAACAATGACAAAATTAATATGCACTTATCCCTGTCACATTTAAAATAAAAAAGTTATCAAGTATTTTTCGAGTTTGATAAGTAATAGCATGCTTAGACAACGTACCTTCAATTGAACCAATGATACTTTCATTAACCTGTGTATGTTTCAAATTTCTTCAGCATGTACTTACTAATGGAGGTAAGGGTGTTATAATTGTAGCATTTACAACATTACCAGGATGATATGGTGTTTCAACAGGAACCTGTTGTCTTTCATTCTCTTGCTGGTAGCTGGATGTGTGAAATTGGACATTCCCTTGGCCAGTCTCAGTAACATATTCTTCTTCCACCATAAATCCTGCATTCAAGGCCTCCCTAACTTCGTCGCTTGTATAACCACTACCCAACAAATCATTCACTACCATAGTACGAGGTTGAATTGATGTGGGAATTGAAACATCCCCCAATGAGCACCTACATTTTTCATCTTAACTAGTTCCATGGGGTGCTTGTTCATCAAATGTTGTTGAAATTGAGGGCCCCTCTAGTGAATTCTTTCATTTTTATTGTCATGGATTGGTAGGAAAGACCATGGGATCATATATGGTTGGAATTGGATGAGTATCCATGGAATTCCTTCGATTCCACATGTCCAATCTTTTATTTTCTTTAATTTAGTCCAAGGTTTCTTGAGGCTTCTCTTTCCTTGTTGATTTCCTTGTTCGAGTACGTGGATTCACATCAAGTCCCCTCCCCCTTTCACCTTTGGGGAGGAGTGTGACTACTACACTACTGTGATACCACTTTGTCACATCCCCTACCCCTTTCTCCTTCAGGGAGGACCATGACTACTACACTGCTCTAATATTCCCATGTTGTCACGTACCCATACTCTTGACTGATATTCTTATATAAAAAATTATTTATTTATTCTTCTTTAAGCACAGTCTTGTGTCACGTACATCCTAAACCATTCGTTCTGAAGCTCATATGCTTCTGTAACAGTTGTTCCACCCTTAACATATTCCTTACACATCTAGAAAATTCATTTCCGCCCTTCACAGGACCTTTTCGACTCCCACCTTCCTCAATGCGGCTTGCAGTAGGAGGAACTCCATAAATCGCCCACTCTTCATCTTACCTTCCTCCTTTTCGCAGGCGGATTTCAAATTACGACGTAGTCATTAGTTTGTTTTCCACTTTCCACTTCTCGTGGGTGGATTTCGAGGTGCGGAAATCCCAAAATACTTACCTTTATCCTTTGGCTTCCTTCCTTCTGCCTTACGCAGGAGGATTCCGAGATGCAGAAAACCAACACTTCACCTTATTTATTTTTCTGTTTTCGATTTCCGCCTCCCGCCTTCCACCTTCGGTAAGCGGGTTTCGGGGTGTGGAAATCCACTTTTTACCTTAGAATTTTCATTTCTTTTTCGCTTCTGCCTTTCGCAGGAGGATTCCGAGGTGCGAAAACGCTTAAGTCAAAAGAATTTTGACTCTCTAACCAGGCTTCTGGCCTCCTTGAACTTAAGAAAAATGCATTGGAAATAAAAGGCACATGCAGATGTAAAATGCAGCTGAAGCAAATGATCTCTACTTGAATCTCTTAGCAAGAATCCAACACATTCAATATGTCCATAAACAAATACATTGTAGAATTAAAAATAACTAGAGAATACTTATCTTGAAGATGAATTTGTCCCGCAACTAGCTATGTCACTGCAACGTACCACCCAACCATAGGCCAGTTGTGTTCATCAATCTCTCAACACAACTGCCATCCCTGAGCGAGGCATGATTTCCACAAGGAACTAGGGAACAACATGCTCACACATGGCCACGACACATCAAACATAGCCAAGCCAACCTACGGTTGGGTTCATCAAGCTGTCCACCCAAGACAACACACTGTTAGGTTTATCAGGCTGTAGGGAGTGACTCGCACATGGCCAATATTCACATTAAGGTCTAGCCAAGCTAACTAATAGTTTGGGTTTATCAGGTTGTTCATCGAAGAGAACACACCATTGGGTTTATCAGACTACTCATGCAGTGATTCACACATGTCCAAAATGCACAACAAGACACAGTCAAGCCAACACACCGTTGGGTTTACCAGGATACACAAGCAATGGAAAGGTAGAATGGCTAATTTAGT
This sequence comes from Pseudotsuga menziesii, assembly GCA_001517045.1. Lineage (NCBI taxonomy): Eukaryota > Viridiplantae > Streptophyta > Pinopsida > Pinales > Pinaceae > Pseudotsuga > Pseudotsuga menziesii. The sequence goes on from LPNX010510334.1 coordinate 71,320, forward strand.
GGCTCATTCATAGATCTAGGGACACCTCCATAAGATCTATCTGGCCTAGAATCCAGAATTCCTACACACCCAACACAAGGAAGTATCTCCTTCTCTGCTACACATTCGCTCGGGCCATGCCTTCCCTTCCAGTGATCTTCATGGTGTGCATAAAAGATTCACCATCCACTCTTATGTTTTTGTGAGGTTCTCCTCCTCACTAGGTTTATCAAGCAAGTTCAGCGTCTCTTCCATTCCTAAGTATTGCATACAGTTCAGACCTAAACCAGGGTACACATAACAACAAACCACAAGGTAACACAACAAAACAAGGCTCCACTATGCAACGTAGAATAACATTGTAACATAAAAAAAAAACAAGATTCCTAGCCAAGGATAGATTAAGAGATACATTGTAGAACAAAATTGAACAATAACCAATCTCCCCTCCCACTTACGACTGAGGGATAAGGAANAAAAACAAGATTCCTAGCCAAGGATAGATTAAGAGATACATTGTAGAACAAAATTGAACAATAACCAATCTCCCCTCCCACTTACGACTGAGGGATAAGGAA